>JACFYR010000025.1:65157-168689 GCA_015708815.1 Kodamaea anthophila | reverse complement strand
GTGCAGGATAGTGCTGTACGTGATTGCAGATTAGCCATTGGTATGGATAGAAAGGGAAAGATTGGTGAAACAAATCTTTAACCCCCCTGTGTTCCATAATATGTTTTACAACATACCTTTGCATTCCTAATTAGGAAACTTCAATGGACATACAATGCCTACCTAAGGATGTATAAGTATGGACCATCCGGCTAGCTATATAGATATCAATAAATTAGGTTTGACTCTTAATCTGTTAAATTCCGAGTTACTCTTCTAGGCATCCTGCAGGAAGAGTAACTCGGAATTTAACATACTTTGTACAATCTATATAAAACCCTTCCTCGATATTCCTATAAAAAAAATGGTAAATCTCTGAAAAGCGTGTCATCTTTATGCAAGGACTTGCTAATCTTCTCTGTATTGTTAAATTTGACAAGTAACTATCCCGGAGGATAGGCATTGAGCTGTGGAGCGATTACATATTACAATGCTTGATATGTTGGAACTGGGAAACCATTGACCAGTACCCGGAATGAGGGGAAGCCGAATGCCGAGGAGAAGAGAGGGGAAACAGGGAGTATGTCATCCGACATTCCCTCAAAATGAGGTGATATGAAGTATATCGCCGATATTGTGTCACATATAGGGTGAAGACGGTAATAGATTGGATATGATTGGCTCTCCTTGAGCGGATGAGAGGAATAAGTCGGCAGCGTCGGCGTATATTCTCACTCCGGGAGAATTATATAAGGAAGGCTACGGAACGTTATTAGAATTAAGCAAAAACCAGTTCTGTTAAGCCTAATACATTGTGTACTGTTTGAGATTAACATTGTAACATAGGAACTACAGAATTAAACACTGTTGATACAAGCTAGAGATTACCGCACTACCAAGATTAACTAGGCAGAGCAATTGACAACTACTTCTCGATTTGACTAGTCAATTCTCAAATGATACAATAGCTACAATTGATCTGGGCGAAGAGCCGCGCTTACATATTACAATGCTTGATACAATAGCTACAACTGATCTGGGCGAAGAGCAATAATGAAGTAGTATAGGAGTGAGTAACGAAATGAGCAAGCTTTTGTGTAGTAACAGGATCTCACATTGGTGCAATGCGTGTGTGTTTAGTTAGAATAGTTGGTCACATTGAGTTGAGTATTATCATTCTGTGTATTCTGAGGGATAGTCACGTGCTAGTACATAGGGTCTCCGATAATAGATTAAGCAAAAAGAACCGTATAGCCTAATTTTGGGATCTATATATCGTTTTCATGCTTTTTCCAAGCACAAATATCTTCCAGTGCGGATAATCACGTGCTCCAGCACGTGACCAGTGATAGGAGTGTTTCTTTTGCCAATTCGGCACACAGTCATATACTTTATTATCCTCTATTCTACTACCGTGTCTGACATTTTGAATATTCAATAAGCAATCATTGGCTTATTGTTTCCAACATACATTGCTTGGAGGTGACATAATACCCCTCTTAGATGATATATTAGAGATTTCAACAGTTGGTTGAGGATCAATAGAATGATTGCTCTATTTCGTGATAATAGCTCAACTATTGTAAGCTTGACAGGTCAAGAAGACCAACTCATCCAGATTATGTCTGCTGTTGCATTAATGTTTCATGTGGAGAAAAAGAAACATGGTGACGATACAATTAATGAGTGAGTGTAGTATATCTAGTACTATTTTCCTCACAAGCTCACTAATGTCACCGTTGATTAGTCAATCACTAAGTGTACCGTTGATTAGTCAATCACTAAATGTACTGTTAGAGTAGTCAATTTCACTAAATGTCACCATTCGTTTCGTCAATTATGTAAACCTTAGTCGCGAAGAATTGCGAATTATCGAGCGAGTTTCACAATTTTAGCAATTCAGAACAATTCCTCACTTTCTCAGAATTGCGAAGAATTGCAATCATCTGAGCGTAATTCGACACTGAGCGAAGCGAAGTGTCAAACAAATTAAAGGGCACTGATTACACTGAGCGAAGCGAAGTGTCGATTAAAAAGAGTACACTAATACACTGAGCGAAGCGAAGTGTATTTGGATTAGGCATACACTGTCAAGTCTACACTGAGCGAAGAGAAGTGTCGATTAAAAAAGTACACTAATACACTAAGCGAAGGAAGTGTCTATATTTGGATTAAATGAACTGTAAAGTAATTTCTACACCAAGACACTGCTATTCTTTCTAATGAGAACTACCTGTTCTTATTTGCATTTCAACAATTCAAACAATCTCGCTTCGCTCGATTGTTCCCTTATTTGAATTTCAACTCAAACAATCTCACTTCGCTCGATTGTTTACTTATTTCAGATGTGGAAAGAAAATTTGCAGCCACCTTTTCCACTATTGATAAGGACTGATGGGTATATTTTTGGAGGCCCTTCGAACAGGGACTACACATGACTTAACGGGGTTCTTTTGGTATCTGGCTGTGCGTGTACCGCATACAAGAAGGCTAGCCTATTTGGGACTAGCGAAGTGAGTTACATGGTCATATTGGAAGAGGAGTGTAGTTACATTAGTAGAGATGGAGTTACACCGTGGTAGTATTTAAATACTGAGTAACGCTTGATGATCATTGGCCGTGCCCGTACAGTGAGCGGGCGTACGAGATGTTTATTGTACAGTGAGCGCAGCGAGGTGTTTAGTGATCAAGTATAGTTATTGCATTCGCACTCACTTCATGCTAATATTGTTGTAGTGCTCAAATAAGAATCTTGCTCTTAATGGTTCCTCGATAGGAATACCGAGACATACACAGGGTGCCCATTGGGCATGGGTTATCCAACGCTACATATTATACTAACCTACACTGTCAGGAATCTTTAGACATCTTCGTTATCAGTATGTTTCATCCAGGTACTCACTGAGCGAGGTGTATATTAAGTTACTACCGTTTACTCACTCGCAGGTGGTGATATCGGTGAAATTATCCGTATAAATCCTCGCTAGCGTATCAGTATTTTTTTCTCCTAGCTCAGTAATTTATCAGTCTTGTTACACCGAACAGCAATGAGTATGGCATATTATCTACTTTATATTACTCAATCATATCAGTAGTATCTTACCGATTGGGGTTATATCACTAACATCTTCTCACCGAGCGTCATCAGTAATATTCTTACTCACCTTCTAGCGGTGTCACAGTATAAAATTTCACGCTAGCCGGTAAATATATCAGTAATTAATTTCCTAGCTCGCTAAATTATATCAGTAACTTTTTTCTCGCTAGCTCAGTAATATATCAGTCTTGTTTACACCTAGCCAGCTGAATGTTATGACAATATACCTACATCATATCACTTCAATCATATCACTTCAATCATATCACTTCATTTAGATCTTTCTCACCAGCGTAGGAATATAACATCTTCACTCACCGCGAGGTGAGTTTCATCAGAATAATTTCCTCGCTAGCTGAACTTGTATCAGTATTTTTTCGAGCTGGTGAGCCTATCATTTTTTCTTCTAGCTCAGTAGTAAATATTGTGGCAGGTTGTACCTACTTCAAATCACCTCTTTTCAATTGTATCATTTCTATCTCCCCAAGCGTATATATCAGTAACATCTTCTCACCGAGCGTAGGTTTATCAGTAATATTCTTACTCACCTTTCTACGAGGTGTATCACAGTATAATTTTTCCTCGCTGCTAAACTTATCAGTAATTTTTCCTCGCTAGCGAGTTGAATTTCATCAGTAATTTTTCCCTACGCTCGGTAATTATCAGTCTTTATACGCTCGGTGGAATTATTTTCCCAATACTCACCGAGCTAGCTCGGTGAGTATTATGTGATTCCTCGCTACGCTCGGTAATTATCAGTCTTTATACGCTCGGTGGAATTATTCCTCCCATACTCACCGAGCTAGCTCGGTGAGTATTATATGTGTGCCTCGCTACGCTCGGTAATTGTATGGTCGATACTCACCTCTATCGAGGTGAGTATCTCTTTAGCTGCTCATTCAACCTCCCCTGCACCTCCCCATTCCTCACCCACTCCCCATAAACCCCCTCATCCACCTCGAAATTCATCCCGTTCCCATACGTATCCCTCTCGTCCAGCGAGGCCACCCTCACCGGCAACACCCAGGCCACCCACGTACTCCCCATCACGCTCTTCCAGTTCCTCTCCATCCCCAAATCATAGAAATGCCCCAACTTTCTCCTCCCGTTATAATCAAACTGGTAGCTAAACCCCCACCCATTCCTCTCACTCAACTCTATATACGTCATGTTTTTAAGCACCAAATACACCTGGAAGCCCGCAAACAAGCTCAAAGCAAGCCCAAACAGTAGCGAGACCACCGCCAAAAACACCAAATTTAGCGAGAGCGTCTCGTTCTCATACCCGCCCCCCGAAAAGAAGTCCCATAGAGCCACAGCAGCCTGGATGAAGCACACAGTGGAATAAAGCGCGCTATAGAGTAAAAACTGCACAAATAGCTTCTGGTTGCGGTGCCCTATACACAGCAGAAACCACGGACAATAGTGGTCCATGCGTAGCACACACTTATCGCTAGCCAGGCAGTGGTGAGTCCGGTCCGGTTTCCACACGCTGCACTTGACACACACCTTGTACTGGCCGTGTTTTCGCATAGCGTTATGGAGAACTAGCAGCGAGGGCTTCTGTTCCTCCAGCAAGGCCTCGATATCGGCTATACGGAGGCTGGCGTAGTCAAGGGGAGACCCGGGACCAACGCGGATGATCTGGAAGTATGTGTAGATGCAGAGGGTATAGAGAATGGCTGCGAGGCCAAAAGAAACCGTAGAAGGTATTGGGGAGAGGGTGGAGTGGAATAAGTGGACGAAAAAGGCCCATGTGAGGGTGGTGGTGCAGAAGACCTTCGGTAAAAGAGATAACATTGTCAACCGAACGAAGTGAGGTTGCACTGGTCACTAAACAAGCAGAATTCCGTCAACCAAACGAAGTGAGGTTGCACTAATCTCTGTATATGTGAAAATCTTGTCAACCGAACGAAGTGAGGTTGCACTGGTCACTAAAAAGTAGCAATATTATCAACCGAACACGATGTTCACTGGTCACTAAAAGTAGCAATGTTATGAACTGACTGGTCAATATTATCAACGAAGGTGCACTGGTAACCGTAGCAATATTATCAATGAAGGAGCACTGGTACACGTATCAATATTATCAACGAAGGTGCACTTGTAACCGTAGCAATATATGGACTGTCCTAACACGTCAATATTAACCGCGAGGTCAATGGAGTAGCACAGTTGATGGTCAATATGGCAATGACACCTGAGTAGGTTGGGTCAGGTATCCTTGAGCGAGCAATAAGGCGGGTTTCTAAAGACCTGAGGGTGGCGAATGTAATGGCACCTGAGCGGTAGTACTAGCAATATCCTGGGTTGTCTGATCACTGAGAACGTAGTAAAAGTACTTTTTATCAATATTGGCTTATAAGCAGGACAAAACACAATAGAGTATTAGTCTATCAGCACAGCATTAGCCTATCAACACAATAATGTATTTACACCGCTATAACACATAACACGTATACAGTTTTGAGCTCACAGGATACCGTATCCCATATTTGCAGCAGAACACAGAACACAGTCACGTATTTGCACACTAATACAGTATTACAACACAGTAATAAGGACTTTTATCTACTGTATTCACACTATACACCATATTACACCACATTAACCATATTAACCATATTAACCCGTATTTAGGGTACACTCAGCGCTGAATGTTGACTATTCAGAATGTGGTGACGTGAAGATACAGACGCATTTGTGATGTGTGAGAGCAATCGAACGAATAACGAACGAAGTGAGTTATGAGTGAGTTATGAGTGAGTTAGCTGATGTGAGAGGAATGAGAATAATAAATTTAGTGAGTTATGAGTTGCTGTTGTGAGAGGATACGAATAATTAATTTAGTGAGTTATAGTGGTGACTTGTGAGAGGATCATAATAAGAATAACAAAAAGTGACTTATAGTGAGCTAGCTGTTGTGAGAGGATAATCGAACGAATAACTAACGAAGTGAGTTATGAGTTCGCTGTTGTGAGAGAATGATTGAACGAATAATTAATTTAGTGAGTTATAGTGAGTGACTTGTGAGAGGATACGAATAATTAATTTAGTGAGTTATAGTGACATCGCTGTCGTGAGAATAATCGGTGGAAAAAAAGTGAATTATAGTGAGTTAGCTGTTGTAAGATCGAATAATGAACTTTGTATGTGGAAAATCTAATGAAGTGGGTTATAGTATAGCTGTGGATAACCTACTCTGTTTAGTGAGTGAATTACGAATGACTCCGTTCGTTATTCTCGAATGAGTAGATGACTGTGACTGACGAATACGAGATATGAGGAGTTACCAATCCAAGATGTGGATGTCCTCATGAGTATTGTGGAGCGAGCTTAAGGAACCTTGTTGAGTATATTGAATGGAAGAGGTGATCGAAGAGTACTCAAGGGTCGGTGGGTTCCGGATGTTCAGATATCTATAATCACGAGAACATGAGAATGAGCACTTTGAAGAATTGAGCGTAGCGAAATTCTTCTACTAAACTTCCCAATTATCACTAGAATACTGATACTCTGAAGAATGCGTAGTGAAGTTCTTCGAATATCTTCATGAACAATTATTTGCTCCGCTAAATTCTACAACTTCATACGATAGAATACTGATACTCTGAAGAATTTCACTACGCTCAATTCTTCTACTACACTCAAAAACACTCAGCAACACTGAGCCAAGCGAAGTTGCTGTTATTTGAGATGATCGGAGTCAGTAATGAAGTATCTGTGAGTTGTGCTCATATTTCTCATCAACTATTTGATAATTTTCTTCATGAAGCTGTCAATATCCACCTACTTTGATGCTCATCCCATTGAACTCTCTGAAAATCGTTTTACCTACCAAATTAGGAAATGATGTTAAACCTAAGATTGCAAAGTACTAATAAAATGAAGGTCTTGGGTGTGAAACTCCATGAGATAAGCATCACTGCGTCATTGTATCCAGTCTCTTCTTCTGGCAATTGCCCAGTTCATTTCCACAGTCTAGCCTTAATTTTGTTAATATCACCAGCCCTCTGATGAAACGCAGTTACTTGTTTCTGAGGAATTGAGATGGAAATTCTAAAAATTCTTCATAACACTAGAAACTGATTTCAACACAAACAGCTGAAACGTCCTTTTGCGATTCTAACTGTCTAGTAAAGTATATTTTCTCATGTGGTTGTCCAAAATCCAGCGTTCATGAACCCTTGATTTTCTTATCGAATGACAGCTTATATACAGGACAGATTATTCCAGTACTCAATTTAAATTTTGTTACATCAAGCAGGATAAGTCACGTGATCGGAGATCGAATTTAAATAGACAACTAACTGTATAACCTTATAATAATTAGGATGCGGACCTATATAGGTTGTAACACCGGCCTCTTTGCACAAATTCCAAAAATGCCATGTGCTTACCGATATTTTGGATACACGTACTCCGTATTAAACCTTATGTACGAGCTATTTCAAGCACGAATGTCGGGCTATCGCACAGGGTTCTAACATGGCTTAAATTGATATCACATTGAGTGGGATGCATATTTACGCAATCATTTATTATCTATCAATATTCGCCAGACCCAGAATGCTCAATTTTATCTTATCACTATTCGTAAAGATTTTTCTGGTGGTGGATATCTCTGTTCCCAATTACACAGAGGCTTTCTTTTCTCCCATGCCTCAGAAGAAACTACTTCTGTACTGGGTTCCAGTATACGGTGTGAGGAGTTAATGCCAGCATACGGTTTCTCCTAGTATCTCAGTTAATAGAATGGTGTTCCCCAAACAAGGCTTTCAACCATTAACGAATCTCATAAGAAGCCCTATGAATGATGTTTATCCGTTTGAATCATCCTGTGAATGATATTCCGCACAGGAACACACCAGCGCGGTGGCCTTCCACACTCAATTTGGCTAATTTGGACAGATATGGAGGGATGTGCGTATTTGAAGAAAAACTTTTTGTTCATTTGGTGTAGATTAAGAGTCAACCCAAGTACACGAGAATCTAAGCGGAGAATATTCAAGCCACATAGTCAATTCGAAGCCAGATGTGAAGCGACAAAAGGGTGTGAATAAGATGCCTGCTTGGATACCATTGATATTCTTGCCAGGGATGCTCGCGATGTCGACATTCCACAGAGTTCATCATGAAAGCATTTTCCTTCCCCGTTGCTGCGAGTTCGTACGCACTCTTCTCAAATATGAATTCGACATTCATGCTCAATTTTAATGTCTCAATGCGTCACAACGTAGGTGTCAGTATATCTGATGATGCTATTCGCATCGGATACATTGAGATGCTCAATTTATATCTTCTTGCTTATTCGCATCTCTCGTTCAACACTCAATAATGCTATTCACTAGGTCACACTCATTTTATATCTGATAATTGGTCCCATCAATATCCAATTTATCATTGCTTACTCACGTTCGTTCAACACTCAATCTGATAATGATATTTGCCTCACTACGTTCGAAACTAAAATCATATTTGATAATTGGTCTTCACCGTTCAATATTCAATTTAAGATATTGCTTACACTTCGTACGACACTCAATATCTAATAATATTTGCCTCACTACGTTCAATGCTCAATATCTGATAATTCGATTCGCATCTCACTCCGTTCGATGCTCAATATATCTTTTTGCTTACTCACTTCGTACGAAACTCAATATCTGATAATTCTATTCGCATCTCACTCCGTTCGATGCTCAATATATCTTTTTGCTTGCTACGACACTCAATATCTGATAATGCTATCCGCATCTCACTCCGTTCGGTACTCAATATGTCTTTTTGCTTATTCCCTCTTCAATGCTCAGCTCTATCTTATACTTATTCTCCTAGGATCGATTTTCATATAATATTGATTATTTGTGCATTTTCGCTAATTCCCCTCTACCGCTTATATGCAGTACGGGAACCACCTTCAATTCTAAGGACGAGTTGAATTATCTGACTTATTATAGGAAGTTTGTTTGCATACACAGTTAGGAACTGGTTCACTGGACGCGAGTAGATGGCGTTGCATCAAATTTGTGCTTTGGTTCTGAAACATCTCTGAAAGGTATCTTGTCTGTATGGTTCGGACTCGGAATTCTCAACTTGAGATCTACATGAAATAGTAGCTAGTACGAGATTATTCCCTGCCTCATGTCTATAATCTACCTCATCTATCTATTCAATCTATACTGCTATTCTATAAGCTTGGTACTCCGTAGCGGAGTATTTTATTTTTCTCAACTCAGCGTGGCGAGTATTTTTTCCAATACCCAGGAGCGTAGGGAGGAGTATTTTATTTTTCCCTAACCAGCGTAGCCAGAGTATTATATTTTTCCTCAGCACGTGGCGAGAGTATTTTTTTTCCTCAGCGACGTAGCGAGAGTATTATATTTTTCCCTCAGCGACGTAGTGAGGAGTATTAATTGGCTAAAATACTCCCTCGCTACGCTCGGTAGTATTTCTTACTCAGTTTATGGTTATCCTAAAATACCCCTCGCTACGCTCGGGAGTATTTTAGGAACGCCTCATATCCTATCCCCCCAAAAACCATCCCCACCCCCCCCCACTGCCACCCATTCAAAACATGCCCAAACAAAACCACCGACAACATCATACTCAACATCTTCCTCGTCACCGTAGCCGTCACCAAAACCAACGAATCAAACCTCTCCAAGATCACAAACACAAACACCTGCCCCACGGCCCCAAACAGCGCAAAAGCCAAGGTATTGGCCATCACCGAAGGATGCCGTGCCACAAATTCCATTGTATACTCCATTTCCCCCGTAAAAGCCCACGTATACCCCAAAGTAAGCCCAAACACAAGCAAATTGAGAATACACATGAGAGACGCCCCCGTTAGCCGGACCTTGCCACGCTTCCTAAACATACTGTCCTGAGTGGAATTTGTCACGCCATCGAGCACCATCAGACCAATGAGCTGGGCCATGCCCAACGCAGTCTGCTCGTCATTGAGCGTGAACTTACTCTGGGCCTTTTTATGCGCTAGAGTGAAAAGAGACACCCCCCCGGTGACGAGGATGGCCACCACGTACTTGTAGCGCGGGAACCGCGTCCGGTACCACACAATGTGCACCGCCATCACGGGAATGAGCTTACACGACTTGGCGAGAAGATAGGCGAGATAATCCACGTGTTTGAGCGACTCGTACCCAAGCGGAGACGAGAGCGACAGGCATATGGCGGTGATGGCAAAACTCGCCACGTAACTCCGCGCAACGCGTCTGTCATTGTGAGCAATCACATCAAACGGCAGCTGCCGGTGAGCAATCACAGAGTACGCGTACCCAACCATACTGGCAAAGAGCGCCTGCACGAGGTTAACGACAAGCGGCGCGTGGAAGAACTCGGGGCTCCCAAGCGCGTCCACGCCATACGGCTTGGTGTTGATACGTTCCTGGAGAACCAGCCACGAGAGAAAGGATCCATAAAGGCCCAACACACAGACGCAGAGCGTAAGGGCTGTCATAAAAAGTATTTTTTTAGCACAGCACAGTGAGCGAAGCGAACTGTGCGGGCGCCATAATAGTAGCTTACAGCACAGTTTGCGAAGCGAACTGTGCAGGTAGTCTCGCCATAATAGTAAACTTACAGCACAGTGTGCGAAGCGAACTGTGCGGGCAGTCTAGCCATAATAGTAAGCTTGCAGTCCTGGTCAAGGCTAGTATTAAGCTTCGGATAAGAAAACAGCGTTAACATTAGAGATACTAACAATACTTGACATATACTGACATGACATACTAGAAATAACGACACACATCATACTGACATACTTCAAATAACGGTACAATTATTGTTATGATGGCGAGACTGTCACTGATGATTTCAATTAAGGATCGAATGCTGAATTTTCAGATTTTTCAGATTTTCAGATCGGATTTTTAAAATGGTAGTGGTAATGAAGTAGAAAATACAGTCATGGGAGTATCGACAGTGATGAATATACAGGAGGATTGAATATACAGGAGGATTTACAAACACTAAGCAAGTACAGTAAAAAGCACTCTAATAGAATACACTAATAGAATGCACTAATAGAATGCACTAATAGAATAAACTCACCAAAAAACAATACAAATTACGGAAAACAAAAAACAAATACACTCACTAATATACAGAAAACAAAATGCAACATACAGTACAAAATACAGTAAAAAACAGTTGCAATCCTCAGTAATAAAATACACCCTACAAAATACTCACAAATACACCGATGAAAACTGTCACTAGTTAAATAATATCCACCCAATAGCCCCACAATAAACAGTCCCCCTAACTACTAGCCACATCATAGTCACCCCCATAGCCATAACCTCATAGCCATAACCTCATAGCCATAACCTCATAGCCATAGCCTCATAGCTGTCCCTACTCCACCCTACTCCCACCCTACTAATACCCACCCAACTCTCCACCCACACTAACTGTATCTTCTAGCTGCCAATCTCTGGATGTTCTTGTGAGTTGATTCTTGTACCTATATAGATATTAACTGCAATTCATTCCAAGGTAGGATAGTATTAGAGGATATTCCTTCTTACACCTCTTTTTATAGTATTTCGACATCGAGATGCCACTTATATATAGATTATCTGTTAAACTACAGCATGTTCCAGAGTACTGTGCAGGATGGTAGTCATGTGCAGGACTATGCAAAAACCAGATTCAGTTCTGAAGAATCAGGGAGCGGATTGTCAGATACCTGACTTTCCCATGTGGCTAAAATCACAAAGGCGACGTTATCCCCGAATGATTATTTTATTAAGAGATCAGCTATAGAACAATAGGAGATCGTGAGGTCACTGCAAATTTCCGAATCAAATTCCGATATCTCGTATTACGGAATCCACTGGCTTAAAGGGCGGTGTTGGGAAAAGCATAAATAGCCTAGATATCCTTCGAATATAATTACCTTAAAGTTGGTGAAACTTGTGTTATTCATACTCTGTAAGCGAACAACTACTACTAAACCTAACCACGTGACCTTTTCAGTATGCCCAGAAAAGGAACTCAGATTTTAACATTATCAAGATATTAATTTTTAGTCTGTTCAAGGTATGGGCATCGTAATACATGATCAGCAAAATAGTATGTAATTAACCTAGGGAAAACACTGTACTAGCAGTCATTAGGAGTGCATCTTGGTGTAGCGATGACTTTTGACGGCTAACTTCGTTAAAGAGGTCAGTAGCGACGGGCCGTTAAAGCTCACTAAAATAGCACTAAATTAGCGACAAAAAAAGCTCACTAAATTAGCCCACATTAAATAAGCACACCAAATTAGCGACTAAAGGACAAAATCAATAGCGCACATTAAATATCATCTTCAGGTAATTTGTCTTTCTACTGTTTTTTCCTATTTAATTCTCGTCTAGCTTATCTACCCACAATTGTCGATAACGTTGAGTTCGCAATCTGGGTATTAATATCACTAATCGCTCACCAGTAAGCAGTTTTTTTATATCAACGAAGCGGTAAAGACCTATAAGGTTTTTGAACACTTCAGTGCCAAGGACACTCGAGTATTATTCTTTGAGCCATGTAATGTTATCTAATGCTGTCTACATAATACTGTCTTTTCTCACTCATTTGGTGAGTACGAGATCTTCTATTCGATTGGATAGGCACAGGTGACGCTAAAGGATTCTAGAGATATTTTCGCTACTCAGATTCAAGATGTACCGAGAACGATTAATTAAAAGCTATACAAATTCAAATTCTTCGATGTTTTGTAAAATTTCAACTTTTTTACAAATTCAACAAAAATTAAAGTTCGCAACGGTAAAGTATCAAAACACATTATGTCACCCACATGAGTAGTGGAATGCCAGGTCCCAAGAAACTCATCAAATGGCTCCATATTTAACATAGAAAATTGAGCCTGGTGACCCAGTCTAGTATTTATATGGCGACAACGGGAATCATGGATGTGAGTCTAAGAAATACCCGTAAGATCGACAAGCCAAAAATTCAAGACAGGAGAAGGTGATTGAATAGTCGCTCGGACCCGTTATTGGTGAGTTAATTTAAAGCTGAACGATTCAAACTTTTCTATGGTTGTTCTTCAGAAAAGTTCGAATCGTTTGGCAGGACTATCTAATTAATGAACACATCTACCAATCGCTCTGGTCGATTATTATGAACAATTGAGCGGAGAAATGGCCCAATCATGAACAATTTCGCTCCGCCTAATTGTTTTTACACCATCTCCAGTAAAAATAATTTGACTTCGCTCAATTGTTCCTACACCATCTCCAGTGATGAATAATTTCGCTCTGCTCAATTGTTTCAAGAGAGAAGTCTACTTCTTTCTCACGAATTTAAACAATGTGAGCAATTTTGCTTCGCTGAATACTATCTCTAACATTGATGACCACTCTTCGCTTGCTCTAATTAAGACTTCCTACTCCTCTCAAAAAAAAAATCAATTGTCCTCAATTTCTCACCAGGGTTGAACAATCTCGCTACGCTCAATTGTTCCAACTCTCACCTTCGAGAGCAACTTCGTTTCGCTCAATTGCCCAATCCTAAATGAACAATTTCGCTCTCAATAGTTCCTACTTCCTCACATTAATGAACAATTGAGCAGCAAATTGTCCAACTTTCTCGCCAGTGATCAACAATTAGGAGCGAAGTCCCTATCTCACCAGGATGCACCAGCGACTCGCTGCTCAGAAACTCTTTCACTAATAAAAAAAACCCACCGATCGAATGTTCATTAGAATTTTTCTCAACTCCACTCTACCTCACAATTACCTCGCTTGCTTGGTGAATTGTGGGTATTTCCACTAGTTATAATTCTAACTCCTGGCGATTCACCTCATTCACTTCACAAATAACCTCGCGGCAATTGGTGAGTATTTTCACTAATTATTTCTTTACTCACCTCTACTCACCTCACAATTTGTGATGGCACCAGTGACACTCTGCTCAGTAAAACTCTCACTAATAAAAAAAAACCTCGCAATTCACCGAACGAATTAGCAGTAATTATAATATAATTTACTTAACATCTCACACTTCCTCACAATTCACCTCGCTTCGCTCGGTGAATGGCTCGATGAATTGTGAATATTTTATTGAGTACAATTTTAACACTCCTCGCGATTCATCTCACAATCAATTCACTTCGCTCGGTGAATTGTGTAGTGAATTGTGTGGTGAACGTGATGTGAGTATTTTTCATTATAATTTTAACTCACCTCGCAATTCACCAATTTACCTCACAAACCTCGCTTCGCTCGGTTTTCAGGCGAATTGGTGAGTATTTTCACTAATTATAGCTCTAACTCACCTCACAATCATCACACACAAGCTTCTATGATTTCACACAAGCTTCTATGATTTGTAGTCACCTCGCAATTGGTGGTACGGACCAGGACTCGCTGCTCAGAAACTCTTTCACTAATAAAAAAATACCCACCGAGCGAATGTTCATTAGAATTTTTCTCAACTCCACACTACCTCACAATTATCTCGCTTCGCTCGGTGAATTGGCACGGTAAATTGTGGGCATTTCACTAATTATAATTCTAACTCCAAGTTAATTCATCTCACACTCACCTCACAATTCATCCCGCATCGCTCGGTGATTGGCTCGGTGAACTGGCTCGGTAATTGTGAGTTTTTTACTAATTAATATTGATTCACCTCACATTCACCACAATCACCGAGCGGAGCGAGGTGATTGTGGGTGTATTTCGAATTATAATTGAACTCCTCACAATTCCTATAATTTTTGTCACTATAATTATCTATTGTACCACCCCAACACTAATCATCTATTGTAGTGCTTCGCAATTTTTCCTCACAATTCCCTCGCTTCGCTCGTGATTGATGATCACTATTATAGATACAATCCACTTCTCGATTGTACTCTGTTCATAAGCTTAATCATCGAGTAGCGATATTGAAGATTGCAGTAAAAAAAAATCGTGTGTGATTGTATTTTGCAGCCAAAATACAAATACAGTCTCGATTGTATTCACAATATTAATACAATCGTACACTAATCATCTATTGTTGCAAGTTTTCCTCACACATTACCGAGCGAAGAATTGCCTCGATAAACTGTGAGTACTTACTAATTATAATATTGATTCACCACGATTACCTCATATTCACCACAATCACCGAGCGAAGCGAGGTGATTGTGGGCATTTTTTAATTTTAACTCCTCACAATTCTATAATTTTTGCCACAATAATTATCTACTGTACCCCTACACTATAAACATAATTTGTTTCATCTCGCAATTTTTAATTCCTCGCACTTACCTCACAAATCACCTCGCTTCGCTCGGTGATTTGTATCGCTTGTATCGCTTGTATCGCAATTTGGTTGATACGCACCAGCCGGCTCACACACCTCGCTTCGCTCGGTGTGGTGACCGGCTGGTGGCATCAACCAAATATCCCAAACAACCCCCTCCTCTTCCTCTCCCTCTCCCCATAATCCACATAATTATACGCCACGTCAAACAACACCGGCTTACACAAGACCGGCTGCAAGCCCTCCATATTCACCAAGCGATCCAAGCTCGCCGTGCACTTTTCCACATTTTCAATCAAATACAGGTACTTGTCGTTTGTGGTATTCAACTCAAACAGGAACTGGGCCATCACATGGGCCTCGACCAACTTTCTCTCCACCTCCTCCCTAAACTCTGCAAACTCTGCATTCGAGGTCACTTCGTATGGAAACTCCGTGAGGTACCACTCCCCCAGCCCAAGCTGTTTGCGAGTGTGATCAAGCACACTGAGGCCCTCGGCGTACTTTTCCAAAGAAGTGAAGACCACTGCCAACAGGACATTTTTGCGGGCGGTGAAAAAAACACCCAAACGCTCCAACAGCGTATTCAACGCCTCGTCGCGGTACACACCCGGTAATTCCTGGATCTGCTGGGTGGAGGCCACTAGACGGCCAAACAACTTGACCTGTTCGATTGGGGTACTGGAAACGGCCTGGCTATAGTCACGCTTCATTTGGCAGAAAAAGAGGTGGTACTTGATGTATGTGAGGACAATCGCGTTATCCTGGGTCTTGTCGTCGTCATCATCCACTACGGCCATGTCCTGCTCATGGAGCTCCAAAATACGGGCCCATGCCTCGAGGGAATCGCCATCGGACCCGACGCCCATGATACGGTACGCCACCTCGTCGTTGTAAAGGCGGGCCACGTGACCGCGCCACTCGACGCTCTTGATGAGCAGTACCTCTGCAGCAATCTCCGTGACGCACGACGCGTCGTATTTTCTCACCAACCCGACACCGGGGCTCAAGTACCCCACAAGGTTGTCGTGGCAGTGTTTGCGGGCAATGGACTTGGCGCCAAACACCGTGGGGTCCGCGTGGGAGGCGGCGATTTTGAGCGACACGTCAATCACAGTGTCGTTAATGTCGTCCAATAAAACGCAGAGGTCGTGGCGCACACTCTTCAAGTAGTCAGACACACACCGGGCAATAGAGAGCGTATTGAGGACAATATCCCACTGTTTCTTTACCGCAGCCAACTGGCCGTGTGCAAGGGCGGAATAGTAATACAACTGTATGCGTTCCTCATCACTAGCGCCCACAGTAACCTCTAATAGCTTGCGGAGAGTGTGTGTGGCTCTTTTCATTTTACTCGTCACCAACGCGCGCTGGTTGCCGCCATCGTTCATTTCCATGCGTGATTTGGTTTCGAGAGCGTAGAGAAGGTCCCGCTCGGCGGTGAAGAGCAATAGGTCGCCGTACCGGGGGTCATGGTTGTAGAGGTCGGGGGTGACGTTGGTGGTTTTGTAGTTTTTGGTGTCTTTGTGGGTTTCGCCGAGGGACTGGCGGAGTTTGGAAAGGGTCTTGTTGAGGGTGTGGCGGTGTTTTTTGTAGTCGGAGGGGGAGGTGAGGTAGGCGTTCATGCGAACGCCGAGGGTGGGGAGGAGCATAAAAAAGACTTTTTCTCACTGAGCGTAGCGAAGTGAGAAAAGCCACAAGAATGTTCTCACTTCGCTGCGCGAAGTGAGCTACATAAAAGGCTAATAATTTCTCACTGAGCAGAGCGAAGTGAGAAAGCCCACAAATTCTCACTGAGCGGAGCGAAGTGAATACATATATAATACGAATTTTCCACTTGAGCGACCGAAAGTGGCTAGATACAGAATAAAAAATCTCTATAGTGAGCTAGTAATAAATCGCTCAGTGAAAATTAAAAATTGGGTACCGAGTCACGTGAGGGAAATTAAGAGTCAATGTTTCCATGGTCAACTTCCACTGAGCACGAAGTGAGCTACATATATAATACGAATTTTCCCTTGAGCGAGCGAAGTGGCTAGTATGAGAACTAATAATCTCTCACATGAACTAGCTCAAACGAGCTAAGGAATAAGAATCGCTCAGTGAGCAAAATTAAATTTGATACCAAGTGACGTGATTATACAGATTAAGAGTCAACGTTTCCATGGTCTGTCACTGAGCGGCACGAAGAGAGCTACATAGATAATACGAATTTTCCACTTGAGCGAAGAGGAAGTGGCTTGTTACAGAATTAAAAATCTATCAGTTGAGCTAGTGAAGAATAAATCGCTCAGTAAAATTAAAGATTGTCAATATTGGTTACGTGATGGTGTAGTTTAAGAATCAACGTTTCCATGATTTGGTGAATTTGAATCGGGAAAGTGAACTACATACAAGCTACTGATATTCTCACTGAGCAAGCGAAAGTGGCTTGAAAGAGAAATAAAAGTCTCTCACTTGAGCTTGCTCAAGTGAACTACTAAAAATTAACTTTCTCACTTTGCAACGATCAGTGAGAGAAAGTCACAACGAACTCTCTCAATTTCGCCACGCTCAGTGAACTACATAGATAAAATGAGTTTTCCAATTGAAAGTGCGAAACGGGCTAGTATAGAATACAAATCTCTCATTTGACCGAAGGGAAAGTGAGCTACCAAAATTAAAATTTCTCACTTCGCTACCCTCAGTGAGCTACATAGAGGAATACTAATATTCTTACTTGACCGAGTGAACAGGCTAGTCACAGAATTAAGAATTCTCACCAGAGCTAGCCCAGTGAGCTAAGGATTGCGGAATCAATCAGTGAACAAAATAAACACTGTGTGTATTCGTGATTGTATAGATCAAGAGTAAAAGTTTCCCTTGGGGAATTCGACTTGTGAAAGTAGGATATTAAAACAAACTTGTCACCGAAGGGAAAGTGGCTATTAAACGGACAAAATCTCACTTGACCGAGGGGAGTGAGCTACTGAAAAACAGATTTGCTCCTCGAGTAAATAAGTGTGTCTCTTTTTATTGCTACTCCCTTATAGAAGAATTTCGCTTCGCTCAATCCTTCTTAGTGTGATTGGACATACTTTGTCAGTCTATCAATCGTATTCGAGGGAACTAGTAGAAGGCGTTTTCCCTTGGGCGAGCGAAAGTGAGGTAGTAAAAATAGGCTTACCTAGTTAAGGAATACAAAATCACTCAGTGAGTAAAATAAGCTGAGTCCATGGTGACATGATAATGGTCGTTACAGATTAAGAGTCAATATTTCCATCAATGGGGAACTCGAACAAGAGTGAGAATATTGAGATACTTATAATAACTTGAGTGAGAGAAAGTGAGTAAAACTACATTTGAGTTGAGCTCACTTTGCATCGGACAACTGAGCTAGTAAAGGATGACTATATATGTTCAGTGAGGAATGTTGAAACTATTAGTGGGGAGATTATGAGTTAAAGATTAATCTGTTAGGGAGCAATATAAATGAGCCACACAATACAGACTTGAGCAAACCAAAATGAGCTAGGAATACGAAATCTGTTTAGTGAGGAGATTGAAAACATGAGTCACGTAATCTCTAGATTTAGAGTCAATTTCTGCATTACATGGTGGTATGAACAGATAAATTGCATTTTCAATCAAAAAAAGTGAGCTCAATAGACCTGTTCTAACTTTAGATAGCAAGAGAGACCTAGTGAAAGAATATTAAGTCTTTCACTTGGCTAGCTAAAGTATATTTAAACTGGGCTGTTCTTATTTGAGGACGAAGGTGAGGCATCTAAAACGACTGGTAACACTGTGGTAAGCCAAAGTGAGTGAAAGAATACGTATCTCACTTGGCGAGCAAAAGTGGCTAACAAAACCAACTTTTCTCATAGTTAAAATGGCTAGTAAAAATACGAAATATCTGATCCACTCAAGTGAGCCAGAAAAAAATAGACCAGTTTACTTGAGCTAGCAAAGGTTTCTCTCTCTGTTGTGAGGTGCCTATTTCAAACAGACTTGCCTCAATTGAGCGAGCAAAATTATAAAACACAACCTCCCACTAGCGAGGAAAGAAATTGTGAACAGGCCTTCCTCTTTCGCTCTGCTGAGCCAAATAGAAGAGGATAAGATTTCACACTCTCCTTCCCCCAAGCAAGCCTGTATACGAGATCCTTTTGCTAGCACTAACGGAGGATCATAGTCACAAGATTTGGATGTACAGATTAAGAGTCAACATTCTCAAATTCGAACAATGTGAGTTGGCGACAATCTTTTACTTCAAATCAAGTGCTGGAAAAGCATAGAAACATCTCGGATTAGGCTCGAGGTCAAGTATTAATATGGTTTGTTCTTACGCTCACTCGGCTAGTTACAGACCGACTTGTTCCACTTTAACGAGCGATAGTGAGCTAGTAAGAGAATATATGAATTTCCAAGTAAGCTAATTTGATCTTTCACTTGACGGAACTTTTTGGCTGCAATATCTCCTATATTGTTTTGCCCATTTAAAAGATTTTACATCATTCTAGATGCGGTTCCAGTTCCAGCCGAGCTAGTAAGTATTTTATCTCAGTTACCTCACTACACCTAAAAAAGAACACTATGAAACAATTGCAAACATAAACTAGTACTGGGCCGCTCAATTTCCCCACGACAAGCATCACTTATCATTATAGCCAATAATATTTAATTAGCCAGTCCTTAGAAGTATACGCACGCTTTTTTATCTGAAACAATAATTACAAGTACGTATGGGATGATATTCACTTTCCTTGGTTTTGACTAATTGGCTGATAATATATTGGTTTGATTTGATCTTGAGGCGTGGTCATGGGAAATTCTATTTACATTTTACGACCTCTGGGATGCTGTACCTGTTCCCTACCTGTACCAACTATTAGTAGGTGGCCAAAATTAATTTGGAGTAGAAATACAAGTAAACAATTGATATCCTTATATTTGGTCTAGATGTGCTTATTCCTGGTGAATATCAGCGCCATACCAACATGTTCATCACTAGATAAGCATTGACCTTAATTACTTCCCTACTCGATTATCTCGCTGGATAAGCATCTGATTACTAGAGTAATCGAGAGAGTGAGAATAATCGCTTTAGGTTGATATTGTTACACGATTGTGTACAGGGATTACCGTATACTGGGCGCAAAAAGAAACAGGCCTAGATGGTGAGAATAAACGCATGGCCTCTCTGATGCCTCCATGACCGTGGAAATCATTTTCTTGCCTGAGAATGGATGATAGATTATATTTCAATGAAAAATTGCAGAAAACGTCAATGGTTCAGTGAATGTCTGAGAAATTTTATTAGTTATACCAGTTATTAAGCTTAGGGATCTACTTTCGCTATATTGGCCCTTGCAGTGTCATTGAGTTTTTATATTGTATTCAAGCAAAGCTTATTGATAATTTCTGTAGCTGATATTCACATTGAATACTTAAAGACCGCATGGTATATTTGATCTTCTCACTTTCGCTCCTCAAGTGAGATCATGATGCTGACTCTTAATCTGTAGCATCATGTGATTAGCATAACTATTTACATGAAGACTTCCCACTTCACTAACGAGCTGTCAATTAACTCTTGATCACTTCTTTAAACGTCTCAGCTTTGGCAGATCACATCAGATCTCTCGCAGTAGAACGATATCCTGTGATACAGGTGACAAAACCATGTAATCACCTCATGAAGCTGAATTCAGTAGGGCGCATCTATAGGAAATCCATTTGAAGCACTCATCCATCTAAATATTGGGGTCTCAAACCAATTGGGCTCTCAAATATTGGTTCTCAATACCAGGGGATATGATACCAATTGATATCATATCCAATTGACAATTAGTATCATATACATTGCCTCTCCTCCACAACAAGACTTCGTGGCCAAGCTGGTTAAGGCGTAAGACTGTTAATCTTGAGATCGTGAGTTCGATCCTCACCGAGGTCGCTTTTTTTTCAACTTTTTCAATTACACATCATGCAGAGCAAGTTAAATGACGGTGGGCGCGTTAATGTTCAATTATAAGACGATCTACCTATGCAGAGAAAGTTAAATTGAGGCAAATAAACTTCAGCATCGCCAACGCGATGAAGTGATAAAGTTAAAAGGAAGATATATATGATCTAGAGGATCACTCGATGTAGTGGTCTCATTCGGCTCTGATTGACCATGCACGGTGGCTATTTATTTATAACATGACTATGAATCATAAGATCAGCCAATTTAGTGAGATGAAGAATGAAAGAAGTGAATATACATGAAAAGAATGAATAGAAATGAAGAGAAATAAATATACATGGAGAGAAATACATGAAAAGAAATGAATAGAAATGATATACATGTATATACATGTATATACATGTGAGAGACACCACACCTCTGTCATGACCCACTCTTTATTCTGGCAAGAACGCTTGCGCATTTGCATTATTTTCGCTTAATTGACCGTGGCGCATGTCAGCTCATATGCTGGCGCTAGTGTGAGATAACACGGCCAGCGTTAAGCGCTGTGAGATCGGAACCGTCTAAAGGACCCCGAAAGGACCCAAAAAGGATCAAAAAAAGGACCCAAAAAGGACCCAAAAAACGACCCGAAAAGGACCCCAATATAGACCCAGAAATGATGGACCCAGAAATGATCCAGAACTGATAGACCCAAAATTGATGGACCACCTGGGATGAATACCACCAGGCATATTTGAGACCTGAAACGGTGACCTAATGCTAGCAAGCAGAATCGAGGTGGAGAAGGTGCATTCAGTGCGGAGACTGACAGAGATTATATACAGGACAGAGGCAGTGATGGAGACGTTTAGAAGCAGCGATAAGTGCTAGAGAGTGTTTTATAGAAGTGATGTAGAGTTAGAGAGCGGTGGATTTATTGGATTGGATTGACTCTTAATTTGAGGACTCTATTTTTTGAACCAGCTTCCAGGTACTCATAATTGGAGCTACATACTTTAGTGTTAGGCTAGATTAGAGCTCCCCTAAGGTCTCACGTATGGCTTGGGTAATTGCTGATACTGAACAAGAGATGCTGATTTTGTAAGTTTATGTGCACAGGAGTTGATAGAGTCGATTGATTAAAATCGTCAGTGCCAGACCCACGGCTTGAGTAGAATGCTTTACCCTATAATATCTACGGAGCTACGTATCGATATCTCTTTCGAAGCTCCCTGTAGATATCTTTTCTGTTTTATGAGTGTAGAATCACGTTATTCTGGTTACAAGTTTGAGGCAGTTGGCTACATTAGATACTCAGGAAATCAGCTTTAACTAACTTGAAATTCGAGTACTGGCAGAAACAGCGCCATAGTCTATCCACAAAGTAATTCAGGTATGCTCCAATCTTAGGACAAAGTCTAGCACAACGTAACCCTACTAAACCACCTCAGAATCTATTGTTAACAGAATGTGACAAATCTATTAGCACTTCCAGTATCTCTAGGAGGCCATCCATATCGGACGCTATCAAATAATACGGGTTCTATAGAATTTATTACCCTTGACCTGAGCAGATTAAGAGTCAAATTTGCCCCAACTACCCTGCTATCCTTAACTGTAATGTCAAGCCATATCATCAACAGATCTCATAATAACGAGAATACCAAACATAAGGTCATAGTTGGAGTATTCAACAGTTTGCACGCTCACACTGTAAAATACTGCTACTGAAGCATTCAACCATGAGAAGCGATTTATTGACATGATTATGAAATAGTCTACTGGAGTCTGTTATTCCAGTGTAATAGAACTCCGTTAGTCTATAAAGTATTCAAAGGGTCTGTTCTACTGGAGTCCATGTTACTCTAGTGTAACAGAACTCCGTTGAACTAGTCTATAAAGTATTGTTTTCTCTAACAGCTTCATCGCTTTGCTTCGCTCAAAGCTCAACGTCTCTACACTCGTCAATGCTATCGTATATGCTATACCGTGCGCCCAATAAGCTGCACTCGTGCTGCTGGCTGAGAATATGCAGCAGTGCCTGTCCGTGTCATATTCAGTGAATCAGATCATAGCTAGATATCATAGATATCATAGAGTCTATGATCATGAATCATATTAATGTGTCATCATTCTGTGATATCTGTATGATCATATCTGTATGATATGCCTGTATGATCATATCTGTATGATGTCTGTGCGATCATAATGTCTGGATCATATATTGTATGTGACCTCTTGTCTATCTGCATTCTGGACTATCACTCGTAATCATCTCATTGGATTATGACCATCAGTCGTCAATAGCCCCATCATCTCGTCAATGTTCATGCTATTCTCTTTCATTACCCATTTCCTAATCATCTTTCGTCACTATTCCTCGCAAATGCTCAAAATAGTTGGTTTGCAAGTGCAAATCATTCGACGTGCTCTATTATGCCTCTATCTTTCAAATGATCAAATCGTTCAGCCATTGTTGCTCATTTGGATATCATTCGCCCGAACATTGCTCGCAAATGTCAAATGGGCAACAAGGGTGTTCCTTGTGCCCTCCATATCGCACATTGTTCTCAATGTGCTTAAATGTACCCAAATGTGCGGTACCTTATTGCAGAAGCACATTGAGAAGAAACGTGCTCAAATGCGCTCAAATGACTGGCGCACAACTCCTCCACTATTTGCTCAAATGCGCTCATAGTGCTGTTGCTGCCAAATTCTCACTTTGTGCTTTTGCTCCGAAATGTCGCTCATTGTGCTATTGGGAGCAAATGACTCTCTCATTATGCATTTGCTCAGGTTGTCTGTGGTTCTATGTGCAGGATTTGCAACCAAAAATGCAAAAAATGAGATTCGAAAAATGAATCGAAAAATATTCTGGTCGCAATGATAATGCTTAATTCAATCGAACGAAGTGAGATTGAATTGAGTGATTGAGTTGAGTGGCTGAGATTGAATTGAACATTAAATAAGTAATGGATGAGTGATTGAATGAGTAATTGAGTTGAGGATTGAATGGAGACGTTGAATGATCAAATGTGGTGAAATGTGATGAAAATGTGACCAAAATGTGACCAAGATGTGCTCAAATGTGACAAAATAAGCCCAAAATACGCCCAAAATGTACCCAAATGTTCTCAGAATGTGCCAAAATATGATCAATGTGATCAAATGACCAAGATGTTCTCAAATGATCTCAAAGGTCTCAAAGGTTCTCAAGACTCTCAAATGGTCTCAAAGGATCTCAAGTTATAAGTCACACAATCACTCGCTCCATTTGCTTCGCAAATGGTGCTCGCATGCTCGAGTTGTGCTCCAGTATATTCATTCAACATCGTTGGTGGCAAATCGCTTCGCATTATTTGCTTCGCAAATAATGCTAGCTCATAGTGTTTTTTTCATCTCTTCATTTACTCCTATCTGCAGGATTCGCAGCCAAAAAATGCAAATCGAGCCACAATGCGCAAAATCATACATTTAAATCGTTGGTGCTGGTCGAATGGCTCAATGTTGTCCGAATAGTAAGTCGCATTACTCACAAACAGTGCGAATATGTGTTCAGAATTATAAAATCGGTGGGCAACTAATGGTGCAAATGTGCTCAAATGACCTCATAGTCGCACAATCACTCATTCAAAGTAGTAAGTCGCATGCTCGCCTATTGCTTCGCAAAAGTGCTCGAATTGTGCTCAAATGTTCTTCAAAATACTCAGTCACACAATCGCTCGCCTATTGCTTCACAAAAAGTATTCTCGATTTTGCTCCACATCTCCTCCTTCATAATACTCACTCACACAATCGCTCACCTATTTGCGAAGGAAATAGGCTCGCTAGCTCGAGTATATTCATTCGTAATGTTGGTCGCATGCTCCAGCATCATTATTCAAAATACTCACCCACACAATTGCTCGCAAAACGGC
This sequence comes from Kodamaea anthophila, assembly GCA_015708815.1. NCBI lineage: Eukaryota > Fungi > Ascomycota > Pichiomycetes > Serinales > Debaryomycetaceae > Kodamaea > Kodamaea anthophila. The sequence goes on along the minus strand of JACFYR010000025.1, from coordinate 143,476 downwards.
TCTATGCTTCAGAATCATTCATAATGTTGGTCGTATCTCGCCTATTTTCTTCGCAAAAAGGCTCTATGCTCGAGTATATTCATTCAGAATAGTGAGTCTCCAAATGCTCGCCTGTTTGCGAAACAAATTGGCTCGCTAGCTCCAATATATTCATTCGTAATGTTGGTCGCATCTCGCCTATTTTCTTCCCAAAAAGGCTCTATGTTCCAGAATCATTCATAATGTTGGTCGCATCTCGCCTATTTGCTTCGCAAATAGGCTCTATGCTCCAGAATCATTCATAATGTTGGTCGCATCTCGCCTATTGCTTCGCAAATAGGCTCTATGCTCCAGTATATTCATTTAGAATAGTTAGTCTCCAAATGCTCGCATATTTGCTTCGCGAATAGTCCCCGAATATGTAAAAGAACAATCCTCCAAAATACTCAATCTCACAATCAGTCGCCCTATTCAACATACTCACTCACACGATTCCTCGCCTATTTGCGAAGCAAATAGGGCTCGCAAATAGGGCTCGCAATACTCCAGTATCATTATTCATAATACTCACACAATCGCTCGCCAATTTGCTTGGCAAATAGGCTCGCTAGCTCCAGTTTATTCATTCATAATGTTGGCCGCATGCTCCAGCATCATTATTCAAAATACCCACCCACACAATTGCTCGCAAAACGGCTCTATGCTCCAGAATCATTCATAATGTTGGTCGTATCTCGCCTATTTTCTTCGCAAAAAGGCTCTATGCTCCAGTATATTCATTTAGAATAGTGAGTCTCCAAATGCTCGCCTATTTGCTTCGCAAATAGACTCTATGCTTCAGAATCATTCATAATGTTGGTCGCATCTCCTATTTGCTTCGCTAATAGGCTCTATGCTCCAGAATATTCATCCATATTGTTGGTCGCATCCCCCTATTTGCTTCGCAAATAGGGGAGCTAGCTCCAGAATCACTTATTCATAATACTCACTCACACAATTGCTCGCCCTATTGCTTCGCAAATAGGCTATATGCTCCAGTATATTCATCCATATTGTTGGTCGCATCTCGCCTATTGCTTCGCAAATAGGCTCTATGCTCCAGAATATTCCTCTTTAAGGAAGTCGCAAATGCTGACACAATTCACTCAAATTCGCAGATATTTGCTTCGCAAATAATCTGCAATTTCTCGTTCATTGTGTAGCATTATGCTCCAGTTTCACTCACAAAAACCGCTATCGACCCCCCACAGCACACCCCCACAATCACACACACCCCCCACACAAACCCCACATGACTCAGCGGCGCCTTCCTATTCCTTTTACAACACAAATGAACACTCCCCAACGCACACAAGACCGAAACCAACAACCCATTCACCAACACTAGTATCAACCACAAGTTCTCATTCACCAAGACCCTCGAGTCGTTTGTGGCGGCCGTCAAGAAAATGAAATACAACTCGCCCAGCGACAAGCCACTCAAAAACACCAGCGTGAGGCCCATGGCAAAGTACAAGTGGGCCAAAGTGCGGTCGTACTCGCGGTCAAAGCGGTTGCGGATATTTGCAGCCAGGTGGCGGTGCATGTATACCGGCCCATCTTCATACATTGAGTCGTAGCCATCGCTTGAGAACGGAAGAAGGTGCTCTTTTTCCTTGGCCAACATCTTATACTTGGACCGCATGCGGGTAACCCAGGCCACGAGCTCGCCAAAAACCGACTCGTTCTTGCGGGAGTTCACATAGAGCACCATACACTCGTCGTCAGTGTCTGAGCCCACCGGGGACGAGAGCGAGTACTTTGTGCTGGCCATGCTGATGGTGGATAGATCAAAGTTCTGGTTGTCTCGTATGGACTTGAAGGAAAGCTGCCTCTTTATGGCGGGACTGGACTTTGTTTTCACCACCGACAAGTCAAAGTTGATCAGACTATTGAACTGCTCGATGCTCTCAAACTTCTTCAACAAGTTGAGCTCTAGAATCTTGGAGTAGTGGTTGAGCGACACCACCGGCTTCACATTGGAGTAGCACGACAACATGTACTGGTAAATGCTCAAGTCCTTGTACATGTGTGCCGCGGGACTGTCAGCCACCAAGCTCTGGAGTTTCTGGGGAAGAAGCCTGAGCAACAGCTTATCGTAGACCGAACTCACCTCTTTATTGGAAACCGCCGTGCTTACACTCGCGAGAAAGTTCGAGAGGTTGGCGTCGTTGGAGAAGAAGGACAATTTGCTGTGGGGAAACACATCGAGGTCTGTGGGGGCTTCCTGGAGGGACAAGACGTACTTTTGGTTGTTGGTTGTTCTGATATTATGATCCAAAACAATCATGAAGTCGTCCTGGAGAGACGATAGAGAGGTCTTTGTGGTCGTGGAGGCAGCGTCTGAGAAAGGAGAACTCTGGGGAAGGTCCACGTCCACGTCGTCAGGGACCACCTCGTCGTTCTGCTTGAGAATGTATCGCAGCCGGTCGCAGTAGGCCTTGAAGACCGGCTTGGCCCGGGCCGCAAACACACACTGGGTGGCTTTGGCGAGCAAGGGCTCGTCCTGCACACACGAGAGGAACTCGTCCATGCTCTTTCCGGCCGCCAAGCAGTGGAGCATGCGCTCGGCCAATTCGTTCGGGAGCCGGCCGTACGCATAGTTGCGCAACCCCCCCGTATAGGCCACGAGAAGCGACGTGGGCTCGCCCTGGGCCGACAAGAGGTAGGACGGGTACTCCTGGGGCGCGTCGCACGCCAAAAACGTGTACTGGAGGCGCAGTTCCGGGCCGGTCTTGAAGTTGAGGTACATGTTGAGGTTGAGCTCGAGGTCCGCCAAGGTATTGCTGTCGTTTGGCATGAGAAAGTCCAAGCGAAAGTTCTTTTTGACGGAAATGATGTCAAACTGGTACGAGCGGATGGCCTTTTCCACTTTGGGAAGCTCCCGCAGCCGCAGCGCCTTTTTGTGCTGGATTTCCTCAATGAGCGCGGCCTGTTTCTCCTTGACGCGCGCCAAAAACGACGTCACCTCCGGCGTATAGGGAAGAAGCGCTATATTAATGAAGGACTGCGGGTTATTCACCAAGACCCCCTTGAGCGCCACCACGAACCGGGTGGCCGCCTTCTTGTCGCCGTAGTGCTTGATGAACTTCTTAAAGAGCTTTCGTATGGCGATTTTCTGCACGGTAATGAACTTGGTGAGGTGCTTCAACACAAGCAAGAGCTCGATGCTGTTGGTGAAGATCTCGTCTGTTTCAAAGAGCTGGTGCCGGAGATCGCCGGATGTGGGGGCGCCAAGCAGCTGCGCGAGGAACCCGAGGTGGCGCCGGATCTCCCCGAGCTTGGTGGCGACAAAAAGGTTGACATAGTCAAAGTTGCCCACAAACGCCCTGTGGAGCGGCCCGAGGTTGGGGTCCTGGGCCTGTGTGACGGCCCGGATGTGCTGCTTGAGCTCGTTGTAGTCGATGTTGTAGGCCTTCCACTCGGGAAGCGTGAGGTGCTGGAGGTTGTGCCCAAATTTCATACAGAAAGGGGGCGCCCGTGGTTTATATAGATAAGATAGATAGAAAGAAAAAAACGCACAAAATAAAAGGTACAAAAAAATAATGATACAAAGTACAAAGGGCACAAAATGACATGATACAAAGCAAGCCGCCAAAGCCAAGCCACAAAGACATGATATATGAGATATATGAGATATATGAGATATAGATGATATAAGTGATAGATGAGATAGATGAGAGATATAGAACTAGATACAGGTGATGATAGAGATAGTGATAGATGAGATAGTGATAGATGAATAGATAGATACTAGATATAGGTGATGATAGATGATGGATAGATGATGGATAGATGATGAGACATAGATGATGAGATATAGATGATGAGACATAGTTGATGAGATATAGATCATGATATAGATGATGAGACATAGATCATGATATAGATGATGAGACATAGATGATTGGACATAGATGATCGACATAGATCATGATATAGCTGAGCTATAGCTGAGCTAGATGATCGACATAGATGGTAGACAGCTAGATGATCCACTCATACTACATTATCTCTGTCTTGGCATCACTCATGTTACTGTGTATCATGATCCATGTTGCATTGTATCCTGCTGTATGACTAGGGGGCAAGACGTAGGCTGGTAGCTCGTATTATCTATATCTATATCTATATCTATATCTATATCTATATCTATCTATTATCTATTATCTATTATCTATTATCTAGTACTATCTTCTCATACGTCGCTACGCGACGTATTCGTGTATTCGTGTATTCGTATCCCATTAGGCATCTGGTCAGACGACATGGGGTGTCGTCTCGGATGCCCGGTAGGGTGCCGGAAACATCCGTCCACCCACTGCGTCCACTGACACGCAACACATCATATTCGTGATGATCTGGGTGACTGGCTTACGGTACCTACGAACAGTAGAGGTACCACTATTATTGTTAGTCACTAAAGTGTCAATATGGTGGCTCACTAAATATAGTGGGCAATAATGGGCCTCACTAAATATTAATAATGGTGGCGCCCTAAATATGGTGGCGCTCGCTACGAATAATGCGTACTGACACAATAAACACAGCGCAACAAAAAGACACGGCACCAATACGTCTCATACACTACATATGATAACAATAGGACTCTCACATAACCTACATGCACTCTACAAGGGACACATACTCTCACTAGCTTCTTGGTAGTCTCGGCTTCTCTCATGGTTCTCTCATGGGCTCTCTCATGGTTCTCCATAGACACAGGCTTCCCTTAACTCTCATGGTGGCCACTGTCACAAACACAACACAATCCAACAATATCTGCAAAGACTCCAATACTCAATGCATAGTAGGTGGATGGGTGGTCCTATGTGTATGGAGTATGTAGTATGAAGTATCCATGAAGTATGTAGTATCCATGGAGTATCTATCTATCATCTATCTATCATCTGTCTGGTATCATCTATCTATCATCTCTCTCTCATCTCATCTATCTCTGTCATGCATTGTCATCGGATTTGCATGCATTCCGGGGTGACATGGGCGAGTCCAATCTGAAGAGTAGAGAAGAGAGAAGAAAGAGAAGGAAAGCTCTTTTTTCTACTCTCTTCTTTTTCTCTCTCTTCTCTCTCTCTTCTTTCTCTTCTCTCTCTCTTCTCTACTTTCTTCTCTCTCTTCTCTCGCTTCTCTTTTTCTTTCATTCTCGTATTTCTCGTGTCATAAATTTCATCTCTTTGTGTCGAGGGTATTATTTCATCGCTTATCGTCAGAGTCAATGAATGGTCCAGGTACTCAAAATTCTCCTCTATTCTATCCACCACCATCATACCATCTATCTCTACCTCTACTCCCTATCTCTATTCTCTCTCTATTCTCTCTATTCTCTCTTTCTCATCCCTTTCTCATCTCTTTCATCTCTTCATCTCTTAATGTATTTTACACCCCATAATACATTTTTCCGATGGATGCATGTGATTGAGCCTCGTGCCGTTCGGAGTGTGAGCCCGGGGCATCTATAAATAAAAGTTGCGAAAGGTCACGTGAGAGTAATGTGAGAAGAAGTAGATTGAAAAAAGCATACATATTCTCTAAACCGGTCAGTAATGAGAAATATTTATTCTCTACAGTTATGGCCCTTCTCAAGAATAAGTAGAGATTGAGGAAGTATATATTGGTACAGTAATGAGGTAATTATATATTCTTTAATAGTAGCACACCATGACCAGGAAATAAGTAGAGATTGAGAGAGTACATTTATTAAATAGCATGGCTCTTCGCTCATGGGCATGAGTATTGGGAAGTATATATTACAGTCATGGCTCTTCGCTCACCATGAGCAATATAATTAATGAGCATTGAGAAGTATATATTCTCAATATATGCCTCGCTCATGAGAAGCTGAGTATTGAGTATTCTCTAATAGTAGTCGTTTGATAGAGTAACCGAGAGCTTACAAAGTATAGTCAAGGACATCTGATCTTCAGTATTCAATTGTGAGGCCATCTAATACCCCAATTATGAAGGCCATCTAAATGCCCTAGGGTAGGGCCATCTAAATGACTCAGTAGATCAACAATTGAGCGAAGCGAAATTGTTTATTTGGTGATTTCAAGTACTAGGAGAAACGAACAATTGAGCTGTCAATAATTGAGAACAATTTCGCTTCGCTCAATTGTTCGCTATTCCATGGATACCTTCAATATACTCCTCAACCTGAGACTGAGCTATGGTAGTACACTGATACTGAGCAGCCAAGTTGCGAGAAAGATATCAGTAAATTAATCAATATATGGTAACTGAGAAGGATACGATATAGGTCTGAGAAGGGCAGCAAGATAGAGGGTAGAGAAGTCTTTCGAGTGACAGAGAAGTCCTTGTAGAGAAACCATATACCACCGCATGGTACATAGATCATCTGAGAATAGAGTAGTTAGAAAACCTATTTCTACCCCCATGGCTTCTCTAGTAATAGAGAAGCCATGCTCTCTAAATAGCCATGGTATCCTCAATTGGACATTTCAGTACTATTGTGCATGTATTGCTTAATAGTTAATCTAATGCGACCACTTGTTTATGGGATACACACTCTAGAAGTTGATTAGAGTACCTTGTATACCTATTTCGGCTACTAAAGAGGGTCGTGAGGCTCTGCGTTAGGTTTGGATTTATAAGGCATAATAAAGATACGAGGACGGACAGAGTGAGCTATGATGAGTAGTGAGATGGATCAATGAGATATTGTGAATTTAAGGAGACATTGATGAAATCAATGAGATATTGTGAATTTAAGGAGATATTGTGAGTTATTTAGTCGCTAATGAGCTTAATGAGTTATTGATGAGTAGTGATTCATTTATAAGTTTAAAGAATGAGTTAATGAGCTATCAGTTATTGATGAGTAGTGAGAATATGGATAACTGTTGAAGTGCATTCAATGCCCATTTGCCTATTATATTCATGATTCTCGTCGTACGACCTCTCGTTGTCCATAAGACATTTAGCATGCTAAATCGGATATGACAATTGACTCCCCACCAAGGAGAGTCTTGTTTATTGGAGTACTGTAGAGGATAGCACCCGGTAATGAGAACAGCAGTAAGGTACTTTATTCCGGAGGAGATGCTAATGGATCAGAAATTAGTGACTCTTAGTCTAATGACTCTTAATTTGAGTTGTGACTCTTAATCTGTAGATGACTTTTAATCTGTACGTGACTTAATATGTGTATGACTCTTAACCTGTTCCTTCACTCTTCCTCTTTGCATTACTCTTAATCTGTCTTTTATCCACCTCAACTGAAACTGAATATATTTGGGCTAATTGTGTACTATAGAATCACCTTCTGGCCATCACCTTATCTCTACTACAATGAGCATTTATCTGGTCCTTCTCCCAATAGATGAGCAAAAGAGAGGGACTCCAAACAGTGAAGCGAGATAAACCTAATCATTTGGCTTCCCAGACTGGTAGTACTATACATTGGAGAACCACTAAATACAACCGACGCTACAAGCAGGATATTCACTCATTATTTCTAAGCGAGTGGCATTTTTGCGGCTTCTCTGGAATATATTAGTCTCATATGATCCTTCAATTGCCGTCTAACATTATGCCATATATCTAACGTCCTATGACCTTAATCGACAACTCTATTCAAGTAAAGTATTAGATGTTGCATTAAATAAGTGACTCAGATTACCTATTCATATGATGACAATTTTGAAGGCAGTAAGGAAAAGATGGATGGGTTGAGGGACTAGGAATATCGAGGGGATTAATAGCTTGTACAAGTGTCGAGAGTATTTGAAGCACGATCTCAAGATCTAGTGAGGGTAAATATACAGTGGATAATAGGTGATTGGATTCGTCCGACTCAAGGCATGAGTGTGTGTTGCTCTGATGAGATCTTTATTTGTTAGAGGTATGCTCACTTTTCATTGTAGGTATATACTAATTGGGTACTCATTTCTGATCACTAGTTTGAGGGACTGTCTTTTTTGACATCACTAATTTTAGGGACTCACTTTTTGACATCACTAATTTTATGTACACACTATTTTGACATCACTAATTTTAGGGACTCACTTTTTTGACATCACCAATTTTACTCATTTCTGATCACTAATTATACTCATTTTCATTCACTAATTTTAGGGACATTTCTGATCACTAATTTTAATTACTCATTTCTGATCACCAATTTTACTCATTTTCATTCACTAATTTTAGGAACATTTCTGATCACTAATTTTAGTACTACCTTTCCACATTACTATTCTAGGACATTTCTTATTCTGAATTCACTACTCCGTATACATTACTATTTTGACTGCTCTTAGTCTCACTTTTGCATCACTAGTCCTGGTCTCCATTTTACCAGCTCTGTACTCCTTTTCCATAGTGGTACTACTTGTTTACAGTACCATTTTTGGTAGTATTTCTCATAATTTTTAATTCTATACTACTGACGTTCATCTTAATTGAGGTAAATCTTGATATTCACTTAATGGTGGTTAACGGGACTGTCGGTAGTATTCTAGTTAAGCCCTATGCCAGTACAGTACTCTGACTCACTGATTCTAATATTACGTTTATACATCCACTAGCTCATCTACTCACTCTTTTGACCACTAATTCTAGGCACTCACTCTTCTGACCACTACTTCTAGGTACTCACTCTTCTGACCACTAACTCTAGGTACACTATTTTTCTGACTATTCAGGATTTTTCTCGCTATTGTACGATATTCCCTAGATTCACCATAGTGGTCACTAGTTTCTTCCTACTTGTTTTCTCATACTTCTTTCATGATACCCTTCAATATGGCAGGCTCACTGCATGTATGCGAACGAAATGACTGGTCTTCAATTGCCAAATCAGTGAGTATTAGTAATACTATATTAATAGCGAGCAGGGCTAGGCATATACTTTTTCTCACTATTTTCACTATTTCACTAGCGAGGGCTAGGCACATACTATTTCTCACTATTTAGTTTCACTATTACACTATCTCACTAGCGAGGGCTAGAGGAATTATAATACTATTTCTCACTATTTAGTTTCACTATAACACTTTTTCTCACTAGCTCGCTCTGCTCGCTAGTGACACTAATACTTTCTTCCTAGCTCGCTGATTCGAGTGACACTAATATTATTTCTCAGTAGCTCTAGTGGCATTAAATATTATTTCTCAGTAGCTCAAGTGGCATTAATATTATTTCTCAGTAGCTCAAGTGGCATCAATATTATTTCTCAGTAGCTCTAGTGGCATTAATATTATTTCTCAGTAGCTCTAGTGGCATTAATATTATTTCTCACTAGCTCTTTTTTTTAATCAGATATACTTTATTGGATGTTTTATACTTTGTTCAATCTATATAAAACCCCTTCCTCGATATTCCTAAGCATCCTCTACATCCCCTATTCGCTTTCTCCTATCTGCATGTACGTAGCTCTAGTGGAATTTTTATTTCTCACTAGCTCGCTAGGTCTAGTGCATTAATATTATTTTCACTAGCTCGCTAGCTCTAGTGCATTAATATTATTTCGCACTAGCTCGCTAGCTCTAGTGCATTAATATTATTTCTTACTAGCTCGCTAGCTCTGTGGGATTATATTTCTCACTAACTCTTTTTTCAAAATCAGATATACTTTATTGGGTGTTTATAAAACCCCTTCCTCGATATTCCTAAGCATCCTCTCCATCCCCTATTCACTTTCTCCTATCTGCATGTACGTAGCTCTAGTGAATTTTTTTCTCACTAGCTCGCTAGCTCACTAGCTCTCGTGGCGTTTTTATTTCTCGCTAGCTCGCTAGCTCTAGTGGCACTAATATTATTTTTCACTGGCTCTAGTGAAATTTTTATTTCTCACTAGCTCGCTTGCTCGCTAGCTCTAGTGGCATTAATATTATTTCCACTAGCTCGCTGGGTCTAGTGCATTAATAGGGTACTATAATACTGTTTCTCACTAGCTCGCTAGTGGTACTAATAGGATTTCTCACTAGCTCGCTAGCTCTAGTGGGATTTTTATTTCTCACTAGCTCGCTAGGTCTAGTGCATTAATATTATTTCTCACTAGCTCTAGTGGAATTTTTATTTCTCACCAGCTCGCTTTCTCGCTAGCTCTAGTGGAATTTTTATTTCTCACTAGCTCGCTTCGCTCGCTAGCTCTAGTGCATTAATATTATTTTGGCTAGCTCTAGTGCATTAATTATTTCCACTAGCGAGCTAGCTCGCTAGTGGTACCATATCTACTTACTCACTAGCTCGCTTCGCTCGCTAGTTCGTTTTGCCTTTACGAACACCGGAATCACCCCCCCCGTCCCCACCCCAAACGGCCTATGCCCCAAAGCAATCAACTGAGCCCGGATGGCACCCGAGTGGCTTGTAATACACAACACCCCGTCATTTTTTGTGGTGTCGGAGAAAATGGCCTGAAACGCGAGATTCATCCGCACGCTTATTTCCGACACGGTTTCCCGGTAATCGTCGCGGTACATCCGGTCCTCCTCGGAAAAGCCGTCCTCGATCCGGAAATAAGGGTACTTGGCCGCAATCACGTGACGCGGCAGCCTCTTGTCGCACGTGTGCACGCCGGTCGTCTCCCTCAAGTTCTCCATAATCAACGGCCGGACCTTCTCCAAGTCCACTATCCCCGTCCACGTGTGGATGAGTGTGTCGATAGACCGCAGCATTGGCGATACGTACCACTTGCTGGGGATTGGGGCGCCACGGCTTATTTCCGACTCCCACAAGTCGTGGTTGTCGCGGGCCTGGCTCAAGCCGAGCTCGGTGAGCAAGGGGTCCGGGCCCCAAACCATCGTTCCATCGCCGTTGAGTTTCAGGTAGTGTTCGTTCCAAAGCTTATTTCCGAAGCGCATCTGCGCCATGTTGTGGGAGCCCTGGCCGTGCCGGGCGAGAATCAAGATCTTGTAGACGGTGTTAGCGTCGGCCTCGGCGTTAAGGCGGTCGAGCTCCGCCACAATCTCCGGCCACAGCCCGATCGCCCCAAAGTGGTTGCGGAGGTAATCGAACTTGGTGTCGTCGGTCTCGGCAAGCGATTGGTGGAAATAGCCGGGAATGCTAGAGAAGGTCCAGGGGAGGTTTGGGGGGAGGAGGGAGTGGTAGGAGGTGTAGTCTGCAGGGGTGGTGGTGGATTCGAGGAGGTCGTATTGGTCGGGCATATTTATATTTCAGCTCGCGAAGCGAGGTGAAATTTGAAAATGATTCTATTACTCACTCGCTTCGCGAGTGAGTAACAAAAGAATTAATTCGAACTCGCGAAGCGAGTGAGTAACAAGAAATGAATTATTCGAACTCGAAGCGAGTGGTTTGATAAAAGATGATTTATTTGAACTCGCCAATGAGTTTACAAATGAGTTCATTTCGAGTTTAATTTTGAAGTGGAAACGTGTGGGTCTCACAAAAAAGATATAATCTCGAACAAGCGATTGAGTTAGAAAAGAATAATTTCGATCTAAGCGAGTTTACAAAAACGATATAATCTCGACAAGCGATTGAGTTACAAAAGAATAATTTCGTAGCGAGTTTATCAAAAACGAAATTTCGAACTCGTGGGTCTCAATAATCTCGAACCTTGAGTTAATAGGTGATGAACTCGACGATTGAGTTACTTTTTTTTTATTTGTTAGGTAGTACTAGTACTGCATGTAACCTCACGTGATCAAAGATCTAGCTATTTCCCCAACTGTGAATACCCTAACAATATTCAATTAGAGGAATACACTTGCAAATCTACACAAACCCCGAGGTTCCCAAATAGCAACTATTCCAGTTCTTCCAGTCCAGATGCACAAAACTAGAAAGAATATAAAATAGGAATGATATCGAAGAGTAAAAAAGAATAAGCGAGTACAAAGAATAATCGAGTTACAAAGAATAATCGAGTTACAAAGAATAATCTCGAATAAGCGAGTGAGTGAGAATAATTTCGAACAAGCGGGTAACAGGAATGTTTCTCGAGTAGTTTAAAAGGAAAAGGTTAGCGAAGATTTTTTAGATCCTTTGAGTATAGTGGATCTTGAACACTTCTTTGAATATCGAGCTCGCGAAGCGAGTGAGTTTAAGATACGGAAAATCCTTGAAACTCGAAGAATGGGAGTTAATACGAAAAATTCTTGAACTCAAAGCATGGGTTAATACGAAATGATTCTTGAAAACGAGTTTAATGAAACATAAAGAATCTTGTATCTTTTGAAGCAGTGAGTTTAAGAATACGAAAAATCTCTATTATCGAGTGGTTTAATAAGAATCTCTATCTATCGTTAATGAAACAAATGAATCTTGTTTCTTGAAAAATTCTAAACTCAGGAATTCAACACAAAATCAATATCTCTCGAGTAACAAACAAAATGAATCTCTTATCGAACTTTAATGAAACAAAGTCTTGAAAAGTAGGATCAAAATGAATCTCACTCGCGATGAGTTACTTTTACAACACGAAATGATGTAGAATTGGATGCAATTGATTTACGAATAGGAAATGATTTGAAACCAGCAATAGAATTCTCTTAACAAAGCTCTCTTGAATCGTGTTTAATGCAGCTGATCTAGTGGTATAATAATCAGTTTATCTTCCCCCGAATTCGATGCTGAACCCGGCAAGTGAGTAATTACGAATTAGCATAATTGGAACTGTGAACTATAAGGTGATATGTGGTCAATTCGACACCTATAAGTCTATCTACTGGGATAGGCGAGTATTTGATTTAGCTGAAAAGTTTAACTTAAGATCATGGAGAGAGACTGAAATGAATCGAACGGCATTCAATTGAACGGAGTGAGATTGAATAGAGTGAGTGAATTGAGTAATTAAATTGAGTAATTGAATAGAGTGAGTGAATTAAGTATTAAAATTGAGTAATTTTTGAGTGATTGATTTGAGGATTGATTTGAGGATTTAATTGAGTTGAGGATTGAATTGGATTGAATTAAGGATTGAATTGGATTGAATTGGATTGAATTGGATTGAATTGAGTAATTAAATTGAGTAATTGAATAGAGTGAGTGAATTAAGTACTAAAATTGATGTAAGGGTCTGGGCCTATCAGATTCTAGTACTGCATAGAATACTACCCTTTTCGGTAATAACACGCTCGCTAACTAAGTATTTAAGTAGGTGTATATTTCCGAAGACATTAGGTAAGAGATAAGTTTACGTCTGAACTGAAGTGTACGAATCCTGACAATTGAGTAATTTTTGAGTGATTGAATTGGATTGAATTGGATTGAATTGGATTGAATTGAGTAATTTTATTGAGTGATCATGGAGTAGTTAATGAAGTGAGCAATGAGTGAGCAAGGAATGTTCGAACCTGAATGAGCTAATGGGTGAGAGGTCAATTCGATATACTGAGAAGCTGAGCGAGCAGCAAAGATATGTGAGATGAGATGACGTGAACTCAAACGAACCTCAAACGTGAGATCAAATGGAGTAATTCGAAATTCAATCGAACGGAGTGAGATTGAATTGAGTAATTGAATTGAGTGACTGAATTGAGTGACTGAATTGAGTCATTGAATGGAATTGGATGGAGTCATTGAATGGAATTGAATTGAGTCATTGAATGGAATTGAATGGAGTCATTTAAATGAGTGACTGAAATGAGTAATTTAATTGAGTGACTGAACTGAGGATTGAATGGAGTAATTGAATTGAGTAATTGGATGAAGAAATTGATTGGAGTATTTGAATTGAGGATTGAATGAGTTATCGAATGATTCAGTGAATGAATGATTGAATGATTATTGAGTAATTTTTTAGTAATAGATTTTTTGAGCTTGAATTGGATTAACTCTACCACCACCCTGCTCGAGTCATCACTAGACTTTATACCCACCAGATGATCGTTATCAGTTCCTCTCATCTTTATTGTGCATTTCCTCACCAATACATTGCCTATTTTCATCTCCCCATTCCATTGCACGGAATGCGATCCAAAATTTTAACTAGGTATATTCATTAACATGCCCTTGTGTCATGAGAAAATAAATGAAATATTTCGAACTCCAGCGAGTGAGTTAACAAAAGACATATTTCGAACTCACAAATAATCGATCTCAAAGTGACGAAATAACCGTAAACTTTGGCCTTTGATGTCTGTTTCTCAGTCGATGTGACTTGAGATTTCAACTTAAGAGTCAGTACGTGCCCTAGATGATGTGATTATGCATCTGGCTTATTCATTCGTCAATACTCTGCTAGTCATTTGAGGTGGCTCCCAGTGATTCTGTCGTCTAACAGATCACGTATCTTTACTCTTTATTCCTTTCCAGAGACCATATTGGAGGATTCGATTCACTTTTAGGGTGAGGAATTCATATCCACTGTATAATGGTGAAAATAACATTTGCATTCTATCATCAATTGTACCCTGAGGAATGTCCCTTTCAATGTCCCCTTTTTATCATTATGTACACATGTTCATATGTTCAGGTTCTCAAATCATACTCTAGTACGACATACTAACAGAACAAAGAATGGTAAGTTTATTACCGCAAAGGGTAGACAAGATACTATTGTTCATTTTGAGTATTGAGGGGAAGTAGGATATTTGAAGCACCGAATTTTTGTTTCATTTCATTTTCAAGCTTGAAAGCTCATTTCGGTTTTCATTCGGTTTTCTAACATTTAAGTACCTTCAAATCTACTTTGAGAAACTACTTTTATTGAGAAACTACTTTGATTGAGAAACTACTTTGATTTAGAAACTACTTTGATTTAGAAACTACTTTGATAATTTAAAGCCCCTTGATCGCTTTGGCTTCTGACGTCTCAACCGTAGTGAGGTACAACTGAACACCGAAAATCCTCACTGGTTCGGTAACTGAAATTCTCACTAGGTCAGTAACTGAACACCTCAGGTTCAGTAACTGAAATCCTCACTGGTTCGGTAACTAAAATCCTCACTAGGTCAGTAACTGAAATCCTCACTAGGTCAGTAACTAAAAATCTCACTGGTTCGGTGATTAAAATCCTCACTAGGTCAGTAACTGAATAGATTCAACTGGCCTCACCAGGTTGGCTCATTCGTCTGACCAGGCATCTATGCTGCCATGACCTCGATGTATTGCCAGCACAACAAAAAAAAGTCCCTCGTAGAGGCTACTAGAGTAATGATAACTGTTGTTAGCCAGCGGGGGAACTAGAGAAATAGTGTACTAGTAGCTCGCTCGCCACTAGAGTAATAATAATACATTTCTAGCGCTCGCTCTCTCGCTACTAGTTAACGATAATAGATTTCTAGCTCGCTCGCCCCAAGTAATAACAATAATAGATTTCTAGCGCTCGCCACTAGAGTAATACTAATAATAGATTTCTAGCGCTCGCCACTAGAGTAATAATAATAGATTTCTAGCGCTCGCTCGCCACTAGAGTAATACAGATAATAGACTTCTCATACCTGCTCTCTAGCTACTAGTTAACGATAATAGATCCTCTCTGCGCTACGAAATGCCTAATGAATCTGATAGAGGTACTGGAGCAAATAATGAATAATCACAGTTGCGAGCTCCGCTAAAAGGCTCAAAACGTGCTCTACATATACACACATACACATACAACTCTAGTGGCGGGTAGTAGAAAATGGTAAGTACAGTTATAGGTATGCTCGCTCTAGAATAGAGAAATGTAAATAGTACGCGCTATGCTCACTCTAGAATAGAGACATGTAAACAGTACGCGCTATGCTAAGAACAAATGATAGAAAACATCAGTAGAGCATGCAGGTGCTAGAGTAATAAATGCTGAATACAGTAGTGAGCGAGCTACTACAAATGGTATTCACAATGTAAGTCTAGCAGGGGCTATAGGGTTCTAGTAGCGAGCGAAAATATAGAGTACTAGTAGCGAGCCACTAGAGTTGTTTATATGTTTGTATCACCCTTTTGTTTTTCTAGTAGCGAGCGAAGGGAGCTACTAGAGTACTGATAAATAGAACTAGTAGCGAGCGAGCTACTAGAGTCATAGTAATAAATAGAACTAGTAGCGAGCGAACTACCAGAGTAGCTGATAATAGAGTTCTGGTGGCGAGCTATGCAGGGTACTAGAGTAATAGTGATAAATAGAGTTCTCTCTTCGCTCGCTGCTGAACAAAATAATGATAGAATAACTAGCGAGGGAGCACTACTAGAGAAAATAATGACACCATGTCTAGTAGCGAGCGTGATAAATACAGTTCTAGTAGCGAGCGGAGCGAGATACTAGAGTAAATAACTGATAAACAGAGTACTAGTAGTGAGCGAAGCGAGCTACTATAGTAAATAGCTGATAAACAGAGTACTAGTAGCGAGCGAAGCGAGCTACTATAGTAAATAACTGATAAACAGAGTACTAGTAGCTCGCTTCGCTCGCTACTATAGTAAATAGCTGTTAAATACAGTTCTAGTAGCTCGCTCCGCTCGCTACTAGAGTAAATGGTACGACGCTCATCCCTGTGACTTCCCTACGGCTCCCAGGGTCCGTCTCGGTTTCATCTCTCTTGTACCCTCAGATCCTTCTGATCTACCTTTTTCTCTCATGACCTTGATCATTCTCTTCTCTTGTCCTTTCCCTTCTCGCCTCCTCTCTCTGTTCATAATCAACTAAATGAGCACGAACGAAGTGAGTGCTCATTCGTTTTCTGTGTGTGATTTCAGCTCACTTCGTTCGCTGAATCATCTGTCCTGTTTTAACTTCCGAGCGCCCCAGTTGATTACCCGGCTCATGCGATCACTACTTTTGTGCTCTTCACGTATCTAGAGCCATTCAACATGTTCTCTACCTTGTCTTTTTCTGCCGTACTCCTCTTTCTCAATGAACCCAGCCGAGTTAACTTTCCCTTCCTGCGGCCCCTGGTACATCCAGTTCAACTTATTCAAGCGCAAACGCACTGGGCGTCAACTGGCTCTGCTTAAAGTTCTTCGTACCTCATTGTAAGCATGGAACTCCTCCTTCTCCAACTCTTTGCTCAACTGATTTTCTTGTGTTCATTAAGCTTTCCTCCCATATCTTCTTTTGGTTCTTGATGGGTTCCACTGATTAAAAGAGTACTAGTAGCGAGCGAAGCGAGCTACTAGAGTAAATATCTGAGAATATAGTTCTAGTAGGGAGCTATGCAGGGTCTAGAATATCTGATAATACAGTTCTAGTAGCGAGCTATGCAGGGTCTAGAATATCTGATAAATACAGTTCTAGTAGTTCGCCCCTCGCTACTAGAGTAATAGTGATAAATAGAGTTCGTACCTCGCGCTACTAGAGAACTAACTGATGAATTGAGTTCGTACCTCGCTCCGGCTACTAGAATAATAACTGATATAGAGACTAGTAGCTTGCATGCAACTAGAGAAAATAATGAGACACCATGTCCAGTAGCGAGCCGCTCGCTACTAGGGAAATAACTGATATAGAGACTAGTAGCTTGCATGCTACTAGAGAAAATAATGAGATAACATGTCTAGTAGCGAGCGGAGCTCGCTACTAGGGAAATAACTGATATAGAGTACTAGTAGCTCGCTCGCTACTAGAGAAAGTAATGATAGACAGCATGTTTAGTAGCGAGCGGAGCTCGCTACTAGTTAATAATAATGAATTAAGGCAGCTCTAGTAGCTCGCTCGCTCGCTACTAGAATAACTGATAGAGACTAGTAGCTTGCATGCTACTAGAGAAAATAATGATACACCATGTCTAGTAGCTCGCTCGCTCGCTACTAGTTAATAATAATGAATTAAGGCAGCTCTAGTAGCTCGCTCGCTACTAGAGAAATAACTGATAATATAGTGTAGTAGCTCGCAAGCTCGCTACTAGTGTGTGGGATATTTGTGCTCGCACGCTCGCACAAATATTATTTTCATGAACTACACCGACGACCTCTACCCCCTAGCTCTCCTCATGGACGAGCTAAAACACGACGACGTGTCCAACCGAGTCGAGGCGATGCAGAAACTCGACACCATTGCCATCGCGCTCGGTCCCGACCGCACGCTCAAAGAGCTTCTCCCCTTTCTCAACGACGTTGCCCAAGACGACGAGGAAGAAGTTTTTGCTGTGTTGGCCTCCAAACTCGGTGGATTCATCCCCTTAATTGGAGGCCACGAGCACTGCGAGCCGTTGATTCAGATCCTCACTATCCTAGCCAGCCTTGAGGAGCCAATCGTCCGCGACAAAGCCATCGACTCGTTACACCAAATCAGCACCGAATTGACGAGTCAGGAACTCAACACGATTTTCCTTGGCTTGGTTACGAGTTTGAGTCAGGGGCACTGGTTCTCCAAGAAAATAGCGCTGTGTGGACTTTTCAAGCTGGTCATTACAAAGGTGAATGACCAGACGCGCAAGGAGTTGCTTGGGCTTTATCTCAAGTTGATTCGCGACGACTACCCCATGGTCCGCCGCAGTGCGGCCACCAACTTGCCCCATTTGATTGATTTGATGACGGAGCACACCGTTGCGGCGGGCCACGGCAAGATGAACAGAGACGACTGGGATATCATTTCGCAAATGTTCCAGAGCTTGACGACCGATGACCAGGACTCGGTAAAGTTCCTCAGTATCGATGTTTTGATTGCCATCCTCCAGTTTTTCAAAACCATCAACGAGCCAAGCTTCAATGCTGATTTCCTCGAGAGCTCCCTCAAGTTGATCAAGGACCAAAGCTGGCGTGTACGGTACACTGCAGCCGATCGGTTCACCAAGATTGCCGAAAACTTTGCCTCAAATGAGCAGGGACTCGCGCAACTCATCGAGCCTTTTGTGTCGTTGACCGACGACAACGAGGGCGAGGTTAGAAAAGCAATCGCAAAGCAATTGCCTGGGTTTTGCAATTTGCTCAACCAGCACCCAGCCACAAAGGGAGCCATTTTATCCAAAATCATTCCTGTCGTCAATGAATTGAGTCAGGATGATCAGGACAATGTTCGTGCTTCTTTGGCAACTACAATCACCGATTTATCGCCAATCATTGAGAAGCAGGCCACCACAGAAAAGCTCTTGCCCATCTTTATGAATATGTTGAAGGACGAGTTTCCAGATGTTCGCCTCAACATCATCTCAAACCTTGCGGTGGTGAATGAGACAGTGGGTATCAACTTATTGTCGACCAATCTTTTACCTGCAATTACCGAGTTGGCCCAGGACCATAAATGGAGGGTCCGTTTGGCCATCATTGAGTACATCCCCAAGTTGGCCCAGAAACTCGGGGACTCCTTCTTCAAGGACGAGTTGTTGTCGCTTTGCATGTCGTGGTTGTGGGATCCTGTTTTCGCCATCAGAGACGCTGCGGTGTCGAATTTGCGCGAGTTGACGGTGATTTTCGGCTCTGCTTGGGCTAACGCAGAGATCATTTCCCGGCTCTTGAATGAGGATGCGGATGAAAAGAAGATTGACTACTCGAATTTCATAATCAGATCAACGTGTTTGTTTGCAATCACCGCGTTGGTGCCGGTGGTTGACCTGAAGATTGTGGTGGAAAAGATTATTCCCTTCATTCATGAGCTTGCAAAGGACCCGGTCCCGAATATTCGCTTCAATGTGGCAAAGTCGTACAAGGTGATTGTGGAGGCGTTGGAGAGGGAGGAGTTGAAGGGGGTGATTGGGGGGGTGATGGAGGATTTGGAGGGCTTGAGGGGGGATAAGGATGTGGATGTGAGGTATTTTGGGGGGCAGAGCTGGGAGGATATTAGAAAGCACACCGAGCGGAGCGAGGTTGCTTTCTAATGAGTGATGTTATGCCATCGAGCGGAGCGAGATGGCATTTTCTCAAAAGTTAGCAAATGCTAATGACATCGAGCGAGCGAGATGGCATTTTCTCAAAAGTTAGCAAATGCTAATGACATCGAGCAGAGCGAGATGGCATTTTCTCAAAAGTTAGCAAATGCTAATGACATCGAGCAGAGCGAGATGGCATTTGTCTATCCTAGAAAATGTCATCGAGAAGCGGTGCTTCTACATCCAATGATATTATGCCATCTGGCTCCGCTCAATAGCATTTGTCTATCCTAGCAGTCACTGAGAAGCGAGGTGTCTACATCCAATGATGATGCCATTGGCGAGCGAAATGGCATTTTGTCAAATGTTAGCAAATGCTAATGACATTGAGCGAGCGAGATGGCATTTGTCTGTCCCGCTTAGCTAAGGAGGTGTTTCCTATATGGGAGCTTATGTTCACCGAGAGAAGCGAGGTGCTTCTCATATGGGACATTATGCTCTCCGAGCGAGCGAGGTACTTCTATATTCCAAATAATGCTTACCTCGCTTCGCTCGGTGTTTCCTATATGGGAGCTTTGCTCACTGAGAAGCGAGGTGTTTCTTATATGGGGCTTATGCTCCGAGTAGCTAGGCGCTTCTATTCATCTAATGATGATGCCATTATGCGGAGCGAGATGGCATTGTCTATCCCAGCTTAGCTGGGGAGGTGCTACTTACAACCCAACTTATGTTCACCGAGAAGCGAGGTGCTTCTATATTCCAAATAATGCTCACCGAGCGAAGCGAGGTGCTTTCACATGGGACCTTATGTACCGAGAAGCGAGGTGCTTCTTATATGGGACATTATGCTCACTGAGAAGCAAGCTTCTCATAGCGCAGCTTATGTACAGAGTACGAGGTGCTTCTATATGATAATGCCACCTCGCTCACTCGATGGCATTTTTTGCGAATGCAATTCGCTCGATGCAAAGCTTGAAATGATTTGAAATGGTACCTTAGGAAATGCCACTGGCAACTGGTAATGCCATTGAGCGAAGCGTGATCAAACTGAGCGAAGCGAGATTTTATCACGTTTCGAAATTAAATGCTCCGCTCGATGGTTACTATGGACTTGAAATGTCTAGGAAAATGAGAAGTGATTGATGATATGCAGGAATTATATCGTAAATGTTAAATGTTACTGAGTACACAATGAGTAAATGCACCGAGCGGAGCGAGGAGGCATGACTATCTGTAGAAGAATAGCTAAAAGAGATGGCATTGCCTCATAAGCTAATACCAGCAAGCTGCATTATAAGCTGGATGGTATCGAAAATGCCATGGGGAGTGATGGACTTGATTGAACTTGACCAATTTTGGATGTCCTAAAGAACTTGTGAGGAGGATTGACTGCAGCAGGAGAATCCTGAGTGAGGACATTGATAGGGAGCAGTTTGTCGGAAATGTTGAATAAATCACCAATAATACACCGAGCGATTATTTGATTGACATGAAGATTGGGCCAAAGAAATGAGCGAGATGTATTCTTGGATCGTGCAGGAAAGTTTGGTTATATGCAGGATCATCATGTAAATGTTAATACTAAATACCAGCGAGATGACTTGATTGAAATGCAGATAATAGAGATAAACATTTATTTAGAAGGACACACCACCCTGGCTCATGGGATATTAGGCAGTACCAATCAGGCTCATCGTATCAGTCTCGGTCCATCATATATTGTCCATCATTCATTGCTCTATCATTTTATTGAATCATTCGTGCCACCAATTGATTACATTTTCATCTGAATCAGTGATTTTCATCTATTATTTGTATGAGACACTTTCATCTACTTTGCGAATTGGTAATATGTTTAAATGAACACACTCGCGAGTTCAATCAAATTCCTCACCACTAAGCAGAACTAGCTGTCATTAGTTGCGGTGAGCCTAGCAAGTGATAATGGGTAAGACTACTTAGAAATTATGAAGAGTTCTTCTTCTCTGATCCATATAGTTTCATATGATTGTGGGCTGGCTCAAATCTCAGTATTTGTAGGGAGTGATTGGGAATTGCCAATAGTGGAATTCAATTCGCTTTACAATGAAAATGTGATCGAAATAGTATTGTGGATTCTGTATATGATCAAAGGAATGGGATGCCCTAAAGAATTTCGTTGGTATGAAGTTGATGAAAAGGTTAGGTGTTTGCTTATATGCAGGATACGTTTATGCTACCGAGTAATGACAGTGACGTCTGAGGAAATTCCAGATAATCAGAGGTATATCTTTAATTAAGAACTGCTAACAAGCGGGTCGTTGTATTGAGTGAATTTGGCGCAATCTTGAAAAATGTACTAAAAGAAAATGGGAGGGATTTGATTGAGTATGTGAGAATTGGTACCGAGCAAGAGGTGGCATTTGATTGATCAATTTGAAATGAAAAAGTGAGGGAATGAAATCAATAATGAAAATTGACCTCTGTTGAATTTGATTATCTTCGAAAATGCCACGGCAAATCTCGAGCATTCAAAATGTTTCCTAAGATTAGGCATTTTTTGCTTGAGCATTTCAAATTCAATTGTGTGATCCCAGATATTTGATGCTAAAGTGAGGAATGGCATTTTGATTAATATGGTAAAGAGCAATAGTGACTCGACGAGGGCGTATTTTATTGATACGATCGTACAGTGCCCATTCTGTTCTAGTACTCACCCAGTATCCTATTTTGTTAGTATCTGCGTATTTCCCAGTCCCAACACTACTATTAACCTAATCTATTCTATATTCTGCATCATTTCAGTAATCATTCCTTCACAGTCTATTCATTGTAAGGGACTGATGGGGGTGTCAATGCGTCGACTATAAATACGTGTAATCGAAATAAATAAGTCTCCCAGTGGAATCTACCTATTTCAAGTACAGTACCTTCCTCCCTCTTACTATTCTATCCTACCTATCCTATTCAGTATCTATTTTCAGTCTATCCATTTCCTATATACCTTCATGTCACAATAGAGGCTCCTTATGAATCGTTGACTCGACTTCACTTTATTTTTTTCCGTTCACTCGCGCAGTCACTATTTTTCACCACTATTGGGTCACTATTTTTTCAACTCTCGCTATCGAGTTCACTATTTTCCATGCGCTTTTTCTATGCGCTCACTATTTTTTTGTTCACTCACGCTCGAGTTCACTTTTGCTCAGTTCACCATTTTCTATCGCGCTCACTATTTTTTCCGTTCACTCTCGCTACGCTCGAGTTCTATTGCTCAGTACTTTTGTTCACTCTCACTTCGTTCGAGTTCACTAAGATTTCCGCTCACTCTCGCTACGCTCGAGTTCGCTCTTTTTTCTCTCTAGCTTATCAAAATCAAAATCAAACGACGCCCCACACCCACACGACGTCGACGTATACGGCGAATCCACCACCTTAAACTGGCTCCCAATCAACTCCGTCGTATAGTCAATCTTCAGGTCCTGCAAAATCTCCAACGAGCTCTCATCCAAAACAACATTTGCCACCTTTTCCCCATCCCTACGCTGAAAAACCAACAATGACTTCTCCTCGCCCAACTCTTTTTTCACATCCGTCAAGGTTAAATTGTACTGGAACCCATGGCACCCCCCGCTCTCCACTGCGATTCTCAATGCCGTACTGGGATTGCCATCCTGCTGAGCAATCAGATCGAGTTTGTCCCTAGCGCGCTGGGTTATGGCTAAAGCTAGCGGCGTTTTGCCGTGAATCAATCTGGTGGCGCGGAAGTCACTCACGTCCTCGTGGGGAACTTCCGGGCCTTGGGGAAGAGCAAACCCAGACAGCTGGAGAGTTTTAGTGGAGTAGGCGTGAATAAGGGTTGGAATACCGCCTCTGAGGCTCTGTATGGATAATCGCCCTATGGTTCTAGTGGTTGGAATCATTATATTAGTAAGCAAAAGAATAAGAACAAAGAATAAAAGAGTGAAAAGATACAAGATACAAAGAATATAAGATACAAGAAAAAAATATAAAAGAATATAAGATACAAGATACAAGATATAAAGGAATATGATACAAGATACAGATATAAAATATTCAAAGAATGAAGTGAGAATACAAAGAATGAAAGTGTAAATATATACAAGAATGTAAAGAATGATACAAGAATACAACTGGTCAAGACCGAATATGCAGAATGAAAAGAATGACAAAGAAATGATACAATGTTGCTACACATTTTTCAAATGCTACTCCTTAAAATAATATGAGCAGCATAAAAAAGCAAATATGGGAAATATGGCAAATATGGCAAATAGCAAATATGGCAAATAGCAAATATGGCATGGCAAATGGCAAATAGCAGCAACATATACAAGTAGTGTTCAACGCACTCTAACTCTTGATCCTCTGAATCCCACTAGCCCTTTTTATATCTCTTTTTCTCCACTCTGTTGAATCTTGGACATTGTGGATATTCTCGCCCTGAACCTTTTTCGATATGGCCACTCTCTTCTTCTAGAGCATCTTCAATTTCAAATACACTTGTTTGTAGCTATCTGGTGCTGTTGGGCAAGACAGCCTGCCGTTCAAAAGGACGGTATTAATTTCAGATTAAGAGTCGCACTTAACACACACAATACAAACGGAGTATT
This sequence comes from Kodamaea anthophila, assembly GCA_015708815.1. Lineage (NCBI taxonomy): Eukaryota > Fungi > Ascomycota > Pichiomycetes > Serinales > Debaryomycetaceae > Kodamaea > Kodamaea anthophila. The sequence continues at coordinate 119,178 of JACFYR010000025.1, read as the reverse complement.
GATATTCTTCTCTTCTCTACGTACTCGCCATCTTCCATCTCACATACTAGAGCTCAACCTAGAGAAATTACGTTGCCCATTTTGCCTGTCGTTTGTGAGTATTGATTACGGGTTCATTGAAATAGAAATCTTCAGGGAACAGTGTTACGCCATCCAAACACTACTTACTCTACAATTTTCTAGTGGTGGAAGCTATTTCGCTTTCCTAATATTGAAATCTAAATTAGGATCTAAAAATTATCGCTATACCCTCTTCCCTAGTATCTCAATATTTGTCTTGGTACGGTATTGAGATATGAACTTGTTTTGGGGGGTATGGACTCTAATATTCAATTAGATGCGTCCTTTGACTGAATAGACGCCATTTCTGAATAAAGTTGTGGTAAGAAGTTACGTCCTAAAAAAGCCACATTATACGGAAAAGTGAACTTTGTCGACGCACTCTATATACTGCGATATACACGCTCATTCGCGCGCTCATTCGTCTGGGATGTGTTTGGGCTGTTTTTGGAAAACCATTCCCATAAACTGTCAACTAAGTGAGTGGTGAGTGAATGGTGAATAAATGGAGAATTAAAAGTGATTTATGGTGAGTGGAAGCAAATACTGTTTTATCCCGGTCTCATAGCTCAAGGGTTTAATAATGCCTATTCATCTTTTGAGTCATTTTGGCATTATGTTACCGCAGCCACGGTCAGGGAATACTCACATATTTTAGCTGATCACCAGTAGTTTAGCCTCGATTCTGTGGATTTTCATATTGGGATCTTGGTTGAGGTAGCTTTTGAGGCTCTTTGGAGACTAGAAAGTCAGGTGATTAACGGTGCTCAAGGAGAAAGATATCAAAACAGTTATGATGGAGATATCATATTGAGGAATAGCTCAAGAAGTAGACATATCGAGGTATGATGTAGATATCATTGGTATTTAGCTTGCTTTGTTACTGACAAAACTCGGATAATTCTTCACTCTCTACTTTTACCATTAGGCAGTGGTAATTACTCCACGTCTATTAATTACTGACCGTTATTGAATAAGCATCCTACTAATGTCAGGATCTTTCAATGTTGCTGGGAGCTCAGAAAAATCCACCATAGGAGACTCACACAATCAGTGCATCCTTAAGGATTCTTTTATAAATGAAGCTTAGTCGAGAATCGAACGAAGTGAGAGCATATAGGTTAATGGGTGATTTGGTCAATTTATGGTAGATGGTGATTAAAAGATGGGAGGTTTGTGAGATTGTAAATGTCAATTGAGTGATTGACATCTAACTGTTTAATGGAGCTCACTTGTCAAGTGCTCACTCACGTGATCGAGGTTTCAGCTCCTAAAGGTTTGGCAGTGCCAAACTGATTCAACGGTGCTATTGCTGTATATAACAAAATCAACGAATTATTGGAATGATTTGAGTAAGATCTGGTACAATAAAATGAGATGGGTATGACGAAATCCATCGATTCCTTTGTGGGATGATTAGCTAAGAGACACCTTTACTCTAAGCTTTCACCCACATCTGTATAAAACACTGCTCTTTAGTACCTTAAGGTGATATCAAGAATATAGGCCTTTAAGGTTGCAAATTACGTGACAGTGTAACCAAACACTGAAATTATCAATTCAATGGCATCAGATCCTCCAATGAGAGAAGAAGCTCTAATAAGATCTACCCAGCTAGTCCCTAGCATTTTGTTAGGCGCAGTGAGAATTACTACTTTCTGACATTCAATATTTTGAGCCACTTGAGGATCGTCCATACGCTAAACCTGTTTGGCTGTTTATTCGAGCGTAGCGAGAAATACTACTTCCTGGCTTGTTCGAGCGTAGCGAGAAATACTACTTCCTTGGCTTGTTCGAGCGTAGCGAGAAATACTACTTCCTGGCTTATTAATATCGAGCGTAGCGAGAAATATCATTACTTTCTTTTTTTTATTTTCGAGCGTAGCGAAAACTAACTACTTGCTGGCTTATTTATTTCTCGCTACGCTCGAAATATACTACTTCCTGGCTTGTTCGAGTCTAGCGAGAAATATCACTTCCTGGCTTATTTATTTCTCGCTACGCTCGAAATATCACTATTCTCTTTAACTATTTATTTTTCGCTCGCTCGTAATATCACTATTCTCTTTAGCTATTAATTTCTCGCTAGGCTCGAAATATCACTATTCTCTTTAGCTATTTATTTTTCGCTACGCTCGAAATATCACTACTTTCTTTGGCTTTTTCTTCAGTATTTGAAAAACTCCACCTTCTTACTCTACCATTCTCTCTAGCTAATTTCCCGCCGACATAACTCTACCTTTCCTTATTTTTGCTATTTCAAGCAAAACTTCTTTGGCTTACTTATTTATCGCTACGCTCGAATACCCACCTTCTTTGGTTTATTCTACTACCTCGACTTATTCGCTTACTCGAAATATCTCTATTCTCTTGAACTGGCAGTTTAGTTTAGCTGTTTGCTCTTCCATGGTTCAACCGTATAAGCAGTATCATAAGTCTGTATAAATCCTACGCCAAATTCAACAGTAGCTGTGAGCCCGCGAAGTTGTGGGCTGTCAAGAATGGATATGTTCTTGCTTGCGAAGGGATGTTCTCTTTCTCGCTTGCTGGATAACTCTATTTCGAGCGCAGCGAGAAAAGCTCTACTGTTCTCTAGCTATTAAGTTCGAACACGGAGAGTACAGTTCTCTTCAGCTATTTATTTCGAGCGCAGCGAGAAAAGCTCTACTGTCTCTTCATCTATTTATTTCGAGCACAGCGAAAAGCTCTACAGTTCTCTTCATCTATTTATTTCGAGCACAGCGAGAAAAGCTACTGTTCTCTTCATCTATCTATTTCGAGCACAGCGAAAAGCTCTACTGTTCTCTTCAGCTATTTATTTCTCGCTCGCTCGATAACTCTATTCTCTTATATTTCTCGCTCGCTCGATAACTCTATTCCTTATCTTATGCTATTTCTCGCTACGCTCGAAATAGCATCTACACAATCAAACATGATTATTTATTTACGTTGTCGCTCTTGATGGATATCTGAGTGGACGAACGAGTCATGTGCATTACCAATCAATGTATAAATTGTACGGTAGACGTATGGTCCATAATCAGTGATTCGTTCATCACCGGCCCTTGATCGGAAGCAGAGGATTGCCAGGATATCGATTCTCATTACCAAAACTCATTAATCGGTTTCGATTAATCGGATTCCTTTTTCATACAATATGTATTCTCATTGACCTCGTAATCGCTCTCCTTAGATCTCCTTGAGATATTTCATCAAAGTCGTGCAATGAGAGATAATTTTCAGAGATTGAAAAAGTATGACAATAACCCCCCTTGCTGTGTTTATATCACCGTTGAGTGTATTTAAGAACACTCACCTTGCTCTGTGATTGAGTTATCTTCGGGTGATTGGAAATCATACGGGCAATCATCTCGCTTCTCGATGATTGGTGTTGACAATGATTGAGATATCGCTTGTGATGGTAGCAATCATCGAGCGAAGCGTGATGATTGTATCTGCTTCGAGTTATCATTGGGTGGTAACAATCACCGAGCGAAGCGAGGTGATTGAGATTTTTTGGGCAATCATCTCGCTCGCTCGGTGAGAATTCGCTGGTGATGGTTAGCAATCACCTCGCTTCGCTCGGTGATTGAGATTTTTTGGGAAATCATCTCGCTCCGCTCGATGATTAACGGTAGTCATCATTTCCAATCCTCCACGACCCCAACAAATCCAAATGCTTAAAATTCTCCTTATCCCCCTCCATTCCAAACAGAATATCCCTCAAATACCAGAACGAGTACCCCACCACCGCATACCAAAACAAATAAACCCCAAACTTCCCCCTCCCCAAACACCTCGACACCGCATCCACCTCATACACAAACACAATCATGGCAAAGTACAACGCCGGCACGTAATGGTGCACATACGTCACTCTGCCCATAATCACAAACGGCATGTAGTGCAAGCCCCAGCCAAACATGGGATAGATCCCCCCCAAAAGGAAACGACTCAACTTTTGGGGGTCGTGAGCTGGAAAATCAACAATCTGGCGCTGCCACCGCAACAAATAGTACACGACCAAGCCCGCAAACGCAACCACGCCCACCGACGAGGTCCACGTGGTTCCTGGCGACCCAATCATGTAGTACTTGACCTTATCGGACGCCCACGAACACATACGAATACCCGTGTGGAGGGTGGGCCATTGCCAAAAGGAGGATGCAAGGTCGTCTTGTTTATCGTATTCCGGCACCAAGGCGTTGTTTGTAGCCATCATTGCAAGATTCAACTGGATAAAGTCGCGGAGAAAGCGGGTTTTGGGCAAGGTGAAGTTGGCCGGGGTCTGTGGGAGAATCTCGTTGCGGTTATTCTCAATGTTCCACCACGTTCTCTTGTCCTTGCGGAACGGATTCTTCATACAAACCACCTCTCCCTGGCGGAATCCCCATGCTGGGAGGGAGTGGCCAGTTACACCAAGGTAGCAACCCAAGACCTCGTTTTTGAGACGGAACGAGGATGTCAACGAGTGCAAACGCAATTTGTCCTCGTCAGATGCCTGCTCCATGATTTCCACCACCCAGTTATCTTTGAGATCTCCAATGGTCAAGTTACCGTACCCAGCAACCTCCCACTCGGACTTGGACAACGGAGCAGGGACCTCGTGGGTATGTAAGTTTCTTCCCGTTTGTGGGTGCATGAGACGAACGTGCATTCCGTCAATCACGTACTCCACGGCCGTGGAGTTGGTGTCATAAGCTGGCTGGGGGCGTGCTCTCTGGAAAATCCAATTGTTATTGGAATCCTTATGGGAGTAGGTAGTCACCTGCTGCTGTTTCGAACCCTCGGGGAAGGTCTGGACGTGGGAATGCAAAAGACCACCGGAAAGACCCTGGTTTTTGAGCGTCACAAAGGAATGGCCAAGGGACACCTCACGGGCCCCGCCAACCACGTCAGAGCCCACCAAGTTCGCCTGGAAAAGCGACGACATGTTGGCATCGCCTGTGCCCAGCTTGTAAAGTAAATCAAAGTGGACCTTGAAGGAGATCAAAAAAATGGCAAAGGGCACCAAAATAAGCCCCACGATACGAGCGCCCCAGTGGTAGGAGTACCTGCGCCACAGAACCGTCTTGTCGCCAAACTTTGTCCACAAATCAACAATAGTGTAAATACCCACCAACAGGGTCACAAAAAGACCAACCATCTTGACAGAGCACGTGCACCCAATGGAAAAGCCCGTCAACAAGAGCCATTTCCACCATTTGCGGGTGAATTCCAACAGCCGCACGTTGTGGTTGGCAAAACGCGTCATGCAGAAAAAGGTGGCAACGGTGAAAAATAAAAGCATCAGGTCCAACAAAATAAACTTGCCAAGCGTCACGTACGACAGCTCGAGTGTCACCATCAATGTGAACAACCACGTGGCAAAAACGGAAAAACCAATCTCCTTGCCAGTGTAGTAGGCCAAGGGCACGCACAACAGCGAAAACACCGCCTGGAAGATCCGCATCTTGGTGTAGTCAATGTAGGCGGGGTACTCCTCGCCAGAGTTGAAGTCCCACGAACCGTTGTAGCCCGCAAGGTACCCAGAAAGCCCAATCAACATCTTGCCCAACGGCGGGTGCACATCGTGGTAAAACTCGTGCCGGAGGTAGTACGAGCCAAACTTGCCAAAATGCGCCTCGTCCCACACAACAGCATTGTTCACGCCAATCCGGTACAACCTCACGAAAAACGACAACAAGGTGAAGGCAATCGGCGCCACTATCGCCTCCATCCGATAAAGTGACCCGTAGAACTCATTGAGCTCCTCGTTTCTCGCCTGCTTGTACTCTTCTTCCTCGTCAACAACAACAGCCTCCTGCGGCCGCCTCTGTCTGAGATTGTCTTTGTTGGTGTACACACCAGAAGACGACATGGAAAAATCAGAAAATAAGAAAATCAGAAAATCAGAAAATCGACGTGTTCAAAAGGCACAGCATAAAAAGAAAAAATATAGTACCCATCCATCTTACTAATCTATCCCCCTATAATCCTCCTATTTCCTCGTATCATCTTATCATCTAATCCCATTTCCTACCCTATCACCCTACTCTATCCCCTAATCTATCCTATTCATCTATCATTCATATATTATCATGAGGCGATCTAACACATGAGAGTTCAGGAGAGATGCAAAACACATACAAAGCAACACATAAAGAACAACACATAAAGAACAACACATAAAGAACAACACATACAAAGAATAACTCATGGATTATCTAGAAAAGGGATATAGTAGCAACATAATCACAAAATCAAATAATATACATACATGTCACAGTATAACACATACATATCCATACATACGTAGCATGAAATAGTCAGATCAGTCTATCATAGGCCTAGATTTTCATCTCAGACATACATTCACACGTAGCATGAAATAGTCAGATCATCAGTCTATCATAGGCCTAGATTTTCATATTGTCAAGCCATATCACATACATTCACACGTAGCATGAAATAGTTAGATCTTGTCAATCATTCAGTCTATCATAGAGCCTCAAGTAGATCTTATTCAGTCTATCATAGAGCCTCAAGTAGATCTTATTCAGTCTATCATAGAGCCTCAAGTAGATCTTGTTCAGTCTATCATAGAGCCTCAAGTAGATCTTATTCAGTCTATACGTAGCATGTCAGATCGACATTTATGATCTTGTAAGGTCTAGTTGCTCACAGTGGCCCACTCAGTTATTCTGGAAGCTGAGGCAGACGTAACGTGGAGAGACAAAAATCCAATAGGCACTCCATCATAATACTTTGTAGAATTCTTGGTCACGTTAGCTCTGATTCTCGAAGTCAGAGGCAAACTTATGATTCTCAGAAGTCAGACGCAACTTATCTATGATATCTCAGCAATACCCACTTGAATATACCTCCTATAGTCTACGAACTCTGAGGCTTCAATCTATAGGTTTATTCGGCTTCAAACTATAGGTGTATTTTCAAACTAGGGTATTCCCGAATAAACGGACTACTCCCCGTGGAATTCCTCAGGGGTAGTTTAGTGGTCCTCACAATTACTTTCGTAGGCTACCTGTAATATTTCCGTAATGCTATTGTACTCACCTATTCCCATTGTTGGATTTATGAGTCTTTTTCTACATCATAAGTGAACTAACATGTTCTCTACGGATATTTGGTGCTAGGACCATGAATAGATGGAGAAGCCAAATGCATTCTACTTATTCGAGAAACATAGTGACTAAGGAGCTAATAATATTTACTGTAAATCTGGATTATGGATGAAGGGGGTGTGTATCTGGTGAGTATTAACTCGTTTATTAAGTAATTGTTAATTTTAGATTTTTCAGATTTTTCAGATTTTTCACAATTTTCATAATAACAATGAGGAACAATAAACATGTAGAACCCTCAATCTTATTGGTTTTTTACTCCTCAGATTGGATATGTCACTTTTGTACTGAATAACAAAGAAACTATATGCTAGGATTACTTGAATGGGAAAAAGCGAGTGATTCTTAATGTGACTGTCAACTAGTTACCAGAATTACTCGCTTCGCTCGTAATTCTCATACAGTTTGGGCATCAACGTGCAGACCAACAAAACGAAATGGAAACTTCTCGTGAGTCATCCCTAGGATACTCCAGACATATTCCACTTCCCATGGTAAACTTTCTAACCTTCAATTAGAATCACGCTTAGGGGTTTTATAATTGACTTTTATAGAATTATGAAGATTTTACGCCCGAGGTCCTGGATGCATCTAATATGGTGACATTAACCCAGGACAGTCTTACGAGAGTCTTTGTGGTTCTGGGATTTGAATACCTGAGAGCTATGAGTTTGACTCTCGCGAAGCGAGAGTGAACTATTCATTGTGTAGTCTTGATTTGAGTATCTTGATTTGAGTATCTTGATTTGAGTATCTTGATTTGAGAATTAATTTCTGAGTATCTTGAATTGAGAATATAGTTCGAGTAATAAAAGTACCAACTAAGTGATCTTTCTTATATCACTATGCATATTCATCTAACTGCCGCCGGTACGTTCAAGGTTTGCTTGATAACCAACCAGCGAAGATCCAGAATAGCTGGTAACTCAGTGGGGCAGAGTCGAAATTTTCTATTTCTGTATGCTGGTTGACCAAAGACTTTCTCAAGGCGTTCCCTTGAGAGAGAACATTGATAAAAATCCTATTCTAATCTCCCAGCCACTTAAATACCCTTCCATTTTATGATTGTTGACTCTTAATCTACAAAATTTAGTGCTCGTCAATTAGTCCGTGAGTGATCCCCCAATAGTTTATATAATGAGTGATAAGAGTGCTTATTGGTGCCACTACAACAACACATTCATTCTCATGAACAATAAGAATGCTTACCAGTTGCCTGCTAGAAAATACACAGTTGATACTGAAAACCAGTTGATGCTGCACCAGTTGATACATTCACTTCTATCAGGATACTATATAGCTAGTTGAGATTCGAAATATGAACTAAGGCCGACATGCAAAACAAGTACAAGCATGACACTTTGACCCTCAAGAGTAACACTAAAGATGACAAATGGACGAGTGAAGGGGATGTAAAAAGATATAGTTGCATTTTGTGGAAAATGAAAGATTGTAGAAGGTTAAAGGAGAATTAAAGGCTGTAAAAAGATTGTAGAAGGTTTAAGTTTGTTAAAGGCTGGAAAAAGATTGTAGAAGGTTTAAGGAGAATTGCTAAAGGCTTTAAAAGATTGTAGAAGGTTTAAGGAGAATTGTTGGCTGTAAACAGATTGTAGAAGGTTTACGAAGAATCGTTGAATAAAGGCTGCAAAATGTCGCAAAAGACGTTCGAAAATGTCGCACAAATGTCGTTGGAAAATAGTCTCTCTCTAAAATGATTGGGTTAAATGATTGTAAATGATGTAAACATTGTCAAATGATTGTCAAATATTGTGTTGTAATCGTCGTTCTAATGGATCGTTCGTGTGGATCGTTTTAGAAAGAATTGTTAAAGATTGTTGGATTTTTGTAGATAAGACTGATGTAATTGTAGATTAAGGTTGGTGTGAAATTGGAGATTTTTATAAGATTGTTGTATGATATAGATTGTTAGATTTATAGAGAGTGACTGTTGTATGTTATAGATTGTTAGATTTATAGAGACAAGACTGTTGTATGTTATAGATTGTTAGATTTGAGTAAGACTGTTGTATGTTATAGATTGTAGATTGTAGAGATTAGTGAGCTTATTGCTTGTTATTTTTGTAGAGATGTAAGAGCGTGCTGTAAATTCTCACATACCATTAGTATGTCATTGCCCCCCTTCTTGCTCTCGCTCATATCAACCCTATTGATGTTCGTCTGATACCTGCACTTTTATGCTTTAATTTTCCTCTACTATTTCTACATTATTTCTACCTATTGCTTATTTTTCTCTCCATACTCTATGCTCTTTTTCTTTTCATCTCTCCATACTCTCTATGCTCTCTTTTCATACTCTCCATTCTTTTCTCTTTCTCTCGTCAACTCACTCAACACCACCCAGACCCCTTTTTCCAGGCCCATTCTTAGCCTTCCATCACCGCTGATACTTATTACGTTCGATACAAACTTGGCCATGTCCAATCGATCAAGCCTCACCGTGGTGGACTTCCGTATATACTCGTGGATCAGCGACACGAGCGCCCTGTTTGTGGCTAGCAAGCCCACGGCGTCTTTCTTGGGCACACTGATTGTGATGGTGCGTAGACTGGGGCCCCTATTTGTGTAGACGAGGTCGATATCGCCGATTCTGTCGGCGTCGATGTTCTCAAACAAGGTGTCCAAAGTGTGGCAAATACGGTCCTTTGGTAGCGCGAGCTCTTGGAGGCCCAATGGGGAAAAGCTTTCGAGAAGCTCGCGTATGTGCTCGTTGATGGGGTGTTTCGTGCCGGAAGACAACATGAGGGATTCCTGGCCCTGTACAAAGACGAATGACTGCCGCGGGATGATGTCGGTGCATCGTATGTCGACGTAGTGGATGGATAGGTCAGCGCGGGTGTATTTGTCCGCCGAGACGCGTAGCTCGTCCTCAATGTCCCGGGGAGTGTATGTGGGTATGAGCGCGTCTGTGGTGTCGCAGATGTGGCGTGTCACCTCCCTGCGCAAGAGCGCGATCTGTTGGGGAGTGAGAGGCTCAGGGTGGGCACTCAGGTAGAGCTGGAACGTCTGGAGGAGGTCCATAGGAGTAATGAGATAGAGGATAAGAGATAAAAGATAGGTAATAGAGAGACAATAGAGGTAAGAGACAATAGGATAGATAAGGAGATGAGATAAGGAGATGAGATAAGGAGGGTAGAATAAGGAGATAGATGAGATAATATAGATAGATGAGAAAAGGGGATAGATGAAGGAGGATAGATAATAATCAAGATAGTCGATAATTGTGAGAATAAGACAATGTTGTGAGGAGGTAGATTAAATGTGTAGGAGAATAGAGTAATGGAAGTGGTGCACTTAGATGCGTTAGTCATGAGAGGTAGAGATCTAAGCTATTTCCTGTGATCGCTAGAATTCCTCTAGTTGTAAGGCTGGCCATATCAGGTGATTTAGTCTAATACTGCATAGAAGACTATCGCATACAGGAGCAAAGCGACTGTATGCTCATATGGTGATTCTTACTTTGCTCCTGTATGCTCATATGGTGATTCTTAACTGAATTCGCAACAGTCGCTTTGCTCCTGTATACTCATAAGCTGGATTTACTGAATTCGCATACAGTGGAGGAATATTTAAGTAGTATATCTCCTTTCGAGGCTAAGTAAGATATAGTTTACGTCTGAACTGAAGTGTATGAATCCTGAAGTGTGAGAGAAAAATAGTCCTGGTCAGATATGACTGTTGAGGGCTGAGAGATCCTTACGAATAGATAGAAAATGCCACGTCCGTAACTCTGTACCAGTGAATCTAGAGAATGAAAATGCAGTATATACCTTTATCATCTATTTTGTTGATCATACATATTCTCAGTCAACAACTTGGAAATAGCTTTGATCTTGTTAATACACAGTATTTATGCCAGCAATAAACCTGGGCGAGTGAGGTTTTCTTAGGTTTATCTTAATCAATCATATACCTTCTTTGCTCAGGTTTTCTCAGGTTTATCTTAATCAATCATATACCTTCTTTGCTGAGGAACCATGATCACGTGACTTATATGCAGTACCATTACTCCCACTACCTGGATCTCATTGACATGATAATTTTTCACGAACGAGTATTCACGAACGAGTATTCACGAACGAGCGCGGTGAGTGGAGTACTAATGCGTAGTAGTGTGTTGTGAGGGTATGTAATGTAGTAAGTAGTGTCTATTATTGAGAGTATGTAATGTTTAGTAAGTAGTGTCTATTATTGAGAGTATGTAATCTGTAGTAGTGTGTGTGTTGTGAGTACGTAATGTCCAGTGGGTAGTGTATATTATGTATTCTGAGTCAATGTCATTCTTTCGACATGTGTACCGTCGAGTGGTTTTATCATCGGAGACTGAGTGTTCGGCAGCCATTAATTCTAGATGGCGTCAGGCCCACTGGTTTTCGTTTAACAATTCACTACTCGTTTTGCGGTTCTTATTCTGTGCCATGGCTTATTCTGTGCCTTGGCTCTTGGGAGGAACACTTCCATTTCAGATTAAGAGTCAGAAAATTGAACAGGAGATTGTGATTAGGCACTGCGTATCTTATCGATACGCTGAGCAATGAGTCATTCAGAATGTGTACAGCGTAAGTGAGCTTTGTTCGCTTCGCTCACAAAGTTCTTGAGTAAATTCTTGAGTAAATTCTTGAGTAAATTCTTGAGTAAGTTCTTGTGTAAGTTCTTGAGTAAATTCTTGAGTATTCTTGAGTAAGTATATAGACGAACTTCGTTCGCTTCGCTCACAAAGTTATCGATACGCTGAGCCATGAGTAAGAGTCATTCAGAATGTGTATAGCGTAAGAGCATGCCCGGGATTAGTTAATCAATTATATGTTAGTCTATACCTTGTGGACTAATTCAATTCCTTCTGGAACAGCTACTGGTCATTTGAACCATCCCATGATGACTTGAGAGCCCATCACAATATAAGTGTAATGTACTCTGATTAATTATATTGATCTTGAGCATTCCAAATAGCTGTATCTCTATTTAACTGTATCATTGCTCCATCATTGGTTTTCAATATTCCAAGGGCTTTAATTAAAGGCATGTAGAGAAGGATGGTCTGATGCTTGTTTACCCAACACTGGAGCAGTCGCAGTCGATGAGTTCAATTTATTTGAGTACTGAACTGCTAGTACTATTCGGTAGCGAAGAAGGTATTTACTGAGAACTGAGCAGTTTAAGCAATTCGCAATGAGCATAGCATAGACTGTATGAAGTATTGAGATATTGGTTCGAGAAAGCCAGGGCGATTCATCCATTCATGAGCACTGAGAGGGAGAGCAATATTCAGCTATTAAGATATGATTCACTGGGAGGGAGAGCAATATTCGGCTATTAAGATAGGTTTTTTTGACCAAGTGAAGAGCTATGATCCATTCGACTATTGGACTGAGTGAAAAGTTATGATATTCAATTGAGCTTGCGCTGGAAGTGAGTATTCAACGATTGAGCTATAAGAAACGGGAAAGAATATTCAACACTTGTCGATTCGAGTGCAGCAAATAGACTGTATTCACTAAGATAAGTAGACTGTTCACTATTAGATAGTAGACTGTTCACTATTAGATCGTAGACTGTTCACTATTAGATAGTAGACTGTTCACTATTAGATAGACTGTGTTCACTATTAAGGTAGATGTACTGAGATAAATGGTTCAGTTGCTATTGCTGATCTAAGTAGGGTACTAATACTACGAAATATAGACTGTATTCACTATTGAGATATTCTGGCACTGAGTGAATGAAGTGGAGATCATTGCTACTGAATCTAAAGTACACTAATCATTTCAACAAAGCTATTCGGTTGGCGAGAAAAGTAGAGAACATATTGAGATATTCTGTCACTGAGTTTTCATCGTCCAGGAATTGATATAACAGATAGTGTTGAACACCAATCTAGTGAATATTCAACTAAAGCAAGTGAATTAGTGAATTCAACTATAGAAGTGAATTAGTTCAGCAATGGAGCTGGGAGAAAAGTAGGTAGTGTTCAATGGAGCTATTCTACTGAGAAGTGAGATCTGTTTATTTACTATTCATCTATACTTGCTAGAGCAGAATTTTAAGAATATCACTATGAGAGAAGAAATATTGAGGACTGGAAATATCAGGTGTCTTCAAGTACTGCATATAGTACTGCATATAATACTACCTTTTTCTAGTACTGCATATAGTACTGCATATGATACTACCTTTTTCTAGTACTGCATATAGTACTATCTTTTCTAGTACTGCATATAGCACTACCCTTTTCGGTGTCCTTTCGGTCCTCAAGTAGGTGGAGATACAAGATAAGTACGCCAGAAAAGGTGTGAATCCATATTCAGATCAAATGATCAACCTTCGGTAGTCCACTATCAAGGGGTTTATCAAAGTGGTATTTATAAAAGCTGTTCTATTGAATTAGCGAATGACTTCGAGAGCAGTTGACTAATTGTGAAAACACTTCACGTGACTCAAATGACTCAATTGGAGAGCATTTATTGACTCAATTGGCGAGCAGTTATTGACTCAATTGGAGAGCAGTTGACTCAATTGGAGAGCAGTCATTGACTCAATTGGAGAGCAGTTGATACAATTGGAGAACAGTTCACTTCATTTTCTTATTCACTCACTCACTTCGTTCCTTCGTTCGTTAATCCATTTTGTCTCCGTATACTCTATTAGCTAACGACATTCGACCATTCGCTAGTACCATTCAGCTATGAGAAATCTTGGGTTCATTAAGATTTCAAATTGGTTTCCTCATCATACACTCATAAACAAGACTGCGTCTGCTTCCAATTCACAATATGATCATCACTGCCTTGTTTCTTCAATCCATCATCATCAAGGGTCTGATGGTCTTGTTTCCAATCACATCATGACTGGGTATGTTCCAGTTCATCACATCAACATTACTGTTTCTTTGTTTCTTCGAATCAACAACTGCATCTGATGTTTCATTCATCAGCTCAATTGCATCTTGATGTTTCATTCAAAAGACTACGTCTGTTCAGCATAGATTGCATCTACAATTATCATCACATCAAGACTTCGTCTTGATGTTCTTCACATTCACATACAACATAAAGACTACGTCATGTTCATTGAACAACTGCATCTCTTTTTGATCACATCAAGACTACGTCTTGATGTTCTCTTGATGTTCTTGTTCTCATCTACATTACAGACTTCGTCTGTGTAAATTTTCATACCAGATATTGATAGTATGTACCATGGAAACTCCATGTGGAACCTGCCACAGCCATAGACGTTAAGCAACACCCTCAAGACTACGTCTTGAGACTTCGTCTTGAGGGTCTCGTCACCCACTATCTACAACTTGGTGGATAGTTAAGCAGAAGCCTTAGCAACGTGCTCCAAGAGGTCGACAACTCTGGTGGAGTAGCCAAACTCATTGTCGTACCAAGAAATCAACTTGACAAAGGTTGGGGACAACAAGATACCAGCCTTCTCGTCAAAGATGGAGGAGTAGTTGGAGCCGAGGAAGTCGGTGGAGACGACGGCATCGCTGGTGTAGCCCAAAACACCCTTCAACTCGCCCTCGGAGGCAGCCTTGATGGCGGCGGAGATCTCCTCGTAGGAAGCGGCATTCTTCAATCTGACAGTCAAGTCGACGACGGAAACATCGACGGTTGGGACTCTCAAGGACATACCGGTCAACTTACCGTTCAACTCTGGGATGACCTTACCAACAGCCTTGGCAGCACCAGTGGAGGATGGGATGATGTTACCGGAAGCGGTTCTACCACCTCTCCAGTCCTTGTGGGATGGACCGTCAACAGTCTTCTGGGTAGCGGTGATGGAGTGGACAGTGGTCATCAAGCCCTCCTCGATACCAAACTTGTCGTTGATGACCTTGGCCAATGGGGCCAAACAGTTGGTGGTACAGGAAGCGTTGGAGATAATCTTCAAGTCTGGGGTGTACTTGTCGTGGTTGACACCAACAACAAACATTGGGGCGTCGGAAGAAGGAGCAGTGATGATGACCTTCTTGGCACCGCCCTCAATGTGCTTGTTGGCACCCTCCAAGGTGGTGAAGACACCGGTGGACTCGATAACGTAGTCGACACCAGACTTGCCCCATGGGATGGCGGCTGGGTCTCTCTCCTGGAAGACCTTGATCTCCTGGCCGTCAATCACCAAGGAGTCGCCCTTGGACGACACCTCACCCTGGTATCTGCCGTGGGTGGAGTCGTACTTGAACATGTACGAGGCGTAGTCTGGGGCAATGAATGGGTCGTTGATGGCAACAACCTTGATGTCCTTTCTCTGCAAAGCGACTCTGAGAACCAATCTGCCGATTCTGCCGAATCCGTTAATACCAATAGTGATAGCCATTTTTTTGTGATGTGAAATATACCTTGGGAAAAGGGCGGATCGCCTGATATTTATACCAAAACTTTTTTCCGTAGCCTTCCACAGGGTGGTAACCTGCAAATTTCCAGTAACACATGTTGCCACGGGTCCACGACACAAGCGGCGCATTACAGACGCCATTGCCCTTTGTGTCGGGGCACACGCAATGGCCCGCTACCACCACGTGAGGTTTTGCCATGTTTGTGCCGTTTGCCCTCACCTGATACCATTATTAGTCTCGGTCAGCAACCCCCCGTTTCGGATAACCTGCAAAAAAAGATTTATTTCGCACAGGAGAACTCCGAGACCGAACCAGAATCAGATGATCATCAATTGAGGGATGTGGAGAGCAATTGGATTGATTTCAATTAGAGCAATTGAGGATATGGATGATTAGAGCAATTGGGGACATGGATGATTAGAGCAATTGATAGGTGAGGGAGAATGATTGTCATATAAAATCACGATCACGTGGCTCCGTTCGTGCGGTCCGTAGAGGGCCGGGCCCGAGGATTTAGCATTCGAGCGGAGCGAGAATGCTCACCTCTCCAAAGCTATACAAGCATTTGAGCGAAGCGAAAATGCTTTTTCATAGCTATACCAGCATTTGAGGGAGAATGCTTATTCAAAGCTACACGAGCATTCGAGCGAGAATGCTTATTCAAAGCTATACAAGCATTCTCGCTCCGCTCGAATGCTTATCAAAGCTATCCAAAATTTCTCGTCCAATGTTCAACACAAATTTCTCTCAATGTTCACAAATTTCTCAATGTTCACAAATTTCTCAATGTTCAATTTCACATTTCTCCAGCCAAATTCTCAATGCATATACAGATTCGGCGGAACGTCTGTACTGTTTTGTGTCTGTCTACCAAGTCTCTGATCCTGTAACGAATGGAAGGTTTTAGTAGTATTGGATAACTTGCTCAATGACTTATGGGATACTGTTAGTTTGGTCTATTTTGTTGGGCTTAAAGACACTGCGAGGAGTGGCTGTCTATGCTGGTATACTGAGAAGCATTCTAGACGACTTCGAACAGTTGGGTTCAATTAAACGAATTGAATGTGTAATTGAACGAGTACTAGTGCTACTGAGAACTCAGACCTATATGACGACTCAAGACTAAATATCAAGGAAGGGGTCAGTCAAAGCATGTACGATACAATACATCTGCATACATTTATCATCTCTTGATATACTTGATTTCATGAATATAGTTACCGAAAGGGCCACTATATGCAGTACCACAAAGAAAAGGGAACACTATATGCAGTACCGCAAAGTCAATTAAAATCGAGCAATAATTCGAATGCCATGGACTAACCGATTACTGATAGTTGTGTAATGAGCTGTAATCTGACGTCAATATGGACCCAAAGCCTATGCTATAATCATCTAAATTATTATATTATCGAATCCCCAATATTTGGGTCACGTGATAGCACCAAACACGAGTGACGTAATCGCTACTTACCATGAATAATGACACATTTTCGTGCCAAAGGTATTCATTCTGAATGAAGATCTTGGTCTTCATTTCGGATAATTGGCCACCTGAAGGACCTAATCGACTAAAAGGTCATGATAGACCAAGACCTGTCAGCTCACCAACTGCCAGGCCTCGATTTAAATGGGCTATAATTCAATTGAGGTACATTAAGAGATATATGGTGTATTTTGCTAGCGGAATTTTTGAATTCAGTTGATTCAGTAAATTCTTAGTAGAAATCTTCAGGATTGCTTATTGTTTCATTGTAGGCCTTCTTTGTGCATTCTTTTCTTTGATGAATCTTGAATGAACATGCTAATCTCAGCATTCTTGATCTTTTGTATTCTCAGTCTCTGATCATACCCCAGTTTAGATCAGAACAAAGATACAGGAAAATGAACTAAGATGAGAACAGAAATGAAGTGTAGCAATAGTACAGGAAATAAGGCAGTACAGGAAATAAGGCAGTACAGGATATAAGGCAATACAGGCAATACAGGAAATAAAGCAATACAGGAAATAAGGCCATACAGTCATGCAATCAGGCAGTGATCTAGGCAGAAATATTTGAGGCAGTCAGAATGGCAGTGATTATCACCTGATAGGCAGTCCCTTACAATTGTAATTAATGAATGGAAACCTACACACACTGAATAGAGGTTTAAGTAGGGCCTTTCAATTGGTCTACGACCACAACGATAATCAAGATAATGGTTAGGTATGATGTATTTGGGATCATCGATTGATCACAACCAGATGTTGCCAGGATTAATACACTAGTTCACGTGAACTTGTTCTTTAATGGAAATACACATACTTAGCAGGGAGAGGGCATTTCTTAGTCAGCGAGAGTGTACCGAAAAGGGTAGTATTATATGCAGCACTGATAGGCCCATTCCCTACAAATTACTAAATCGCCAGATTCAAGAGATTCACTTCGTGCTTCCAAAGACCTGCCCAGAAAAATATTAATGGACCTTATGCTTTAATAAACAACTAAGTATAGACAGAAACTCATTAATGGACCTTATGCTGTGTAACAACTAAGTATAGACATGGTCATGGCATCTGAAGACTTTGATAGCATAAAAAGGGGGGACTCGTAGATTTCTAATCGATTTAAATTGATAATCAGACTCATGGGGCCGGTATATTCTCAAGTGCCTTTTTTTTGGGTGGACACCTGAAACACCTTTATACCGCCATGAGACCCTCTGATGAAAATGCCAGCCTAAACCCAAAAATGACAATTCTAAATATACCTAACCAATCCATGCATTCCATCCTGATATGAGCTTCCAGAAGTGGGTAGTGAGCAGTATCTGTTACCGTGATCGTTTTTGTTAAGTGAGTTAAATTGTTCGGTCGCGTGGCTTAAATTCGAAGAGACTTGTTCGATTTAGTCAGCATGTTGTATCACTCGTGCGAACGAAGGGAGATTTGTTCAATTTAGCCCTCACGTTATATCACTCGTGCTCACAAAATCGAACGAAGGGAGATTTGTTCGATTTAGCCCTCATGTTATATCACTCGTGCTCACTCACAAAATCTCACTTCGTTCGATTTTGTTCGATTTTGTTCGATTCAGTCCCCAAGTTATCACTCACTAAAATCTCACTTCGTTCGATTTTAGTTCGCTTTCACTTTCGCTTTGCTTTCCTTGCAAACTACCTTTTTGGTCAGTTCAATATCACCTGATGTCACTAACAATAGTTTGATATTTTGACTCTTAATCTATTCACCCAACACCAACGACTGGTCAATTCCAATATTATAGGCTACTCATAGTTAGAAACAGATCGAAAGAGAACCAGGTATATAAGCGACCATCAATAGCTTAAGGAGATCTCACCGCACTCTCAGATACCATTGCAATCCCCCCACTATTGTCTCGAGAAATTATCAGAGGCTTCAAAATTCCGCTAAATCAATGCAGTCCAATTGGTAATCCTATCGGTGTCTTCTAAATCATAAGTGAATAATGTGTGACATGGCCTCAATATCTGAGGAAAAGATAGGGCAGACTGAACCCACTTAATTTGAACATGAAAAAACAACCAACTGATGACTAGCACATAAATACTAATGACAAGACTACAAATACTTATACTAGCAGTACAAATTATGACTAGCACTACAAAATGACTAAACACAAATACTAATGACTAGAACTAAAATTCAGTAATGACTCGCACTACAATGACTCGCACTACAAAATACTAACTAGCACTAAAATTCACTAACTAGCACTACCAATACTTTATGACTACCAATCCTTTATGACTAGCACCAATTACTAATAACTAAGCTACCAACTTCCAAGTAATCTATCTCCTTGGACATTCACTAATGTTCATGAATTCTCTACAATTGTCTCAGTACTGGTTACTTATCATTAACAGCTGCTCAGTTACTCATATTCAGCGAAAATCACTCTACGCGTCTCACTGAGAATATTTGAGTAGTACATTGTTCTTCAGATATCTGGGTGCTTTAGAACTTCAGCAGCTCATTGAGTGCTTTAAGTCAGATAAGGTGTTCGAGAGAATAGACTCGATGAACTGGATAGCTATTGTCTCGGAATACGGTGATCACAAAACTGGGCTGGTCCATTTATTTCATTCTACATCTATTGGAGCAATGAAGAAATCGAGCAAGCGATACTCTATGAGAAATACACTTCTGGTAGCGAGCGGAGCGAGCTACATGAGAAATTACTGATAAACAGAGTACTAGTAGCGAGCGAAGCGAGCTACTATAGTAAATAGCTGATAAATACAGTTCTGGTAGCTCGCCCCTCGCTACTAGAGTAATAGGATAAATAAAGTTCGTACCTCGCGCAACTAGAGAACTAACTGATAATAGAGTTTCTGTTAGGGATTCCACTACTGAGTTGGGGATGTGAACTAACTGACTTACTTTGAAGGACATAGGTACGTATTTGAGCAAACCAGCCTCCTCTGGAAGTGCGGAGGCGTATTAGGTGGTGTTTAGACCACTTGTAGCAATGGGATGTGGGGCATCGTTGGTGGAGGGTTTTTTTGCAGCAAAAATGATATTAACCTACACATTTCTAGTGTGGCAATCTTGGTTCAAAGCCTTACTCTTTACGAGATGTGTAAGGCACTACGGGGTATGAATCCCGGGCTTCGGAGGGTTCTTAACTCCTTGGACAACATTTCTTACATGCAATAGTAGCTTACATGTAGTTCGGTAGTATCACCTTCCAGTTTCTACCTCGCACGCTTGCTACTAGAATAACTGATAGAGACTAGTAGCGCTCCCGCTACTGGAGAAAATAATGAGACACCATGTCTAGTAGCGAGCTCCGCTCGCTACTAGGGAAATAAGTGATTAATAGAGTGCTAGTAGCGAGCTCCGCTCGCTACTAGGGAAATAACTGATATAGAGACCAGTAGCTTGCATGCTACTAGAGAAAATAATGACACCATGTCTAGTAGCGAGCGGAGCTCACTACTAGGGAGATAACTGATATAGAGTACTAGTAGCTCGTCGCTCGCTACTAGAATAACTCATAGAGACTAGTAGCGCTCCCCGCTGCGAAAATAATGAGACAGCATGTCTAGTATGAATGATAATCCATGTAGAATACTCGAGCAAGCGATACTCGATTGAGAGCAAATGAAGATAATCCATATAGAATAATCGAGGTATCTAATCGAGATATCTAATCGAGGATAAAATCGAGCCTTTACTACTCCAGTAGTGACTAACATACCAATAAAGGTCATAAATATAGAATGAAGGACCAAAGTCCAAACGGGGAATCTTTCATCCCCCGTGAAGGTATATTAATCTCAATAAAAGATATATGGGCTTAATAGATCCACGCTTTCACCAGCTAAACTGTTGAAAGATTGGGATTAATGAAGAAAAATTTGATAGCTCAAGATATGGCTTTAGCAACAATTGAGCGAAGCGTAATTGTTGAGTTTTGGATTGAAGCAACATCGTACCCTCTATAAAAGATATATGGGCTTATTAAATCAACAATGCGAAGCGAAATTGTTGAAAAATATTTGGGATAGATGAAGCAATAATTGAGCGAAGCGAAATTATTGAATTTACTTGGGCCTGATGTAACAATAATTGAGCGAAGCGTAATTGTTGAGATATTTTGGATTGAAGCAACATCGTTACCCTCTATAAAAGATATATGGGCTTATTAAATCAACAATTTCGCTTCGCTCAATTGTTGAGAGATATTTGGGATAGATGAATAATAATTTCGCTTCGCTCAATTGTTGAAAGATATTTGGGATAGATGAATAATAATTTCGCTTCGCTCAATTATTGAATTTACACTATCACCTGACCACACACGTGCCACACGTCAACTGCTCACAATTGCTCTCAGCCGAAATAGGTAGCAGATACACTTGAGTCCAGTGATTGTCAGTTAATGAGCAATGCATCTAGCAGATGATTTTTGCACTGCTTAACCTTGCTATTAGCTCTACTGCTCATTGATATGACTATTATTATGAGCCTGGTCCAGGCACATGACCGGTTACATCACAAGACAATTGCTCATTCGATTGTGCTGTCCTATTGTAATTGTGCTGTCCTATTGTAATTGTGCTATTCGATTGTAATTGTGCTATTCGATTGTGATTGTGCTATTCGATTGTAATTGTGCTATTCTGATTGTGCTATTCTGATTGTAATTGTGCTTCTATCATGATATATTCTATCATTTTCTTATCATCCTGCATCTAACAATCTGCTAGTTTCAAAGACGGAGCGAAGAGCAGTAAAATCTTCATCCTCAATGAATCAATTGAGGAGAAGTTTCAATCAAATGTGGAACAACTTCGCTCGCTCAGTTGTTCAAGTTGGCCCTAAAAAAGCTTGCTCATTTTCTCAGCAACTTCGCTTCGCTCAGTTGTTCAAATTGTTAAAAACAATTGAAATTGCTTGCTCATTTTGATTGTCAGCAACTTCGCTTCGCTCTGTTGCTTTTAAGTAAATCTGTTAAAAATCAATAAACAACTTCGCTCGCTCAGTTGCTCTTGCTATGCTTTAAATCATCTCTAAATGTTTAAAGCTTCTCTTGCTAAGATTAAACTTGTTAAAAATCGTTTCTATTTAAACAACTTCGCTTCGCTCAGTTGTTTAACTCAGTTGTTTTTGTTATGCTGTTCCAACTCCTCCAACTCAACTCTGGATCTTTTATCCCCTCCATCGGGCTAGGCGTCTACGACATCCCCCAAACAGAAACCCCCCACGTCGTCTACGAAGCATGCAAAGTTGGGTACCGGCACTTTGACACGGCTGTGCTCTACGGCAACGAGCACGAGGTTGCCCAAGGCATTCTCCGGTACTTGAAGGAACACCCCCTGGCCAAAAGAGAGGACTTTTTCTACACCACCAAGTTGTGGAACTCTCAATTGGGGGCCGGGACCAGCCGTGCCATCGACAAGATGTTGGAGGATATCGGCGAATTGGGCTACATCGACTTGCTCCTCATCCACTCGCCGCTCCCAGGCCGCGAGAAGCGCTTGGAGGCCTACGGAGTGATGCAGGAGTACGTGGGCACGGGAAAAGTACGCAATATCGGTGTTTCAAATTATGGCAGGCACCATATCGAGGAGTTGCATGCGTGGCCCGGGCTCAAAATCAAACCTGCAGTCAACCAGATTGAAATCAGCCCATGGGTGATGCGCACCGAGCTAGCGCAATGGTGCTTGGCGCAGGGCATGCGGGTCGAGGCATACGCCCCGTTGACCCACGGCTACAAATTGGCCAATACCCCGGAGAGCGGGCTCCACAGAGTGTGCGAAAAGTACAACAAGAGCTATGCGCAGGTCTTGATCAAGTGGTCGCTCACCAAGGGCTACATTCCGTTGCCGAAAACCAAAACCGTGGCGCGGTTGGCGGAAAACATCAATGTGAATGACTTTGAATTGACCAATGACGACATTGAGCTCATAGACCAGCCCAATGCGTATGAGCCCACCGATTGGGAGTGCACAGATGCTCCGTGAAAAGAAAACGAAAAAGGAAAAATCTCCGAGCCGAGTGCGAATTAGGAAACACCGCCGACTACCGCCGTGCATAGATCGAGTGCTAAAAATAACGAAAACAATAGAGAAAGACCACCAATCAATATAATCATATAATAATCAATATAATCATATAGTAATCAATATAATCAATATGATTATATGATTATGTATTATGAATATAATCATATATCACTCTTCATATCCTTTCTAGCGATTCAGGTACAATGACGTAAGCCAGATGAACGGTTTGCATATTGCATGATCTGTATGGGGTGAAATCATAGAACGAGGATAAGAGAAAAAGAGGAAAAGGAGGAAAAGGAAGGATAAGGATAAGGATAAGAATACAAGGATAAGGATAATTAAATATTAGGTCACAATAATCAGATCATAAGAGTAAAGTCACAATAATCAGATCATAAGGGTAAAGTCACAATAATCAGATCATAAGGGTAAAGTCACAATAATCAGATCACAAGGGTAAATAAGTCAATAATCAGGTAATCAGAATCAGAATCAGAATCATAATCAAATCATCAGGTATTAAATAAGTCACAATATTCCAGTGGTCATCAGTAATATCAGGTCAATATCATGTATCCTCGGTATATGGATATTTATTAAACTTTTTAGTTATGCTTTGTACCACAAAGGTACGCTAGCGTGCTCATGCGTTTCTATGGGTCTCTTAACTTCTATGTCTTAGGTCTCATTAATTTCTATGGTCTCATTAATTTCTGTCTTATGGCTCATTAATTTCTATGGCTCATTAATTTCTATGGTCTTATTCTTCTCTATGCTGTGGAAGCCGTTGCGTGATCTAGAAGCACAAATGCGCCAATTATGCTGTGGAAACATGCCCTTTCGCCAGGAACGCCTAATATGCCTCGCAAACACGCCTTGGTAGCTCGCTTACAGATACGGTATGTACGGCTTGTCCTCAGTAATGACGGGTATGAAGTAGCCATAGAAGAGGGGATCTAAATAATCTATTAACTGAACATAATAAATATCGCCATCTAATAAGAAGTATCGCCATCTAATAAGAAGTATCGCTTAGACGACACCTAATGAGAGTAATCTATTCGGTACTGATCCTATAGTCGCATCTCACTCCGTTCGATGCTATACTATCAATAGTGAAGACAATGATATTTACACGGCTCTCATTTCTGAGACATAGACAAATCGTGTAGTGACTGCAATTATCACTGACTCTTAATCTGCACATTAAAATTTTAATAATTATAGAAGAGACCTGAAGCTTTTACCGTTGAAGCATATCCACACATTATGCTTGAGAAGCCTTATTATAGGCCCAGTCACTTATTTCCTGCTATTCTACTCTATATTGAAATGAAGATGATCGAATTGATCAAAAGAAGTGATATGAGTTGCTCAATTACATGACTCACATGGAAGAACTATTTTAGGCAGCCGTCTCAATGAGATTTGTAGGGGAGCATGAGCGTTCTATGAGCATGTCTATGGGCATGTCTATGTTTCCATGGTAATTCATCTGGCTAATTTATTTCTGCTACTTCTTTGGTATTTCTATGTACATTCCATTTATATGGATTGTCTGTGAATTTGTTAGAATTGTTTCAGTGCTTGATGAATTGTTAAGGTGTTGTTCTAAGTTGGGAATGCTCACAGTACAGTGAGAATACAGTTCTTAAGAACAGCGATATAAGCATTCATAGAGATTTGCGCGGTATTGTATTCTCACAGAATTTAATCACTGTTCAGTGACGAGACAATTCCTATTGATAGGATACACCTCAGTCATATAATACGTGATTACGACAATAAATAATCCATCAGATTATCACCACCCATCCTTTTGAGTCCTAGTTACGATAAACCTATTCTTATTCACCTATTTTAGGTGAATAAACTTATTCTTATTCACCTAAAAGATTCATTACTACTGTAAGCTTAGAGGACTATCAGACTGGTCAGAGTGCTCAGAGGAAGCAACATAGGTCAGTGAGATAAGAATCGCCTAAAGTACTGAGCGAGGATGAGCTTGGACTTAGTGAGCCTTATTAATTTAATGAACTTAAGCATAGTGAGCTTAGTGAGCTCAGTGAGCGTAATGAGTTTCATTAATTTGGCTAGCTTCTCCGCTTTAGTTTTACTGTTCTGTAAATCGACAGATTAAGAGTCAATGGCTCACCTTATCCCTAAACTCACAGCGAGTGATTGCCACAGTAATTGTGTACCCCTCAGGTGTCTTCCTCACTTAAACAACAAATAAGGGTCAATTTTTAGGCTCTAGGTCATATAGCCCAATCACTTCAGATAACAGCGATTTAGTTGCTAGTAATTTAGCTTCTAGTTTCTCAAGTGTGCATTGTGGGCTTTAAAATGCCAACAGATTAAATTCAAGGACTTGAGTGTCTCTCCAAAAGTTTAATAGAGCTTCAGTCTTTGAGCACTGTGAGCGAATGAGATACTTACTCGTAGTATGTTTAACTCACTTTTTTCATTTAAGGGCTTTATTGAGCAGTAGTAGTTCACTTTCGCTCCGCTCTAGTGAACTAGTACATTTGTGAATCACTAAAAGCTCCATTATACTCAGTACCTTTAAGCTATAATCTTACGTTAACTCACCGAAAGCATTAAAAGATGTATTTTCTATGGTCTCATTAAGTCACTATTTGCGAGCCCTTTCACACCGTCGTTCGCTCGCTATTAGTGAGATACTCATAGTTTACTCACTTGAGTGAAGCGAAGTGAGTTCAAGTACATTAGTGAGTTTCCAGCTCCTATTACTCATGTGAGTCAAGTGAGTTTCATTTTCACTATAAGCCATAGTTTAAGTCAGAGTTCTCAGTGGATCAACAAAAGTTCACTTGAGCAAAGAGAAGTGACTTCAAGTACATTTGTTAGTAATAAAAGCTCGTATTGCTACGTTTTTGACTTTTAGGGATAGTTTCATTTTCACGATTAAGCGACAGATTAAGAGTCAGAGTTCTACGATAAGAAAATTTGCGACTCTTCTCCTCACTAGACTCACTGTCGCTTTGCTCACAGTGAGCACTCATCCCAGATTAGTTTGACATCTCCTCACTATCGATTATCACATAGGTCGGAAAATAGGCTGGTGATGCACTTCTCGTAAGCGACTTGGACCCCGAAACATCTGTCCACAAGACCACACTTTACATGGAGAGGAGGTAAAAAAGTACCAGTCCTTCTATATAGGGCAGGCCCAGTTATTCCTGTGGTCCTCTAGACTAACCAGCGAGAGGCCTGTCAGTCAGGCCCATCAAAGGCCCAGATCACAGCTTTCAGTTAAAGTCAAGCATATTAAGAGTCAGGAGTTTAGTGAGACGATAAAGTTCACTTGAGCGAGTCAAAGAACCGAATATTCTGTAGATTATAATGACAATCACAAATACTCACACTCGCTACGTTTTTGACTCTATTAAGTTTCATTCTCACTATAGAGGATAGAAGAGAGCTCTAGGGTGGGGAAAGGCTCTTGCCCCTATTAATTCACTATGAGGAAGATTTGAGTAATCCTCACAGATTTTTTGACTTCTCTTCACTCAAGGGATTATCATCACACATTAAGACTAAAACATATTAGTCAGGAACATTAGTGAGACAATAAAGTTCACTTGAGCAGAGCGAAAGTGAACTAGTAATCACTAAAGTTTACTTTCGCTTCGCTCAGAGTAAGTAATCCTCACAAATTGGTTCGTCTTCTTGTCACTTCGTTCAAATTTTGATTTGCAACCAACAGATTTAGAGTGAACACATTAAGAATCAGAACTTTAGTGAGAATAGTTCACTTGAGCGAAGCGAAAGTGAACGGGCGCTCAAGTGAACGAGTAGTCACTAAATTCACTTTCCCGTCGCTCACAGTGAGGGCTCCTCACAAATTGGTCTGACTTCTTGTCCCTTCGAATTTTTATTTGCAACCAACAGATTAAGAGTCAACAGATCAAGAGTCAAGAATATTAAGAGTCAGAACTTTAGTGAGACAATGTAGTTCACTTTCGTTTCGCTCAAGTGTGCTTATTTATAATGATACTCACAAATACTCCCATTGCTACGTTTCTCTTCTAGGTTATTTCATTCTCACTATTAACCGACATATTAAGAGAGTTCTAGGCTAAGGTGAAAATTTGCGAGCCTTAGTCCACATTAACTCACTGTAAGCGAAGCACAGTGAGCAATCCTCACAGATTCTCTTCATTCAAGCTTTTATGATATTAAGAGTCAACATATTAAGAGTCAGAAGTTAGTGCGACAATAGTTCACTTTCGCTTCGCTCAAGTGAGCTAGTAGTCACTTACCTCAAGTGACTTCCATGCTAGTGAATGGTCTCCCATTCCCTACGATCTCTCTCTAGGTTATTTCATTCTCACTATAAAGCGCAGAGGAGTCAGAGTCTGGGCTTAGGTAAGTTCATTATTTGCGACTCTGTCCACATTACTCACTGGAAGCGACAGTGAGTATTTCTCATAGATTGTTCTGATTCTCTTCACTCATGAACACATATAAAGAGTCAACAAGTCAGAACTTTATTGACTGTAGTTCACTTGAGCGTAGTGAGCCTCAAGTGAACCTCAGGTGAACTATTAGTCACTAAGTTAACTTTCGCTTCGCTCATAGTCAGTACTCTTCATAGATTGACTTGACTTTTATTCAGTCAGTGATTATCAACACATTAAGAGTCGGCAGATTAAGAGTCAGAACTTTAGTGAGACAATAGTTCACTTTCGCTACGCTCAAGTGAACCTCAAGTGAACTAGTAGTCACTAAGTTCACTTTCGCTACGCTCAAGTGAGCTGACGCTCAAGTGAACTTAGCTAAGTCTGCCAGTTTATGAAGTACCCAGAATACCGTTCGCTTCGCTCACGGATATTCTGGTTACTTCATAAACTGACCAAACTCCAACTCCTCCTCATACCCCAAAAACTCCCCCAGGATCTCCTTCACCGGCAGCTCAAAATGCAACATCTGGTCCGCCACGACCGGGGAAAAACTCGACATAATATCCAACCGATCATCCTGGTGCAAACTGGAAAACGAATCATTTCTCGAAAAGTAACTCGGCTCGTACGGCGGGGCCTGCTCATAGGACGGCGGCAAGGCCTGGGGTTCGAACGGCTGGTCGAACGACACCACGGCCGAGGTGAGAGAGCTCGACAGCGGGTGGGTTTTTCGCTGGGGTTTCTTTATATGGCCATCCTTTGGTTTTGGCGACAGGGGCCTTGGAAACAGGCCGGACATTTTCCTCACGTGGTGGCTGGCATTGCCATTCAAGTGGATTGTGGTGGGCAGGGACGGGACCGGCAGAAGCGAGCCCTGCTCGAGCTTTATGGTCAAGGAGGTGACCAGCAGATCACGTTTCTGGCTGTTGACGGAATCAAACGAGTTTTGTCTCAGATTAAGGAAAAGCGAGTTTGCTCTCTTGGGGAATCCCTCGAGCACCGGGCTTTGAGGGAACGGGAGTTCCTCGGACGAAAACAGCCTATTGCTAAACTGCGAGAACGGCGCGGGCGAAAGCTGTTCCTTTTCGTCCACCGCGGCATTGTGCTCGGCAAATAGCTTGCTACTCTGTTCCACGTTATTGGGCGAGAAGTTGGCGGCAATTAGTGCTCCCCGTTCCCATTCCACGGGGAGATTGGCCAACAAGCCCTGCTCGTTGATGAGATACGACACCACGCGATTGATGCTGATGGCCGATTCCGACCGCGGCGAGTCGCCCTCGTCATCCTCGTTGCTATCGCTCTCGGTATAGTTTTCAGGCTCTTTGTGCTCGGCAAGCATTTGCTGGAGAAACGGCACGTGGGGCGCCAGGAGCTGGACGAGCTTATCCAAGGCCTTGGTGAGGATATCGAGGCGTGTTTCAAGGAGCTCCACGTAGCCCTGGGAGTGGTTTTTCTCCTTGTGCTTCTTCTTCTCCGTAAACACACAGATCTTGTTGTCTATGGTGCACCGGTTGCACGGTTTCTTGCCATCGCACTTGGTTTTCTTGATTCGGCACAGATCACACGCTTTGCCCACCCTCTTCTTCTTGGCATGCACATGTTCCATAGGAGAGTTCATAGAAAAAAGATCGTATACTATCCTGTATAATGATCCCGTACTGTGTGATGATCAATAGTCAATGCGTATCAGTAGAATAGATCAATAGTATCACTGCTGTATCAGTAGAATTGATCAATAGTATCACTGCGTATCAGTAGAATAGATCAATAGTCACTGCGTATCAGTAGAATAGATCAATAGTCACTGCGTATCAGTAGTATCAGTGTATCAGTAGTATCAGTCTGCTGTATCCCTGCTATATCCCTGCTCTATCCCTGCTGTACCCTGCAGCAATATTCTGAGTCAATCTGACGTATCAATATTATCAATCTCAGTTTGCCACTGTCGTACAATGTCCTGTATCAATGGTCCTCTAATGATCCAATGTCCTCAGTATAATGATCCTCTAATGACCCTCTTATGATCCTCTTATGATCCTGTATCTGTATCTATTGCTCGTACTGCCTCTGATCCTCTTACGATCCTGTATCTATCTATTGCCGTACTGCTGATCCTGTAGTCGATGATGAACCGCTCTCTAGTTCTCTCTTCTGGTCTGTCTGTGGTTGTCGTCTCCACTCGCTATTTGTTGTCAATGTGGAAAATGGCTTCTTATAAGAAATCTTGCTCAAAGCACAAGGGCTAAACCAAAAAAGGCTGTATGGGGTGCTTACACGCAGCTTTATTTTATGATGAGGCTGTAGAAGCCAGTTCTTATTTCCGACACCCTAGACTAGCCTCTAGACTAGGACTAGACTAGGCGCTAGCCTAGTCTAGAGGCTAGAGTAGTCCTAGTCTACAGTAGTCCACAGTAATCCTAGTCTACAGTCTAGTCTAGTGGAATTTACTCTCTAAAGTTTAGTCTCAAAGTTTAGTGAGTATCAGTCAGGCATCTAGGCTCTCTGCTTGCTAGCCTGATAGCCTAGCGGTACTAGCTGTTAAGCCACCCGGAAAAGCACTGGGCCGTTAGTCACGACGTGTTCAAGGCACCGTCATTCATCGAACCTGTGGAGCGCTAAATGCAGTCAGGAAAATTTTTTAGCGGCATCTGCCGAATGTCCCTGTTCAGTGTATTGTTGTACAGTCTGTTTGAGCAAACCGATCCTCTAGTATCTGTATCTTCTAGTATCTGTATCCTCTATCATCTGTCCTCTAGTATCCTATCCGTATCTATCCTCTAGTATCATCCTCTAGTATCATCCTCTAGTATCTCTCTACATCTGTCTCCTGTCTCATTCATCTATTTTCTTAGTAATGGTCATGCTTGGCGAACGCGGTGGCTCTTGGGCAGATGCGCGGTGACTCTGCATTGCGTTCTGCTGGTGCACCCCGATAACCGTTCCATTGAGAAAATAGAGAGAGAGAGGGAGATGGAAGCATTTATACAGATATAGATAGTATGTATATGGATATATGTTTCTGATATCTACGTATATCACCCCGCAGCTCAATGTAGGAATCGTCTTCACCATTCTACTATTCCATCACAATTGCACCACTATTATCACTACACAATTATCACTACACAATTATCACTATTCTATTATATTCTAATCTATTCTATCACTCTCACCACCTATTTATCATTTTATCATCCTATATACATTTCATTCTTCATACTTTTCTTACTTCTTCTACTTTTACATTTCTACTTTTCTACTTTTCTTTATCCTTTTCTTACTTTTCTTTATCCTTTTCTTCTTACTTTTCCTACTTTTACTTTTCTTCTTACTAATATTGATTACTAATATTACATCATAGAAACGACACATCTATCATCCTTTCTCATCCCTTCTCCATCCTTTCTCCCTCTATCCATCCCTTTCTCTCTCTCTTTTCTCACCCTGAACATTCCATCATAGACTGCACCCCCTGGGAAGTTTCGAGCCGCCTCAGTATCTTTACCCGACCGTTGCCAACAATAGTTAGTTAGAGAGCTAGGCGAGAGTGCTGGACTGAGGCTGGTTGAGAAATGAGAAATCACTGATGAGACTGGAAATTCATGAGACTGGAAATCACTGATGAGACTGAAATGAGACTGGAAATCATGACTGAGATTGAGTGATCAGATTACTGGTCATGTAGATGACATGATGGAGTGACTGGATGTCATGATGAGATTGTGGCGATGCACGTGGCCCGGTTATAGTTGCTATTAGAAGATTCGAGGGAGCGAATGTTCGCTTGGGCATTTCGAGGACGAGAAGTGCTGTGGAAGATATCTTACATTTCGAGCGGAGCGAGAAATGCTACCTTGAATTGTCGTAAATTGAAGCATTTCGAGCGGAGAGAAATGCTGTATAGATATCTTAATATTTGGGCATTTCAAGCATTGTAACATTGAGTGAGAAAATATTACCTTGAGATATCGTAATATTCGATCATTTAGAAGCATCTATAAGCATTTCAAGCGGAGCGAGAAATGCTTGCAAGAAATTTCGTAATATTGGAATATTTTGAAATTTCGAGGGAACGAGAAATGCTGTATAAGATACCGTAATATTTTAGCATTTCTCGCTCCGCTCGAAATGCTTGTCTGAGACATTGCAACATTGAGCGAGAGAAAATATTACCATGAGATATCTTACTATATGAGCTTTAGAAGCGTCTACAATCATTTCTCGCTCCGCTCGAAATGCTTTCCTTGAAATCGCAGTATTTGAGCATTTCTCGCTCCGCTCGAAATGCTCACCTTGAATTGTCGTAAATTGAAGCATTTCTTGCTTCGCCCGAAATGCCGTATAAGATATCGTAAAATTTGAGCATTTCTCGCTCCGCTCGAAATGCTTACCTTGAACTGTAGTAAAATTGAAGCATTTCGAGCGAAGCAAGAAATGCTGCATAAGTTATCTTACTATTTGAGCTTTAGAAGCGTCTACAAGCATTTCTCGCTCCGCTCGAAATGCTAACCAAGAAATTTCGTAATGTTTGAACATTTTGAAATTTCGAGCGGGGAGAGGATTAAATCTTTGAGATATTGTAATATTTGGGCATTTAGAAGCATTTAGAGCGAAGCGAGAAATGCTTACCTTGAAATATCGTAATGGAGCATTAGAAGCATTTCTCGCTCTAAATGCTTCCTCGAAATATCGTAATATTGGAGCATTAGAAGCATTTCTCGCTCCGCTCGAAATGCTTTATTTGAGCTCATATAAGTAGCAGTAGCGAAACAAGTAAAGTTGGCTGAAATCCGATATTTTTCCTATAAATATTTCAGTAATCAGTGAGTGAGCGAATAAGAAAAATGTTTCGCTGGAATATCGATGATATTTCCCTATGAATGTGGGATGCCACGGTCAGGGGAAAATTAGTATGACGGCTTATGTATTTCGATGAATTAGATCCGGATTTATGCTGTGACATGAAAACCCAGACATCCCTTTCAATGTAATAATTATTGTAGTGAGAATAAAGAACTATTTTCGCGGCGATTGAGATTTTTGCTTTCCTATAAAACGATAATAATCATTTGTAGTGAGAATATTTCGCGGGGATATTGAGATTTTTGCTTCCTATTAAATACAACATTAATTTGTAGTGAGAAATTGAATATTTCATGGGAATATTGATTTTTTGCTTCCCTATAAAACGACAATATTCATTGTAGTGAGAAATCAAACATTTCGTGGGTAATAATTTTTTTGCTTCCTATGAAATATATTAATTTGTAGTGAGAATATAGAACTATTTTCGCGGGGATGTTGAGATTTTTGCTTCCTATAAAACAGTAATCATCTGAAGTGGCGCTCACCAACCATCGTTATACTGTGGTAATAATGATATTTCTCTCTATAAAATAGTGACAAAATTTCCGTAGTGGTGAAGCGAACTACCAAAAGGATTTTTTTTGCGGAGATACTAGATATTGTCTCCTATAAATAGTAGTAATCATTGTATAAAAAATGTTTCGCTGGAATATTGATATTATTAGACTGAATTAACTCAGGGGCGACCTCTCCGATACTACACAGCAATGACGAATAAGCCTTTGGACTGTTGAAGGGCGAGCAGTAATCATCTATGAACTCATTGACTCTTAATCTACATATAAGATTTCCCTCATTTCAAGAGAAAGAAATCGACCCAAAGTGAGCCAAAGCTTATCAGCGAGTGACGTTGCAAGACCACTTAGGGTCATCTGCGAGCAAGCTGGGACTTAGATTGTGTTAAGTACCCATGATTTAATAATCGCTCTGTTCAGCTGGAGGAATGGATAATACTGAGAATACAGGGCAAGACGATGTAAATCACGTCACTTGGCAGTAGTATAGTAGCCTAACTGATATGAAAGCCCTGTATAAACGAAGCTACTTCCTTTTGATTCATCTAGTATAGTGCTTCCTATAAAGTGAACATTCGTAGAGCGAAGAACTAAGAAAATCATCGCTGGATATACTAGATCTTCCTATAAAATAGCACAGTAATTTGTAGTGGGAAACGAATAGGAAATTAATGTTCTGGGAATGTTGATATTTTTGCCCCCTATGAAATAGTGAACATTTTTGTAGTGAGCGAAGTGAATAAAGGAAATTAAAGTTCTCAGGGAATATTGATGATTTTGCTTCCTATAAAGTGAACAATGTCGTAGTGAGGGAAGAACAACGAAAACCATTTTTACTGGGATATACTGGATATTTCTCTTCCTATAAAATAGTGGCATTACGATTTTTCACAAAGAAATAATGATGATTTTCAAAAATAGTGAACATCTTAGTTCGCTTCGCTTACTACGAAAAGGTTTTTCGCTGGGATATTTATCCCTATAAAATAGCACATTAATAATTTTTAGTGAGCTCGCTATGAAACCATCTTTCGCTCATAAATATTGGTTTTTCTTCCCTATGAAATAGTTTAATAATCACTTTTAGTGAGAAGAAACAACGAAAACCGTCGTTATACTGGGGGATGTTAATGATTCTCCCTATAAAATAGCACAGTAATCATTGGAGTGAGAGCGAATAAGGAAATTAATGTTTCTGGGAATATTGATGATTTTGCGTCCTTGTCAGGACTCATAATCATTTGTAGTGGGAAGCGAATAGGAAATTAATGTTCTCTGGAATATTGATAATTTGGCTTCCTATAAAAGTGAACATTTTCGTAGTGAGGGAAGAACTACGAAAACCGGGATGTACTAGGTTCCTATAAAATAGCGCAGTAATCATTGTAGTGAGAAACGAGCTATGAAAATCATCGTTGATAATTTTTTTCTTCCCTGTAAGATAGTGGATATTTTCGCAGTGACTGAGCGAACTACGAAACCGATTTTTTCGCTAGAAAATATTCGAGCTATAATAGAACAGAATCATTAGAGTTGCTCCCTCACTACGAAACCATCTTTTTCTTGCTTCTATTATTAGTAGAAGCGAACTACGAAAATATCTCGCGGATATTAATATATTTTTGTCCCCTATACAAGAAATCATTTTAGTGAGCTTGCTCACGAAACCATTTTTTAGTGGGGAATATTAATGATTTTTCCCTATAAAAGTAACATTTTCGTAGTACCATGAGAACCATTATTTGCTGTATATACTAGATATTTTTCTCCCTATAGAATACTACAGTAGTCATTGTAGTGAGCAAAGAGAACTACGAAACCATTTTTTCAGTGGAATGATTTTTTCCCCATAAATGTGAGCATTTTCGTAGTACCACGAAAATCGTTTTTTGCTTAGATATTCAAGATATTTTCCTTCCCATAAAATAGTGAACAACTTCGTTCGCTTCGCTCACTACGAAACGATTTTTTCATTAAGGAATATTGATGATTTTTTTTCCTAGGAAATAGTGCCAACATTATTCGTGGTTTGCTTCGCTCACTACGAAAATATTTCGCGCATATTAGATTTTTTTTGTCCCCTATAGAATACTACAGAAATCATTTTAGTGAGCTTCGCTCACTACGAAATGATTTTTTCACTAAGGAATATTGATGTTTTCCTATAAAATAGTGAACATCTTTGTAGTTCGCTCGCTCACTACGAAAACCATCGTTATAGGGGGGGATGTTAATGATACTTTTCTTCCTATAAAATAGTGAACATCTTTGTAGTAAGCTCGCTCACTACAAAAGATAATAATGACGACACCGTATCGCTTCGCTCTACGGATTATTATACCCTACATGAAATCCGAAATAATCCATTCGCTTCGCTCACGGATTATCACGGATTATCATGTAAGTACTCTATAAACTCATCCACCACACTCGGCCACGCAGCCATCTCATCATACCCCCCCAACCCCTCCGGGTCCCCCCCCACCACCTCCTCCACAAACAAATAAAACATATTCCACATATCCCGCGAAAAGTCTCTTTTATACTCCCCCACAAAAACATACCACTGGTCCAAGCGCTTGAAAATCCCCTCTCGCTTTGGATGCAGCGCGTACCTATACCCCAAGAGCAATTTCCAGTACTCGACGACCAAATCGCGGTCCAAGAGCTTGTTTGGCTTTTCGAGCAAGAAGCCAAACGTGTACTCGTACAAGGCGCGGAAGGCCTGCGGGCTCGCAACCACCTCTTCCCAGAAGCCGTCGAGGCACCTTCTCATGTCGGCGACCGACGAGACGTTTTTCCGTGTCCAGACAGACAAAAAGTCGTCCTTGCGGAAACACCCCACACTCGGGGCCTTCAACAAGTACGCCAAGGCCAAGCTCCGCACGTCTTCCGGTTCTATTCCGAGGTCGCCGAGGTACCGCATGGTCCCCTCTATGTCTATGGTATCGGGATCATCCGGGCTCTGGTACCTTGTGTAGATGTCGACCAAATCAGCCGATGGGTCCCTGTTATCGAGATACGAGTCCACGGCCCGCTCCAACAGCACGTGTGTGCCGAGGTACTGGGCCGCGGTTTGTTTCGACGCCCCGGTTAGCGACATGAACGTCTTGATCTCCAGCGGCTATGTTAGTTAGAATGGCTGGTGTACGTACCATAGACAAAAATACTACAAAAATACTAGACTAAACTATACAAGACTAAAACTATACAAGACTACAAAAATACAAGACTAAACTATACAAGACTACAAAAATACAAGACTAAACTATACAAGACTGTACAAATGAATAGTACATCTGTAAACTTATTGAGACTTCTAACGACTAGTTTCAATAAATGAGGCTAGGCACCTGAGGCCACTAATGAAGCACTAGTAATGACAGACATAATGATAGTAATGATAGCACAATGATAGCACAGTGATAGCAATGATAGCACAATGATAGCTACTATAATACTCATGATAGCCCTATAATACTCATAAGGATAGCCTATAATGAACTGAAATGGGGTCATAGATGAACTGGCTATACCTGGCTTTAATGAGGCCTTAGTGAGGCATAATTGATTTTGGCTGCAGAAATTGGCTACACATAAGGATAATAGGATAAAAGAGATGAAACAAATAGGATAAAAGATGAAGCAAATAGGATAAAAAAGATGAAGCAAATAGGAACAAAGAATATGAAGCAAATAGGTAAAAGAACATGAATCTTCAACAGGTATGATCTTGAGCTCATAGGTATGATCTTAATAGCTACACATAATAAGCACTTACTAATCATGTTACTCAGTAACCAAGAGGGCTAGGTATAGAATAGCATAAGAGAGGCGCCCTGAATGAATGAACAAGCTACTTGATAATGAGCTACTTAAAGGATCTGAAATGAGGCTCAAATTGAAATGCTTGAATTAACCTACACATTGAAATGGCTTAAATTAACCTACACATTGAAATGCTTGAATTAACCTACACAATTGAAATTGCTAAATTGAACTTAGCCAAAATAGGTCCTCATAATTAAACTTGTTCACTTATAATTGATTTTAGTTAATTTGACACGAGCGAATAAAATGACTTGAATCTTACACTCGCTTCGCTCAGTGTTGCCTCATTATCACCGACTCCTTTACTAGTGATCAAGTTACTGACTTGGCAAATTCGCTAGATCAAGATCTACGTTTTGGTATTGGGTAATTTTTGGGAGGCTAGATACGAGCAAGAGCTACGTTTTGGTAGATTGATTGAATTTTTGGGCCTGGATTAATCGAGCATCTATGTTTGTACGGAAATTGATTTTCGACACAGATAATTGAGGGATCTGCTGTTGGTGAATTGTGTTGTAATGATTTTTGGGACAGTCGAGGATCTACGTTTTGGGACGGGAAATGATTTTCCGGACTCTTGGATTAATCGAGCGGAGCGAGATTAATCCCGTTCCTCGAGCACAGCGAAGCTGTGCGATAAAAGACTCAGATAATGTTAAAAGATCTTGACTCTTAATCTGAAGCGTTATTTTTGAATTACCTCGGCCTATTTTAAGAATTAGTCGAGGATCTACGTTTTGGGACTAGAAATGATTTTCTTGGACTCTTGGATTAATCTCGCTTCGCTCGATTAATCCCGCTCTCTGGTAATCGTTTGATTGATTTCGCCTAGCTAATCGAGCGAAGCGAGATTATCTGTTTGCCAAATTCACAATGTACCTGATCAAAACTATTTCTTCTTTGGTATGAGTAGCATACTGTCCTCTCACTGTGCTTAGGCTGCACTTCCATTATCCACTATACTTATTAATGCTTGCTTACCAGGAAGTCGCACCGTCGCTCCGCTCGCTGTGCTTACTATTTCAATGGTATGTTTAATATGCTAACTTCAAATTCAGGCAGTATCGCAGTTCGCTTCGCTCACTGCTCAATATGTGAATGCTATTCTGTGCATAGTTGAGAATATTGAAAAGCCATGAGACTAAATTCTGAATCTCTAGAATTCTTTTGAGTTAATTGGCTTATTTTATCAACCTGTTAAGGATCACTTGATGACTTGAGTTTTCGATTCCCGATTATTTACTTCTCACTATCCTCACTTCGTTATTCACAGACTACATTTAGTTATTGCATCTCACACTTACTCAATTCTCAGTTTCTACAATTCTCATGCATTCTCGCTCATTCATCTTTGGCGGTAAATCCATTTCAATCACATTAGCGGTCATTTTTGATACGACACCCATGACGTACCTTACGATCTGTCCTCAGAGTTATTGCTTTCTATATAATACAATTGGCTTCGAACGGAGTGAGAAGGGATTAGCTGAGTTTCAGTAAAATCGAGCTCGAGTGAACACTTGAATATGAATTTATATTTATCTGCCATGATATACGATTGGAATACTAAGACTGTGAAAGAATATCCTCAAGGTGTTGCCATCGCCTAAAATCCAGTCCATCTACTGAATAAGTGTTCACTCTACAAATAGTAGTTTCTCATTTTGCGTAACTTTTCACTTTTCGCAGCCAAATTAAAAAAGTTGAAAATTAAATCACGGTGGAAAGAACACCATTACTAGTTTATTTATTACCATGAACATAAATAGGGCATCTTGGATATGTGGTTGCCTAAACTCTAACGAGGGGGATATTATTATGCTGCCCTCTTCATCAGAACACGTGGATGGAGCTGTTCTATTCTCAACCGAAGTGAGGGTTCATATGTCACTATTTATCAGCATTCTCTAACCCATAACATCACACTTCGTCAGTTCTTTTGCTTACCCTGACTACCACAACACTTCGCTCACTTTCTCTCTCTCTCTCTCTATTTACCAGAACATCTCGCTTCATTCATGTTGGTATTCGCTTCATTCATGTTGGTATTCGCTTCATCGATGTTGGTATTTTGCTAGATTTATCACAACATTCAATCGACTTATAGCTCACGAGATTCTCTTTGTCACTTTAAAACATCTCCTTCGTTGCTTACATTCTCCATGAGTATTTCTTCGGATTCTTTTCCTTACAGTTTGACAAGAACACTCCTTTGAGAGATTTAAAACATCTACTCGTTTTATCCATTGGATCTATATTCACCAGAACATCTCAATTCGGTGTTGCTGTATTTAAAACATCTCAGTTCGGCTACTCTATTAAACATCTCAGTTCAATGTTGTTTGCCAGATTTGAACGAACGAGTGAGATTTTGATAGCTTACACCCAGATCAAGTCCATTTCTATCATCTCTGT
Source organism: Kodamaea anthophila (assembly GCA_015708815.1). NCBI lineage: Eukaryota > Fungi > Ascomycota > Pichiomycetes > Serinales > Debaryomycetaceae > Kodamaea > Kodamaea anthophila. The sequence goes on along the minus strand of JACFYR010000025.1, from coordinate 80,039 downwards.
TAGCACAACATCGAAAGAGTGAGATGTTCTCCCCTAGATTTCCTTATTTCACTCAATTTACCACAACATCCAAATCTACCTTCTTTACTATTTCAGCATCTTAAATCGATGGTTATATGCAAATACCTCAATTCTATGTTTACTTGAACATCTATAGACAGCCTTACATGCAGGTCATTGCAATAATTTATTTTGCACTCGCTCGCTCAGCACTTCAACTCAGTATTATTAACACTTGCTCAGCGTTCATTCATTATTATTATTGAACAGTTTGCCTCGCTAATTCTCTTGTTTATCTTTAGACATCTCACTCATTCGTTGATCTGTAGAACATCTCATAAATCTATTATATGCAGGACATTTCTGGATAGACTATTATTATACACTACTCAGTGTTCAGCCAGTGTTAACTCTTTATTTATTGAAGATCACTCAGTATTCAGTTTGAGCTCATTGTTTATTAGCATTTTACGTTTCTCAGTGTTCTTTACTACTATTTAACAAATGATGTTTTCACTCTGGAACACCAAGTAGAAATCGTATATGCAGGACGTTTATTATTAAACACACCCCAGTGTCTATTTCAACTCAATTAACACTTCGCTTCACTCAGTGTTAAGATTCACGTCACCTATTATGTATTTTACACTCGCTTCGCTCGTGTTGAACTTCAACTTGAATTTATTAGTGAACACTAGGTTCTTTTGTTTTACTTCCTCAGAATTTTAACACTTCGCTTCGCTCAGTGTTAAGGTTCAAGTCAGTTGTATTATTGAACACTCGCTCGCTCAGTGTTCTCGAATATCCATAACATGTTGGCAACTCAGAAGATCTCAGTTCTTCTTGTATGCAGGACATTTCTGGTTCAATATTGAACAGTCGCTCAGTGTTCTCCTTCAATTCATTGTTTATTAACACTTCGCTCCGCCCAGTGTTAAGAATCAAGTCATCTTATTTATTGAACTCGCTGCGCTCGTTTTCAAATTAACTCTATTTAATACTTCGCTTCGCTCAGTGTTCGAATTCAAGTCATTTTATTAGTGAACACCCGCTCGCTCAGTGTTAAGTTTCAAGTCAATATGTTGGACACTTCGCTTCACTTACTGTTCGTTCGAAATCCCATTTATCACGTTGTTTTGCACTCTCTATAGTAGACCTCGAGTTCTCCTTATATGCAGGACATTTCACGATCACTATTCGCTCGCTCAGTGTCTACTTCAACTCGATTTATTAACACTGAGCGAAATGTTAAGATTCAAGTAAGTCTTATTGTTGAACATTTCGCTCCGCTTTATGTTCTTTGTTTGGTTTATTTGAACATCTCACTCGTTGATTGTTCTTCCGAACGTACATTTCTATATGCAGGTCACTTACATCAATATTTCTGAACAGTGTTTACTTCAACTCTTCAAGTCACCATATTTATTTGCTCGAGTTCAAATTAACTCATTATTAACACTTCGCTTCGGTCAGTGTTAAACTACTCACTTAAATTAGTGAACATTCGCTTCGGTCAGTATTAAATTTTAAGTCAATATATTCAACACTTCGCTCCGCTCAGTGTAAACTACTCACTTAAATTAGTGAACACTCGCTTCGGTTACTGTTAAATTTCAAGCCAAAGATTCGAACACTTTGCTTTCCTCAGTGTTCTAATATCCATTTATTATGTTGTTTTGCATCATAGTAGATCTCCAAGTGACATCACTATATGCAGGACGTCTCACGATCATTATTCGCTTGCTCAGTCTTTACTTCAATCAACACTGAGCGGAGCGAAGTGTTAAAGTAACTCACTTTAATTGTTAGTGAACCCTCGCTTCGCTCAGTGCTCAATTTGAACTAAGTTTTTATTAACACTGAGCGGAGCGAAGTGTTAAACTACTCACTTAATTATTAATGAACACTCGTTCGCTCAGTGATAAATTTCAGCTGAGTATTAATTAACACTTCGCTCCGCTCAGTGTTCGCTAGAATATCCATTACATGTTTTTTGCAACTCTGAGAACGCAGTTGATAAGCCTCACTATATGCAGGACACATCAGGTCAATATTTATTGCTGAACTCGTTCCTTCAACTTCAACTCAGAATTTTAACACATCGCTACGTCAGTGTTACGATCAAGTGGCCTTATTTATTCCCTCGTGCTCAAATTACTCATTATATTAACACTGAGCGAAGCGAAGTGTTAAACAAAATCACTATATGCAGGACATACCTAGATCATGTTATCGCTCGCTCAATGTCTACTTCAACTCAATGTTTATTAAGACTTCGCTCCGCTCAGTGGTAAGATCAAGTCACCTTATTTATTCGCTCGAGTTCAAATTACTCTTTATTATTGACATTGAGCGGAGCGAAGTGTTAAACTAACTCACTATAATTTCTCACTATATGCAGGACATGTAACGATCATTATTCGCTCGCTCAGTGTCTACTTCAACTCAATTTATTCACACTAAGCGAAATGTTAAGATTTAAGTCATTCTTATTTACTCGCTCGTGTTCAAATTAACTCATTATTTAGTAACAGTTCGCTCCGCTCAGTGTTAGAGTACTTACTTTGACGCCCCACTATATGCAGGACATACAACGCTCAATATGAACACTCACACTGTTTAGTGTTCAACTCAATTTATTAACACTGAGCGGAGCGAAGTGTTATCTAACTCAATTTAATTAGTGACCACGAGCGGCGCAAGTGTTCAAATCAGCTGAATCTTTAGTAACACTTCGCTCCGCTCAGTGTTGAAGTAACTCACTTTAAGGCCCCACTATATGCAGGACATATATCCTCAATAATATTGAAGTCGCCCAGTACAATTTCAACTCAATTAATTAACACTTAGCTCCGCTCAGTGTTAGACTAGCTCACTTTAATTAGTGAACACTCGCTTCGCTCATGTTCAAATAACTCACTGTATGCAGGACATATCTCGATTAATATTATTGAACGGTTGCCCAGTACAATTTCAACTCATTTTAGTAACACTTTGCTCCGCTTGGTGTTAAGATCAAGTCACTTTATTTACACGCTTGTGTTCAAAATAACTCATTATTTAGTAACACTTCGCTCCGCTCAGTGTTAAACTAACTCACTTTAATTAGTGAACACTCGCTTCGCTCGGTCAAATAAGTCACTTTAATTAGTGAACACTCGCTTCGCTCATGTTCAAATAACTCACTATAATTCCTCACTATATGCAGGACATATGGATCAATATTATTGAACGGTTGTCCAGTACAATTTCAACTCAATTAATTAACACTTCGCTCCGCTCAGTGTTGAGGTTCAAGTCACCTAATTTACTAGCACTGAGCGGAGCGAAGTGTTAGACTAGCTCACTTTAATTAGTGAACACTCGCTTCGCTCGTGTCAAATAACTCACTTTAATTAGTGAACACTCGCTTCGCTCATGTTCAAATAAGTCATTTTAATTTTAGTGAACACTCGCTTCCCTCGTGTTCAAATAAGTCATTTTAATATTAGTAAACACTCGCTCCGCTCGTGTCAAATAAAGTCACTTTATTTTAGTGAACACTCGCTTCGCTCGTGTTCAAATAAGTCATTTTAATATTAGTAAACACTCGCTCCGCTTGTGTCCAGATAAAAGTCACTAATATTAGTGAACACTCGCTTCGCTCGTGTCAAATAACTCACTTTAATTAGTGAACACTCGCTTCGCTCGGTCAAATAACTCACTTTAATATTGAACACTCGCTTCGCTCATGTTCAAATAAACTCACTATAATTCCTCACTATATGCAGGACATATACCCTCAATAATATTGAAGTCGCCCAGTACTCAATTTAAACTCAATTTATTAACACTTCGCTCAGCTCAGTGTTAAGATCAAGTCGCCCCATTTATTACCTCGTTTTCAAATTACTCATTATTTAGTAACACTTCGCTCCGCTCAGTGTTAAACTAACTCACCTTAACGCTTCATCATATGCAGGACATATCACGATTATATTTAATATTGACCGCTTGCGCAGTGTTCCACTTCAACTGAGTATTTATTAGCACTTCGCTCCGCTCAGTGTTAAGATCAAGTCACCTTATTTACTCGCTCGGTCAAATAACGCACTTTAATATTGAACACTCGCTCCGCTCGTGTTAAAATAACTCACTTTATTTAGTGAACACTCGCTCCGCTCGTGTTCAAATAAACTCACTTTAATATTGAACACTCGCTTCGCTCGGTCAAATAACTCACTTTATTTTAGTGAACACTCGCTTCGCTCGTGTTCACATCGCTCGTGTTCAATGCAACGACCCACCCTCTCCAACCTCCCCCCCACCGACATCGACAACGACATCCTCATCCTCCTCGACTACCTCCAGCCCTACTACCCCACCCACCCCCCCTCCCCCCCCTCCCAGCGCGTACGAGCCGCCATACGAAAATGCCTAAAAGACGAAGCCACGCAAACCTCCTTCATCCACCTCTACACCAACACGATCGGGGTTGAGTTTCGGCGGCACTTTTGCCACCAAAGCACGTTTTGCGCCTACTACGAGATGTTGGTGCACATCACCGAGTACTACGAGACCAAGGTGGCGTCGCTACGGCTCAGCGACAGTTGCAGTGCGCTATTTCGGCGCAAATTGAATGCGCTATTCCACCACCACTTAATTACCCGGCCACTGGACTTTTTGCCCCTCTTGCGAGCCTTTCTCAGAGAGTCGCTATTCCACAACACCAAGGTTGTGGATGCCATTTCGTTGCTCCACGGCATTGGGTTGGCCGAAGAGGTGGACCCAATCATCGTGGAGCTCTCGATCGAGAAAATCAAGCACTTTATAGCCCGCCACTGCTGGGGAGTGTGGGACAAGCCACTTTTGCAGCAGGTCTACGCACACATCCACAAGAACATCTACCCCACCTTGCTGTTCTTGGACCAGCTGTACTTGTACGAGTTGTACAAAATCGCGCGTGATGAGTTGGTGGTGTTGAGGACAAGCGAAATCTACGACATGGTTCAGATGTTTCCGGAGAGTAGGATGGGATTAGGGGATTTGTATGAGTGTTTGGAAAAAAAAAATGAAGCCCAAACCCACGAAACCCACGAAACCCGCTTAGCGAAGCTAAGTGGGTTTCACTTGGAGAAGCGGGGTGAGAATGGGTCTGACCACTTAGCGAAGCTAAGTGAGAATGGGTCTGACCACTTAGCGAGAAGTGGGGAGAATAGGTCTGACCACTTAGCGAAGCTAAGTGGGGAGAATGGGTCTGGCAACCACTTAGCTTCGCTAAGTGGAGAGCTTGAGTCTGGTCTATCCCACTTCGCTCCGCTCAGTGGGATATCGCTCAGTGGGACGCTCAGTGGGACGCTCAGTGAGAATTCCTCTGATTCAAGCCACTTCGCTTCGCTCAGTGGCTTGAATCAGAGAACCCTTCTAGTAACCACCTTCATCTCCCAATGCAGAAAACACCTCCTACATGCAGGAGCAAACACCATTGACGTCATATCCACATACACCAAAACCCTCAAAGCATTCCTCATTGTGGACCCACGTGGGGTTCTCCTCGACAAAGTCGTGCGCCCCATCCGGCTATATCTCAAAACACGCGACGACATTGTCGTCAAATTGGTCCATGGTCTCCTTGACGAGGACCGGCTGAATCAGTTGGCGGAGTTGGTCGTGGAGCTCCGCAACTCAAACAAACCCCCCCAGATCGAGGTCCCAGACTTGAACTGGTACCCCGACCCCATCGATGCGCTTCCCGACTTCAAAAAAGGGCGCATTGATATCATCGAGAGCCTTGTGTCGATCTTTGACTCACGCGATGTCTTCATTAACGAGTTCACAAAGCTCTTTGCGGAGCGCCTCATCAGGTGCGAGTACAACACGTGCGAAATCGAAGCGCAATTGTCTCTTCTCAAGGCGCGGTTTGGCAAGAATGAGTTTGGGGTCCTTGATGTGATGCTCAGCGATATCGACGAGAGCCGGCGGCTCCAAATGAAGCGCGGGTTTCTCCATCTGGCCGTTCTATCCCATTTATACTGGTCGTCGGTGGTGGAAAGCGACTCGTTCGTGTTTCCCAAAAGCGTCCAGGCCCTTTTTGACGAGGTGAATAGGGACTATGCAAGGGTGAAGAAAGGCAGGCTGTTGAAACCAATCGTGGGAATGGGCTCGGTGACGTTGGAGATAGGAGAGAAGAGGAGGGTGTTTACAGTTACCCCGGAGAAGGCGGCGATTATAGCGTTGTTTGATGGGAGAGATGGGTTGGGGGTGGAGGAGGTGGGAAGGACGTTGGGGATGATGGAGTATGTGGCGAGGGGGGGTTTGGAGTGGTGGGTGGGGGAGGGGGTGTTAAAAAGGGAGGGGGAGAGATATGTTGAGCAGTGAGAGCATTCAGCATGAGCGAAGAGAATGCTGAATGCTCAACATATAATGCATATATCTGAGCAGCATGAGCATTCAGCATGAGCGAAGCGAATGCTGAATGCTGCGATGCTGCGAACTACATATAATGCATAATCTGAGCAGCATAAATCTGAGCAGTATATATCTGAGCAGCATAAATCTGAGCAGCATGAGCAAGCGAATGCTGCGAACTTCATTTAATGCATAATCTGAGCAGCATGAGAAAGCTGCTGCGAACGGCTGCGAGCTTGCTAGAAAATGAAACGTTAGCTAATGAAACACTTGTAAAACATTGTGTTAAATTCCGAGTTACTCTTCTAGGCATCCTGCAGGAAGAGTCACGTGGTTAGTTGGAGTAGTTCGAGTAGAGATTGAATAACTTGATGATCACCGATGTAATATAGATCAAACACTAAGTAACTGTCAAACCTAATTTATTGATGTCTATATAGCTAGCCGAATGGTCCATACTTATACATCCTTAGGTAGGCGTTGTGTGTCCATTGAAGTTTCCTAATTAGGAATGCAAAGGTATGTTGTAAAACATATTCTGGAACACAGTGGTTAAAGATTTGTTACCAATCTCCCTTTCTGGCCATACCAGCTGAATCACGGACAGCACTATGCACAATATTCCGGAATACGCAGTAATCTAACACATTGAATAAAAAATGGTTGCAAATTGGCCAAAGCCACGAGTATCTTGAGTGAAAATATACGATTAGTGAGATGTAATGCTGCGAACTTCACACAATGCATAATCTGAGCAGCATGAGCAAGCTGCTCGGCTATGAGCTTTCTAGAAACTGAAACGAATTAGCTAGAATAGGCATATTAATGAAACACTTGTAAAACATTGAGTAAAAAATGGTTGCAAATTACGTGAGAACAGTCACATGTAAAACACGTGAGCAAGCGAGGAAGTGTGATATGACTGAAAAGTGTGGCGATGCTGCGAACTACAAATAATGCATAAATCTGAGCAGCAAAGCGAATGCTGCGAACAACATATAATGCATGTATCTGAGCAGCATAAATCTGAGCAGCTTGAGCAAGCTGCTCGGCTATGAGCTTTCTAGAAACTGAAACGAATTAGCTAATGAAACATTTATAAATTGGTGACTCACAGATTTCGAATCAGCATAGCGAAGGAGACAGATGAGGATATGTGAGCTTTCGATGGTGATTGAATAGCAGAATATGAGGCACCAGAATAGTGGTTCAATATAGTGATTCAGAATAGTGAATGAGACCAGAACAGTGATTGGGGTATCAAAATAATGATTAAAGTAGTGACAGTGTTAATCTCATCGCTGTTTATTTTTCATGAAGCTTTATCCAAGTGAGCACCTCCCACCGAGGCCGAGATCGAGGGAGATATTACGTGAGAGCATTCAGCATGAGCGAAGCGAATGCTGAATGCTGCGATGCTGCGAACAACATATAATACATAAATCTGAGCAGCATGAGCAAGCTGCTGCGAACAACATATAATGCATAAATCTGAGCTGCTGCTGCGCTTGTGAGTTTGCTCAACAGTAAACGAATTAGCTAAAATAAGCTATATAAAACATGAGCTAATGAAACACTTGTAAAACATAAATAAAATGGTTGCAAATAAGGGAGAATGATCACATGTGATAACACGTGAACAAGTGCGCAAGCACGATATTAGTAAAAAGTGTGCGAACTTTACCCAATGTATAAATATCTAAGCAGCTTGAGAAAGCTGCTGCTAGTGTCTACGAAGACGGGGTGTTTGCTCAACAGTAAACGAATTAGCTAAAATAAGCTATATAAAACATGACTAATGAAACACTTTAAAAACATAAATGAAGTGGTTGCAAATTAGCCTAAAGTCACATGAAAAGTCATGGGGGCGCTCAAGTGAGAAAACATGATGACTGAAAAGTGAGTCGATGCTGCGAACTACATATAATGCATAAATCTGAGCAGCATAAATCTGAGCAGCATGAGCAAAGCGAATGCTGCGAACAACATAAAATGCATAAATCTGAGCAGCATTCGCTTAATTAATGCTTAGAATGGCTACTTTGTTAATACTTTGAGTGGCTACTTTATCAATGCTTTGAATGGCTCCAAAGACTGAGTTTGCTAGACAGTGAAAAATAGCTCGAATAAGCCATATAAAACATGAGCTAAACACTTGTAAAACAGTAATAAAGTGGTTGCACATGAGAACAACCATGTGAGCACTGAACAAGTAATTGCACTTGAACAGGCTATCTCGATGGGCGACAACCTAAGAATCTTACTAGAAGGATTAAATTTGAAATTTGAATCAATCAGAGTGTTCGAAGACAACAAGTCAGCGATAAAGTTACCGCACGACAAGATGGCATTCTTTCCTAGGCCTTCGATTAACAACGACCTACACCGCATTCATGAATATGGAGATAAATTTCCTATCTACAAATCAGAACATAACTTGGCGGATATTTTCACGAAGACTTAACCAAGTATGTTTTTCAAAGAGCGTGGAAAAACAAAGGAATATAATCGAACTGAGATGGATGACATTGTCAACAGTTACCAAGATTCAGATTAATGGCACCTCGGTAGGCAAATAAGATATGGCGTAACGTGTGGCAATGCTGCGAACTTCATATAATGCATAAATCTGAGCAGCATTCGCTTTGCTCATGCTGCGTGCTGCGAACTACATGTAAAGAAACCATTTTGGCTAGAAAAAGCAGTGCTGCTAGTGTTTGCTGACGAAGAGAATACTAGAATAAGAATGATAGCTAATGAAACACCTGTGAAATTAAATGGTTGCAAATGGGAATGACGTAAGCATGGTCACATAAAACGTCACTGCTCAAGTCTTGGAACATGCGGTATGAGTAAAGTCTGGCTGGCGATGCGCGAACTACATGGGAGCACAAATAAAGCCAGTATTCTAAACAAAATCAAGAATAAGATAGAATAAGCGATTCGCTTCGCTCATGCTAGCGAATATTTTAAAGCAGCTAGCATCAGCTAAGATTCGCACAGGTGATTGCAAAAATGAATGAAAGAATAAACCAGCACAAGCTACACGAGCAAGTAATTCTGTGAATGCTCGATGCTGCGAGCCACATGTCAAGCACAGTAAAGCTAGCATGAGGCAAGCGAATGCTAGCGAATACAAAAACATAATAGCATGAAAAGAATTTGATTAAGCTGTACGAAAAAACTGAAGCGAACAAAATGTAGAACCATAAAGAAGCTGGGTCCGAATGCTAAAAACAGATGTGAAAGCATTAGCGCAAGGTTGCATTGAGCGCAAATGGCTCTAAACTTGGCCAAGTGCATGTGACTTCGCAAACAAGGTCAAGTTAGCCCATGATCTAGGTCAATAGTGTTCAGGAAATGTTAGGGCTAACTGAGTCAGAGTAATGACCCTGGATGAGCAAGATAAATGATGCTGCTGGAACAAAATGGGCAAAAATATGCCCACCTAGTATTCGATTCGCTCATGCTGCGATTATAAGCACATAGAGCGAAGCGAGCTATGTGTGGTACCAATAAGCACATTGTTCGTCACAGTGAGTACGTAGCGAGCGAATACAAGTCCATAGCTCGCTCGCTATGTCAAAAGGTTGAATAGGAGGTTAATAGGATATGCTAGCATCTGTAAATTTGTTGCGTTAGAGCCGCCAATGATTAAATATAGCCAGCTAATACAAATACTTTGCTATGTTCGGATAAAACCTATCTCACAGCTCGTATTTACTAGGTCATCACGACTAGAGTGAAAAACATTATTTCCCACCCTATGCTTTATAGCCGAATTGTAAAATTAGTCTTGGTCACTGGTGAATTGGTGATCATGACTCTTAATCTACGACGATAATATCTTTCTGCTAAACGGCGCAGGTGTAGCTTGACATTTCAAGACACCAAATCAACTCCTAAGTAACTGAATTGAACGGCTTCCTACTAGGAAAGGAAATAGAGTGAGGTAAACTCTCCATGTTTTTTATCGCTTGCCATGCTAACAAATATTATAACTAAAGCATAAGTTGGCAAAGATGAGATGAAGCGAATAGCAACATGTCAAACAAATAGCGTAAGCTGGCATGAGTAAAGGGTGAACAAAAATGTGCTAGGGTAAGTTACAACGACAAGCCAATGCTGTACTATCCAAAGGGAGCAAAAGTATTGGCAAGCTAGAATAGTGTGTTCGAGTAGATTTTCACTGATGGTACAGATTATCAGTGAAGAAATGAATTGCTGAAGATAATCAAGGTACGGCTCACACTTATAGCAGCTAGGCTTCCTGAGTCCATTGAAGTTCCCAATACATTCTAACTCATAAGCCCGAGCAATAGCGAGGGAGAAAAATAGTTATGTAGTCAATCCCTCAGTAATGACTATGTAGTTCGATTCGGCATAGACTACCAAATGTATTGGAGTATTCGAGATTAAATGTGAGAAGCTTATCGGTGATCGGGCATTTTGTAAAGATTGAGAAATCAGGTGAAGTCTTGGAATTTATGGATCACTAGACCCCGTCCTGCACATAAAGAATTGCATTTGTTTAGACAGTTCTTAATTACTATTGGAACTGAACTCACTCGCTGCTCAGTTTTGAATATAATAGATAGCTCACACACTAGTGTACCATATAAACGCACTTTGGTACAGTGCTCTTCGTTCACACTGAGCCAATGCTGACCTCCTGTAGTGCTATCCAGCAAATGTCCGAAATTCAGAAGCATCACTCATACAATGCTTCGTTGCCAAAGTATATTCGTTCATTTTACAGGTTCGCCTAGATATCATTGATCACATAAACCCTCGCTGTTTAGACACCATTTCTATTCTTAGCAAACTACTCAATATCATTTTGCACAGCCTCCAGTGCTCTATATTACGACATATTCGCACTCCTATACTCTATCATTTGTCAGCTCAAATATATCTAATTCGAATAAATTCGCCTGTACTATAATTAGTCCTATATTCACACACGCTGCGCGTGCTCAGAGTCCTTATTGCGTGCTCAAATATCATATGAATCATTTATTCGCAAGCTTTGCTGTTCAGATGATTTACTTTTACAGTAGCGAGCTACTGTGACTTAAAATGTTGGCAAATTAGACTGGGTTATCCGAAAAAAATGATCAGATTAAGAGTCAAGAGTTTTTAATTCGCACAGCGAAGCTGTGCTAAACATTATCTGAGTCTTTTATCGCACAGCTTCGCTGTCCTAAACATGATTCGAGTCTTTTATCGCACAGCTTCGCTGTGCTCAACTATTGTTTGTAACCTTTAATCGTACAGTAGCTTCGCTACTGTACTCAATATCATATGAGACCTTTATTCAACAGCTACCTCGCGACTCAATATATAATTGGGCTAAAGATTAGGCTGAGGTTATCATATAGTTGATCAGATAAAGAGTAAAAAATCATATTCACGCAAAGCCTGCTCAAGTATTTGTATTTGTTGAACTGGGAAATTATTGACCAGTATCTCAACAGTGGTCTGAGGATGGAGAGCCATGATAGACACTTCCTAGGAATAGGGAAGGATATCTGATATCTCCAGATCACATGACGGCATAGCTTATTCTGTGTAAAGGAGTATCAGTTGCCTCGGTGACTTAAATCTCCACGTGATAAAGCGGCGTTCTCTGTGCAAGATAATATATACAGGGGGCGATGGTAGAGAAAAAAGATAAGTTGAACAAATTCCATTGCCTAATATATTGTGAAGTGTTGGGTAAATATTGTAACATTAGGTCTACAGAATTAACTACAATGAGACAAGCTTAAGATTACTGCCTTACCGTGCTTAGCTAGGCAGAGCAAATGACAACTACTTTTCGACTTGAAAAGTCAATTCTCAGTATTCATTTATTCGCACAGCTTTGCTGTGCTCATCTATTATTTGTAGCCTTTAATCGTACAGTAGCGAAGCTACTGTACTCAATATCATATGAGACCTTTTATTCAACAGCTACCTCTGCGACTCAATATAGGTTTTGAAATAGGCTGAGGTTATTCAAAATAGTTCTTCAGATTAGAAGTCAGGAAATCACGTTCGCACAGGCAAAGCCTGTGCTCAAGTATTTGTATTCATTTATTCGCACAGTAGCTTCGCTACTGTACTCAAATATACGAGTCATGTACTTACACAGCAGCTCGCTACTGTGCCTCAATATAGTTGGGCTAAAAACTAGGTTGAGGTTATCATATAGTTGATCAGATTAAGAGTCAAGAATGTTTTATTCGCACAGCTGCCGTGCTAACCTGATTTGAGTCCTTGCGCAGCTCCCGTGCTCAAGTGTTATTTGAGTCCTTATTGCACAGCTCCCGTGCTCAAGTGTTATTTGAGTCCTTATTGCACAGCTGCCGTGTTAAACCTGATTTGAGTCCTTATTGGACAGCTTCCGTGCTCAAGTGTTATTTGAGTCCTTTAATCGTACAGTAGCTTCGCTACAGTACTCAAGTTCATATGAGACCTTTTATTCAACAGCTACCTCTGCGACTCAATATATGTTTTAAAATAAGCCGAGGTAATTCGAAAAAGATCTTCAGATTAAGAGTCAAGATTTTTTTTTTATTCGCACAGCTTGGCTGTGCTAAACATTATCTGAGTCTTTTATCGCACAGCTTCCGTGCTCAAGTATTGTTTGAGTCCTTTAATCGTACAGTAGCTTCGCTACTGTACTCAATATCATATGAGTCATTCATTCAACAGCTGCTTGCCACTGCGACTCAATATATGTTTTAAAATAAGCCGAGGTAATTCAAAAAAGATCTTCAGATTAAGAGTCAAGATGTTTTTTATTCGCACAGCGAAGTGCTAAACATTATTTGCGTCTTTTATCACAGCTTCGCTGTGCAAAACATGATTTGAGTCTTTTATCGCACAGCTTCGCTGTGCTAAGTATTATTTGAGACCTTTATTCGTACAGTAGCTTCGCTACTGTACTCAAATATCATGTGGATTTTTCGCCACAGTAGCTTCGCTACTGTGACTCAAAATTAGGGGTCTTTTTCTCCAAATACTCCTGCCCCCCCTGCAACCTCCTCGGAGGCCTCGCATCCTCCATCGTATACCCCGGGACCCTCAAATTCCAATTCCTCTCCAAATGCAACTGAAAATCACTCATATCCACCTTTTGCACCTTTCTATGTTTAGCCAACTTACACGCAAAAGTCGTTACCGACTCGACGAAATCGTCTGCCAAGTCCAAAAGAAGTTCCTCTACGTCATTGTCGACAGTTGGTTTTGTATCACCTTCTGTTGCAGCTAGAGAATTCATCAAATCCTGCAACCTACGCTTGGTCAAGACCCTCCCCCCGTTATCTGAGACCAGGTCGTACTTGGAGTAGCCTCTGACTTTGGAAATTGGTTTATTTGAGAGAAGCGATTTCTGGGCATTTGGCGTGTAGTACGAGTGCTGTGATATGGGCGAGGAAGGGGCCTTTCCAATACTAAAGGCCGGCTTAGGTGCCGCAGTCATCTGCGCCCGTGTCACAGGCTTGTCTGGATACTCTGGACTGGGCTGTTTGGGCGAGTTTGGCGTGGAACTCTTTTGTACAAGCATATTTTTGAGGTAGCTGGAGATTTTGTTGAAGTCATTTACACGCAGATTTAATTTGGCGATTTCCTCGTCGAGTTTGGCGATTTTCGTGGGGTCGGTTTCGGCGGCTTTTTCTTCCTGGAGGCGCGTGATTGTGGTTTCCAACAGCTCTAGGGACTTTTTGACCTGGTTGAACTTGTCGAGGATCTTGATTTTGGACCCATCGCCAAGGGAGTCGAGTTCGGGCGAGTTTTCTCGTGCTTTTTGTTGTTGCTGGTAGTTGTAGAGGATTTTCTTGATGGATTCGGCTTTGGCGTAGTGTTTGCTGGAGGTTTCTTTGTCGGGGGATGATTTGGCGGACTCGAGTTCTTTGGTGAGGGCTCGGGCAAGGGCTCCGGCTTGTTGGGGGGTGATTTGGCTGTCGGTCATAAAGATTATTTGAATTCAATTTTCGAATTCTCGCGGAGCGAGAATGAGCTTCATAAAAACATATAATTTTCTCATTCTCGCAAGAGAATGAGCTAAATATAAAGAACTAATTTCGAATTCTCGGAACGAGAATGAGCCTAGCTAAAACATACAATATCTCATTTTCGCAAGAGAATGAGCCTAGCTAAAACAAACAATATCTCATTCTCGCAAGAGAATGAGCTAAATATAAAGGACATATTTTCATTCTCTCCGCAAGAAAAAGCTTAACTAAACATTCAATTTCTCATTCTCGCAAGAGAATGAGCCTAGCTAAAACATACAATATCTCATTTTCGCGGAGCGAGAATGAGCTTCACTGAACGTTCAATTTCTCATTCTCTTGCGAGAATGAGCATAGCTAAAACATACAATATCTCATTTTCGCGGAGCGAGAATGAACTTAACTTAACGTTCAATTTCTCATTCTCGAATGAGCTCAATTTAACATTCAATTTCTCATTCTCGAATGAGCTCAATTTAACGTTCAATTTCTCAT
>JACFYR010000025.1:28031-54684 GCA_015708815.1 Kodamaea anthophila | reverse complement strand
AAAAAAAAAAAAAAAAAGGACTGCCGATATAGAATGGAAGAATTGTGAGAAGATAGAATAGAAGAAATAGGAGATAGAATAGAAGAAATGAGATAAGTTAGATCAGAGGGATATAGATGAATATAGTAATGAGATATTTAGATCTCTATATTCTCTAGATACTCTAGACATCCAGACAATAAATACCCTATAGATATGTAGATACTATATAGATACCTATAGATACTCTAGATACTCTATACTCTAGATATATAGATACTCTAGACACTCTAGATACCTTAGAGACATCCCATAGGTAGATACTAGATAACTTGGAGAGAGAGAAAGATGAGTCTCAGAGGTGCTCTCATAATATAGATAAAGCTTCTATAGATACAGATACTTGATATACAGATACTTAATATACAGATACTATATATACAGATACCTAATATACAGATACCTAATATACAGATACCTAATATACAGATCCTTAAGACACTTGGATAGTCTTGGGTAAATTTTGGATACCAGACGAGATTCTTTTCTATAGATACCACAACTATAGATACTAGATACTTGTAGACATTGAGACAAATGATCCAGAGATATGGAGGCTATAGATATTCTATGTAGATCTCTCCAGATACTCTAGATACTTATAGATACAGACTATAGATATAGATACTTGTCTGGAATTTTTCACCAGATTTCTAGACTCTACTCACATAGACACTCTCTATATAGGTTTCTCCTGATACTTATAGATATAGTCTTTAGATCTATAGACTACTAGATATCTCCAGGTAGTCGCCAGTTAACTATAGAGGTACCTATTGAATTCTCTAGATACCTACTGCGGATAATAAAGATACTAGAACTTACGTTCAGTTACTTATATTTAAAATAGATATAGTGATCTTTTCTAGAAATTCTACAGATACTTCTAAATACTCTTATTGGTACTTTCCTATACCCTAACCTACCCAGATAGAGCATGTCGTAAGTCTTCAATCATATAGACTCATCTCTATCAAATCCTCCACACTGTATTTATTTAGGGTTTTTGATATGGCTACCCTATACCACTATTCCCAATCTGAACAGACCAAATCTATTTTCCATTATGTTAGATACATCTGTACCCATCCTGCCATTCTACTCATTTACTCCTCTCTCTCACTATAACTATTCGAACATAATGACACGATTTGATCCAATCTAAGCGAATCACCTAAAAAGAGAATGATCCTACCAACATTTAATATATACATGTCCTAACGAGTGTCTACCCAACCACAGCTACTAAGAATTCAATTGGCTCTACGTTAAGGCAGAGGCTGGGACAAGATGAGCTTTAATTCTACCTCGTATCTTTCTCGTACCGTTAGTACCAGGTCTATAATAGTCCCTTAGCTACCTCGTATCTACATATGGTCTCGCACCGTTCTCACAGGTCCATAAAGTCCCTTCGCTACCTTCTAGCTACATATGGTCTCGCACCGTTCTCACAGGTCTATAACAGTCTCTATTCTGTAATTGACTCTTAATCTGAAATAAATTATTCAAATACGAATCATGAATCTTATTCCTCAACAGTGATCCAATACATCACAACTAAGACCAAGCTTAGAGAATATCCTCTTTCGCCATATCGAAGCTTGTGAATATAACGTACCAAAACGCAATTTCCAAGACATCCTTTAGTGGGTTCTGCTTTATGACCTCGATTTCATAACTGATATCTCTACCCATGTACCCTTGGTCGAGTAGCACAGAAAGCTAGCTCATTGTTAATGAAATCAAGGATGCTCATATCACGCATTTCTTAAGCTCTGGTATTACTGATGGGTGCTCGCATTGATTATATTCTCAGTAGCCTCAATTGGGTTTTTCACAGTAGACGAGAGTTCTACTCACTCTTCAAATTATATAGACAGTGTTTAGCTTATGGCTTCCGTAGCCAGGCGTACTAGATGTCTCGACCATCTCATTTGCAGCCTAAACAAAATGATAGTTCAGTATATGAAGTTCTCTAGAGTAATTACAATGACCCAGAATCATGGAGACAGAGAATTAGTTATTTCTGGTAGTGAGCAGGGATACATACCTAAGAGGTATGTAGCTCAATAATGAATTTTGAGTGCCTAGAATGTAATCCAGATCACTTGGTATTGGGCTGCTATCTTGTCGAATGAACTACTAGGTGCGACCCAATATCCACAATCTCACAGCATTGAGCGATATGTTTGTTCGTCATGCTATGAGTAGTACAATAAGTGTACAACATTGAGCGAAGCGAATGTGAGTAGAAGTGTTTAACATTTCGCTTCGCTCACGCAATGTGAGTAGAAGTGTACAACATTTCGCTTCGCTCAATGTTTGAATTGGGTTGTAGAAGTACTATTCGAATAAATGAAGTATTCTTGCTTCCTACCCAGTCATGATGAAGTACTCAAAGAGTGAATTTAATAGAGCTTGAAAACTCTTAGTTGAAAACCCTTAGTGTATGTTTGTTCTCGTCGAAGTGTTGCCAAAAGTGTTGAACGTGGCATAGCCATGGGACAAGTTCCACTCAACCAGGCCCTGTACTCAGCTACAGAGAGTTCCAGACACCTAAACCCTCAGTTATTAAGTACTGAGTGTTCCTCGATGCCCTTTGTGTTACATTTTTGGGTGCAAAAAAAATGTCAATCAAAAAAATGTCAATATATATATTTGACACAAGAAGCCATTAGAACTAATATGACCCAACAAGCCATTAGAAGAGCTCATGGTATGTTGTAACTATCAGTCAGTCGTGCCAACTCATTTTCGCTCCGCTCAATGAGTTGATTAACAAACGAGGGCAGCAATGAGTTGATGACTTTGTAATAGAACAATCCAGTGAGTATATATTAATGCCAAGCGAGTGAATAGCAGTATCACTGTGCCC
This sequence comes from Kodamaea anthophila, assembly GCA_015708815.1. Classification (NCBI taxonomy): domain Eukaryota; kingdom Fungi; phylum Ascomycota; class Pichiomycetes; order Serinales; family Debaryomycetaceae; genus Kodamaea; species Kodamaea anthophila. The sequence continues at coordinate 51,770 of JACFYR010000025.1, read as the reverse complement.
CCAGAACCCGTATTCAGAAACCAGTATCTATCTCATTTATAGTACAATGATGCTGTGAAATGGTTGAATAGTTACTACAACTAGATTGAGTTTGATTTGGGAAGCCTAATGGTAACTATCCAGCTACCATAGTTTTTACAAAAAGTGAACCTTAGGAATACATATCTTATACTTTCCATTAAGTATTATACTCTCTATTGAGTATTATACTCTACATTAAGTATTATACTCTCTATTGAGTATTATACTTTATCTACAAGCAAGCTACTGGAGGTGCTTTTATCAGATCCTCTGTCGATGATTGTTCATAGATTCATGTGCTTGATGGCTAGACAAGTGAGCTGTTACGAAGAATCCAGCCTGTGACTAAGAAATACTGCTACTGAGAGAAACTGCGGAAAGCTGTAACAATGGATTCGAATGGGCACTGATGAAGGCTTTTGTCTAAGTATAAAGTCTCTGAAACATTTGACCCACGTAGAACTGGTACAGATGTTATACCACTGTAACAATTGAGCAAGCAATTGTTTCATGCTATTATACTCTGTAAAAAACCAGACTGCTTTACAAGAAACACAATTGGAATTGGATTATCAATGAGGGTCACACCAGAAGATCAACTATATGAAGAATTGAGCGAAGCGAAATTCTTCATATTATTCAAATTTCAGAATTGAGTGGAGTGATCTCCATTCCAAACTTGAAAGAATTGAGCGAAGCGAAATTCTTCATATTATTCAAATTTGAAAGAATTGAGCGGAGTGATCTTCATTCCAAACTTGAAAGAATTGAGTGGAGTGATCTTCATTCCAAACTTGAAAGAATTGAGTGGAGTGATCTTCATTCCAAACTTGAAAGAATTGAGCGGTGCGAAATTCTTCATATTATTCAAATTTCAGAATTTCGCTACACTCAATTCTTCATTCCAAACTTGAAAGAATTGAATGTAGCGAAATTCTATGAGATAGTAAGAATTCCGCTCGTTCAAATCCAGCCTTCAAGAATTAGCAATACAAGTAGCAATAGAAAACGTTGAGGTTTTGCTTCTTGGGCTCTTTGGCAACTTGGCCAATCACATCCGCTTTGACATATTATCAGGATCCTGAGAACAAGATGGATACAGTTAAATTTCTTCAGCTCTATCGACTTTTCGAGGTTGAGTCAATAGGCGTTACTTGAAGACATGTATATAGCTAAAAACGGCTGCTAATAGGCTCGTCATAGTCGGTGTAGTCTCAGAGGAATGAAGACTTGGAATACAATACCTAGAGAAAGATAGTTGGATTAGCTGTTGTTATCACGCTGGGGAAGCTTAGATTATTTATTAGTCGAATTGTATCTATATGTTCAAATAAACCTGAGCGAAGCGAAGGTTTATCTTAAATAATCATTCTAATAAACCTTCGCTTCGCTCAGGTTTATGCTCAGGTTTTTGCAACCTTAAGGGGAATGAAAGGCATCCTTGATCACGTGTGTTTATATGCAGTACGAGCCCTCCAGCATAAAATTAGTGAAAATAGGCTGCAAATAATGGTTTGATTCGGGAATTTAATTACGGTACAATGATTTTATTAAGGTATGGGATTTGATAGAGGTACAGGAATTTGATTAAGGTACAATGAATTTGATTAAGGTATGGGATTTCATTGAATCACTTAATATAGGGACTCCCATCCTCATGATTGGTTACAGCAATCTGAGACCACCTATATTCATTCTTGTCATACTCATTTTCTCCCTTCTCACTCTTGTCATATATTATTGTTTATTCATTCTCGTCTCATCTTGCCTCATTCTTGCCTCATATTATTTAAAGTTGCGAATCATCTTGTTATTGCCTCATTTATATTATTGCCTCACCTTATTCCCTCATCATTCTATTCCCTCATCATCTTATTCCCTCATCATCTTACTCCCTCATCATTCTATTCCTCATCATTCTATTCCTCATCATTCTATTTATTGTCAGGGCATACACTCATGTATACACTCCTTCTTCAGGGACTAGCTCACTACTTTCTTCGATAGCTAGCTATTTAGCACACCCCTGGCTGGCGTTTAGACCCTAGCAATGGAATTTGGGGTGGTGGGTTTTTTTGCAGCAAAAATGTATATATTGACCTACACATGTGAGGAGATGTGTAGACTTGGGTAAGAGTCGGGATTCTACGCCTATACATGCAATAGCAGCTACAAGTAGAGTGGTAGTATTACCTTTCCAATTATTTATTCATTGCCCCATATTCATTATGTTCATTCTTACCTCATTATATTCATTCTTACCTCCTCACAAATTCTCATATTCATTCTTACCTCTTCATTTATATTCACTGCCACAATATTCATTGTTGTCTTATTATTGTCTTCATTCTCACTATTTTCTGTTTCGTATTCTCCATTCTATCTATATTCTACATTCACGCCATATTCATTCTATCGTTCACGCCATATTCATTTCTCTATCAGTCTTCATTCTTGTCATATTATTTCTCTATCATTATTGTCTCTCAGTCCACCCTAGGTGGTTCAAAAAGACTTCATTGTTGGTCTTCACCCTCGCAAAGCGAGGGTCATCCAATATTTGCCTTATTGTTGGTTTTCACCCTCGCGGGTTCATCATTTGCCTTATTGTTGGTCTTCACCCTCGCGAAGCGAGGGTTCATCCAATATTTGTCTTCATTGTTTTTGGTCTTCACCCTCGCTTCGCTCGGGTTCATCCTAATTGAGCAAACTATCTATGTTCGACCTCCTCAAAGCCAACAACGTCGTCGACGCATCATGATCCGACAATCGCCTATCCGGATCATTCAGAATCACCACCGACTCATTTATCGGGCGCAGCTTAAACAAGAGCTTTTTTGGGAGCTTTGCCAGAGGATTAATCATGGGATCCGGTAGCGCAAACCGATTCCCATAAAAGTCATTTTCGTTTTTTTTTGCCTCCTCCTTCTTCTTTGGCACTGTAAACGGCGATATGGGGATGGAGTTTTTGCGGGCCTGTTTCGGGGCGATGTTTGGCGTGACATCTGGCGAGATGAGCTGGAGCGACGAGTCCGACTCGTCGTCATTCTCGTGGATGGTGCCGAAATTTGCATCCAACTCCGAGGCAAGGTGCTTGAAGCTAAAGTCCTTATCTATGTCTCTGTACTGATTCACGTCGAGGGGAATGGAGGCGAAATTGATGTCGAAATCGTAGCCCGGGTCCTTTTGGAGCATCTCGTGCTGCTTGCGGATGATGTGGTGAAGATACAAGATGTACTCGACCGAGGACTTGAGAATGGTTAATTTGTACATGCCGTCAATTTTGTTGCCGTTATTGCTGGAGGCGTTCACGGGCTTGAAAGTGGGCGAGTTGGCCGAGGACGATGTGGTGGTGCGGCACGCCGGAATGAGGTACTTGAGCGCCTCAAACTCGCGGTTAATCTTGATGCGGCGCTTCTTTTCGATAATCAGATGGAGCTGTTTGGTCTCGTTTTTTCTCTTGGCCAATTCCTCCTCATCTACGTTGGCCAGCGAGCGCCTGCGCTTCTTGCGGTGCGTCACGGCTTTGCCTGAGCCGCCTGCGGCTGCATCCAGCTTCTTGTGGTACTCGTTGGTGAGGATTTCGTAATTGCCTTCCTCCAGCTCAAGCTCCTTATTGAGCTGGATGATTGTGGTCTTGAGAACGGGTGGGGACGGGAGCATGGCGTATTGGAAATTCGCAGCCTTTTTATGCCACGTTGAGTGGGATTAGGTAAGCCACGGGGGTTTCTGTTTTGGGCTTGATTGCACACGAGGGAAATTACCCACGTGTGGTCGTTTGAAAACAGTGGGTGAACGAAGTGAACCCACTGTTTGTGAAGCATAGTAGGTGAACTCGCGAACGAAGTGAGCGAGTGAACGATAGATGATTGAATTCACGAACGAATTCGCGAACGAAGTGAGCGAATGAACATATTGTACTCCATCGGTCAAGCCCATCACGTGACTTTTATGGTTATCGTGACATAATATATTTTATCGAACAATAGTGACGGCATGACATTCGAATAGAGTGAATCATGGGCGATTCGGGTGGCATGAGAGTAATATGACAAAGAAAACATGCAGTGTCTTTAATGACACTTCATTCATAGACACAGTAATCTTAGACTAGTATTCTAATGAGACAGTATTCAGAACTCAGTGATTTTTTTTATTGGGTGTTTTATCTTGTACAATGAATGAACACTCAGTGTATCCTATTTTATTTTTCACCAGTGAAATTTACTATTGATATTGTCAATAACGAGGGTGCTATTACATTTCGACATGCACGACGACCACGACAACTATTCTAGTACTGAGAGCCATAGTAACTGAATAAATTCATTTACCTCGTGATTTGGTGATATTCCGTACTGATCCCTGTAGTCCCCTTCCTACTCTAGCACCTCTCTGATCAGCTCCAACAATGGTGACTGCCAAGTGCCAAGAATAAATCAAGCAGTATTCGTTGGTCACACGACAAGATATAAGAGTAGAGACTGTCATACGGTAGTGTGCAGTATATGCCACTGGCATATACTGCACACTACCAGAATGACATACTAGGCACGCTATAGGAAGACATATCCTGACGACATATACTAGACACTAGGACGACATATACTGGGACACACTACTAGGACGACATATACTAGGGCACACTATATATTAGGACGACATACCTGTGACGACATTAGGACGACATTATTTGACGACATCCTGACGACATACACTCACTTGTTTCGTTGATAATATGTTGAGCTAGATTAATAGCTATGTATAAGCTAGATGATACTCTGTATGCTTTGTAATAGAGTCGCTTCTACGTCTCAACAATGTGATTTACAGCGTTTGGGGGCAGACAAGTACTGTTCATCCATTGACCTGGGTGCTTTTTTAAGACAGCAAACTCAGTCGTGATTATCGTGGCTACCAAGAATCTGATATCTATTTAGGCGAGAGCCAGAATGTAGATCACTGGAGTCTAATAAAAGGATATGGATAGACGAGTTGGCTGGAATTGAATAGACTGTAATATCCACACTAGGGACTACTCCTATAGCATCCATAACACACTAGGGATACTACAGCTCATCCATAACACTAGCCACATTTCCTCTGCTAGAATATGACAGACATGAGAATAGCCAAACAAAATGGAGGACGAATGTACCTAAAAACTATCATCAGATATACTTTATACCTTTAAAACTATTATCAGACATACTCCATTGGGGGGTGTATACTTTGATTGGTGGATGGACCCTGTGTGCAATAGATACTATTTATCCCAGCCACTGGCTCAAACTAGTCCATTCAAAGGAGATAGTGGAGTGTGTCGATACCTATGGAGCAAGACAGGTACAAGTTATAAGGCTCTGGATGGAGGTCATGTGGAGAAGATACTGAATACCTAATCCTCAAGTGTTGGTACTGGGTGTACTAGACTGCATGTAACCCACGTGATGTCCCTTTTCTAACTTCATGGCACCACGTGTTGCTAAGCCGGCAAGTCTAGCTGCCGGAATAGATACTGTGTGTTTTAATAAATAAGATCTAAGCTATTTCGATAAATAATTAAGATCTAAGCTATTCCCCAACTAGTGTGAATACCATCAAGTAACTTTTTTCATCTTATCCGTAGGAGGCCCCTATAGCAACACCTAACATATGTTCAAAAAGATTATAGCACTCATGATCAGTAATAACTAGAGGGATCATCATAATTAATCTTTTCTCAACCACTATAGAGCTCGAATACATCACTAGTACGTGATTACGTAAGCTCTTGCTTACGTAATCACCACCCCAAATACTCAGCCTTCAAGTAGGGTTATCTTCTATCACGTGGCACTATACAAAGAAGCTACTAGCTCATGAAGACTACATGCTTAGTTACTGGATTTCTCGCGACTCAGAGGAACGATTCTATGGAACATACATTCAAAATAGGCCCATGATATTCATCTTGCGACATCTTTAATCAGATATACTTTATTGGTATTTTATACTTGTACAATCTGTATATCCCCTCCCTTTCTTCTTCGATACCGTGCTTACATCTCAGGCGCTCATGTTCAGAAATATTCTCATTCAGAACTAATCTTATAAACTCACTCAGGTGTGAGCATTGGAGTAATACTGCTATATCTCGCTAATCAACTCTCGACGATATTCACTGTTCTATATTAGTATAGAAAAAAAAATTGATTAGGCGTGTTCTAAGTATGAGAGATTCTAGTGTATTCTTCTATATTGTCTTGTGTAACCTCCATTATATACCCCAGATCATTACCCCAGGTCATCATTACCCCAGGTCATTATCCCCATCATCGTATACCCAGACATTGTAGTTATCTCCAGTCATCATTACAGCTATCTCCAGACTCAGATCTCTAAGGATCTTTTATCTATGGATCTTCTATCTATCTTTTATCTTTTTTCTTTTGTCTTTGTACTTCTCTTTCTAGCGGCTGAATGCCAACTTCCAGCGACAAAGCGCCATTCAAGCCCGCGCCTATTCCTTCGTCCAATGCCTGGTCCACCAACACGCTAGTGAAGCAAAAGACCCAGAAACCCGTCCCAAGCTCCCCCGAGTACGAATCGGAGCCTTCTTCAGGCCTTTTTAGCCCGATCCACGGCGCTTTTTCGCCCCCCACGCCATATGAGCCATATGAAGCCCATTTCGAGGAGTATGAAAAGGTTGATCAATATGGGCCGCACCCTGCCCATATGAATATGAACATGAATATGAATATGAATATGAATATGAATATGAATATGAATATGAATATGAATATGAATCATATACATCCAATGCATATGCATCATATGTACCCAATACATATGAATATGTCTCCGGGATATGGATACCCTGGATTTTCTGAGCCTTTTCCATTACCCGATTCAAATCACCCAAATCACCCAAATCACCCAAATCAACCAAATCACCCAAATCACCCAAATCACCCAAATGAACCAAGTGAACCCTTAAATTACAATCAACCTTACTATCCAAATCCCTTTTACCCTGATGACTACCCAGACCTAGCCTACCCCCACTATCAAAACCAATTTCAACTAAACCATTACAACCATGTTCTCCCCAATGGATCAGGTTTGGCCCCACATAGCCCACAAAATGATCCAAGAGAAAAAGAAAGCTATGAGAAAACAGAAAATACCTTAATTAGTCCTGATTCGTTTTTTCGCCGCCTGAGACTCCAGATGATCCAAGACCAGCTCCTGTACTACTTCTCCACCCAAAACCTATGCAAAGACCTCTATTTGCGGGGCCTCTTTGACGAGGACAATGGGGCCATGCAAGTGAAGGAGCTCCTCAAGTTCAGGCGGATATCGAAATTGACCCGGAACGGCAGGGACGCGGATATGGTGCGGGACGCCATTCGCGCGTTGCCTGATTTGGAGTTGTTTGGAGATGATCACGTGAGGGTGGGGTCGTGGAGGAAGTGGGTATTAAAAAGAACAAAGAGAAATGGGAAATGAGAAATGAGAAGTGATGATAGAAATGAAAGAAGTGATGATAGAAATGAAAGAAGTGAAAGAAATGAAAGAATGAAAGAAATGAAAGATATGAAAGATATGAAAGAAATGAAAGAAGTGAAATATATGAGAGATATGAAAGAAATGAAAGAAATGAAAGAAATGAAAGAAATGAAAGAAGTGATGATAGAAATGATGATAGAAATGATGAATGAAAGAAGTGATGATAGAAAGAAATGCTAGAAATGGCCACAAATGATTATGATAGGCGTAACCATTATCAAACATCCAGGCTTATTAAGAATGGCTGGTAGTCATCATATTCAAAACATGCTAGCTGATTGACTAGGCGATGCTCTTATAGTTAAGCTACTATATTACTCTCAAGGGGAAGCCTTTGAATAGCTGATCAATCTCGTCTGATCCATGATATTTTGACACATAAGCTATAAATGAGATGGCAGCGACGTATTGCTAGATAGGCAGGAATTAATAGAGATTAGGAGCAGTAGGGTTGGTAATTAAGAGTTAGTATGGAACACAAATAGTGTTTCGAAATTCCACTAGTTAATTCAGTAATTTTCCAAATTCTTTGCAAATTTTAGATTTTAATGCTAAAAATATAAGGATACCCACACAGGTGATTATCCTTTAGTGAATACTTCTTTTTTAGAGGCTTTTCTTTATCGAATACTTTTCGCAGATCAGGAAAGTTGTTTCTGTGTGCTTCATTATCTTCATATGAGGCTATACTGGCCCTATCAGTGGCTCAGGAATATCGAGGAAGGGGTTTTATATAGATAGTACAAAGTATATAAAACACCCAATAAAGTATATCTGATAGAAAAAAAAACTGATAGAATACTCACTGTAGGAATAGTAGATATTTGAGACAATACGTTGAAGTTTCCTCTAAACCATGAATCCTGCACTATAATGTTATTTTATCTCAGATTTGAATCACCTCAGACCCTCAGATACATGAACCTATCTCAGTGGGCATCCACCATTCCATGAGGTAAATAATTAGATCAGGCTTAGCTTTTGAGACCATCAAGGTTAGCCATTACAGAAATTTGACCTTATCACCAAGCCACTGCCATTTACATTTTATCTTGTCGATAAGCCTCACAGCCTACATTTTATCTTATCGTAGCCTCGCAGCCTATATCTTATCAACAAGCCACTACACTAACCATTTCCCATTACAACCTCATCTCATCATATTTCCGTCTTACCCCTATAAGCCCTTCCTCTATACCTATCTTCACCTCTATTACCATCTTTACCCTCTATTTCTGCAGATGGACTCCTGCACATAACTCCCGCAGCACAGGTACCCCCACATTCCATTTTCAAACACACTCCCCCACACAGATGTGTGATTCCCCGGATACACGTCCTCTGGGTACCTGGAAGAAGCCAATTCGACCTCCTTCTTCCCGTACCTCTCCATCAAGGCCCTTTTTAGGGGGGTATCCTTGCTCTGCTTCTTTTTGAGCTGTACTAGCGTTGGGCTGGCCTCTACGGATAAATCCAAATCGCATTCCTCTCCCTTTTCTCTATTCATTTCCCACGCAAACTTCTGGAGGTCTTTGAGGTCTTTTGCGTCCAGTTTCACGAACGTATCGTCATTGTTGAGAAAATGTGTATCTTTGGCCACACGTGACTTGGGGTCGTACACAAAACGGCCATTTGTGCCGTGTGCCGTGATATTCCTCAAATACGCCGGAATATCCTGTCGATCGCGGATATTCTTCTCCAAAGTGCTCTCGCGCACGTTTCGCTTAAGCAGGTCCCTATCCAAGCCCAATTCAAGGAGCTCGAGCTCATAGTCAGTATCGTCCGAGTCGTCTTTTTCCTCCACGGAGTTTTGGCGTTTACTGCGCCGTATACGGTCCCAATCCTGTAGTATGGCCTCCCAGTCGTTTCCGTCGTACCCATACCACCTATCGCGTTTTGTTTCGAACTCGTCGTTATCTTTGCGGGCCCCATTCACAAACTCATCGCGGATGCCTTGTCCGGAAACGGCCTCGTTGTAGTCTACAATGGTGTTGGGGTCTTTTCGCTGGTGGGAGAGAGCGTCATCGGGTCCGGATGTGTGGTACCACGGCTTGGAGGTGATGTATTTGGGTATGTACAGGTCTGACATAAAATCCACCCTGAGCGAAGCGAAGAGTGGATTTTTACATAACGAGAAAAGATGACTAGACGAACTGAAAAATCACGGAGATGTATAGATACTATGACTCTAGATATCATGAGTAAATACGAGAATGATGGAGATCAAAAATAGTTTGAGAGTAGTACTGCATGTAATATCAGGGGACAAGTTCCACTAGCTCATGGCAACACCACGAGTTGCTAGTCGAGATGCTGGCATATAGTTAATAAATGAGATCTAAGCTATTTTAAGTGGAACCTAGATTGAAAATCAGATAATAGAAAGGATATATTTGGTAAGGTAATGATGGAGAATCTAGAGATAATCTAGAAGGGATAATTGATTAGGTAAGTGAGAATCTAGAATAGGTAATCTAGAAGGGATAAATTTGATAAGATAACGATGGAGAATCTAGAATAGAAGGGAAAAGTGATTACGTAATCCTGAAGAATCTACAATAGGTAATCTAGAATAGAGAGGATAAAAATTAGGTAATCATGGAGAATCTAGAATAGATAATCTAGAATAGAAAGAATAAAGATTAGAATATCATGAGATTCGAGAATCGAGAATCTAGAATAGAAGGGAAAAGATTACGTAATCCTGACGAGAATCTAGAATACAACGAGATAAATTAGATTAAATAATCATGATAAGATAATCATGAAGAAATATTGAAGGCGAATCTAGAATAGATAATCTAGAAGGGATAATAGATAATCATGAGATCATCAGAATAGATGATCTATGAAAATTCATGGATAATCTGTTGGATGGTGCCTAATCCAGACAAATATCTTGTTCTATTTGTTTGTTCTTATTTGTTTGCTTAAATTCGTATCCAAAGCTGGTGATGCAAATCATCTTTTGGCCAGTCACTTAGAATATGACTCTTAATCTGTTCTGATCATGTACACGCCAGTATTCACTTCTCAACAGATCTTTCTGGTTCTTTGATCAAGTAAATATACACCATCTTCATATGCCTATGCTGGGCAAATCAACAACCCTCGTCCCCATTTGCTTAACTTTCAGCTCACATTCACTGGAATCAATGGGATTTGTTGAATTCTCACATTAGAAAAGATGTAGACATAAAATCAATGCTTTGCTTGATTACGAGTTAGTGTGTAGATGAACATTCATTTATAGGGATACAAACGACTCAGTGGACATCCAGGGTATACTCATAGTGAGCTAGTTTGACAGTCGAGGACTTACTTAACATACATCTTTTTTCTCGGGCGCCTTTACTTCAGGCTATCTTATATGATTCATTCTCATCCAAGATGAAGTCTATGGACATTTTTAAAAGGATTCTATACCGCTCACGTTGAATCAAGGGCTATCCATTGAGAGCTACTGATTTGTTGTATGCCTTTGGTGGCTTATTTCATATAGGTATTCATAATTCTTCATTTATCTGCATTACTAGATCTGAGATGAATTACTGGATCGGTTTTTCATTTCTCTGCATTACTAGGTCTGAGATGAATTACTGGATCGGTTTTGTGTTTCGCAGCCATTTTAATATACTAACAAAAGAGGGTATCTTGTACGTAACTTTAGCTGAGTTAACAGATTGAAACAGGGATTGTGATTTAAACCTAAGTTCGGTTCGCTGGGATCAGTGTCGCCTGTCATAGATCATTCAACAGTTGTGGTTTCAGTATTTCTCTGTCCCTGTTGTACTGTCTCTAACAGTTCATGTAACCATTGTGGCAGATCGACCTCAGCGGTACCTAGTATGCCCGGAATCATAGATATGAGCCAGTTTTGAGTCAATTAGACTCTTTTATCGAACCAAAGACAATCACTGATTAGCTATACTGGACTGAATTTCTAGGTACCTTCTATCGCAATCATTTCGGTTTTATCAGCATTCCTGCTACTCAACAAAGTATATGCATTACGCACTCTGGAGTTTATGGCAGCTCAATTAGGCTGATATTGGGGCTTTCGAGAGAGAATCGGTATAATCTCTGTTTCATAACTACTCAGAATGATCACTTAATTGATCGTCCCATTAGAGATCCTCCAGTTCCAACGCGTAATCTAAACGTAATTCTAACTGGTCTGATGACTGTCGTTAGATGATTCATGTCATTACCACTATTAGCTTCATCATTATGTAATAATCACCCCCAAAATAAGCTGCCATCATTCTGTTATCTAATAATCATTCAATTGTAGTCACAACGATACCTCTTGTATCACCTAATGAATGATTTATCAACTAATTACTGGGGTCCTATTAACTGCATATACTACCTCAAGCCATCCCCGTCAATATGGAGGTATTCCATTCCGGATATCCAGGAGATAAATGAGCAAAGTACAATCAAAATATGATTCTATCTATTCATATTGCTATGACCTCTATTTACCATTCCAGGACTTCAGAGAAGTGTTATCAATATCTGTTATGCCTGTCTATTATCACGGTGTTAAACCCGTTTCACATATCATCAACTCATTATACAACCTCAATTGTGAGCAATAAACCAGTCTAGTTAATTGAAATGCCTCTTACTGCGAATTATGACTCGACAGCTACTCCATTCGAGCGCGAGAATGGACAACATTGCTCAAATAACTGTCATCTTATCCATGTTGTGTACTTGGCTGTATTGTTCGAGTAACAGGAAATCAGCAGTCATTCACTGAGTCATGGTCATTTTACTGTAGCGTGTTCATTATCGACTAGTCCATTCGAGCGAAGCGAGAATGGACATTGCTCAAAAACCGTATATGTTTTTGTTGTGCTTGGTCATTCGAGCACGTTACGGTGGTCTATCAGCAATAGTGATTTAATATCTAATGGCTGATGGTATTCATCTCATGAAACCATTTGAGAAGAATTCCTGGTTCTTATCTTCCCTAATTTCCAACTCAACAGCTTGCTCCAATGAGCGCAGTTGTAATTAATATAAAATCATTTAATCAGCGAAGCTGTATAATATCACTGATCAGCGAAGCTGATTGAATATTATATCTGCTTGCAAATCTTCGCTGTTTATCCATCGCAGCATCACATGACCATGATATCCAAGTGAAAACTATATGGATCTGACTCCATTTCTAGCCATCACATTGAATGAGATGGTATCTCTCAGTTCCTGTTCATATCTCGCTTCCCAAATAAATTCACTTCTCATCATCTCCTAATTCTATAATTATTACTCGGCTGGGTAGGAATGACTCACCACTGTTCAATTTAATATCATTTATCGCAGCTGCTGATATTAACTCATCACGCTGGAAAAAATGTTCTCAATGTTCTTATCTCACAGATTCGTTTTATGTTCTCAAAATAGCCATCACAGAAGCGCGATTGAATGTTCTAAATGACCCATCTTCTGATTAAATTTTCTCTTAGAACATTTCCTCACAGCTTCTGTGATTAAATGTTCCCCATCTTCTGTGATTATCTTAACATTTCCTCACAGCTTCGCTGTAAGGAAACGTGCCTAAAACCCCTTCCATTCCTCCTCCTCCTCCTCCTCCTCCTCCTCCTCCTCTAATATTCCCCACAACCTCAACCTCTCACTGTCCCAAACCTCACTTTTCGCCTTCTCCCTCAACGTCTTTGTCGTGGGAATATCTGGGATTTTCTCGAACGGGGCCACCAACTCCTTGACTGGGATGTTTTCTACAATCTCGTACTTTTTCTTGTACATCTCCTGGCGCAATTTAGCAAACTCCTCGCTGTCGTCCTCTGCATTATCCATAGCCTCCTGTAGAGAGCTCAATTTGTCGAAAATCACCACCTCCAACTCGTCGAGGTAAATGTCTGTGATGTGGTACAGCAACGCCAAAGGGATGGTTTTGTGCCCGGACAACGCCCCTTCATAAAGCACCTGGACAAAAGTTACCACATGTTGTTCTGACCAGTCGTTCTTTGCCAAGAACTTGAAGCAGTGGCGCAAGATTCGCCTCACCATCATCAAGTTCTTATCGACCCTCCACTGGTCGATATTGGGCCACTCCTTGGCCATGATCTTCCAGAAAGCACCAAAGAATACGCCAAAGGACTCGGCGGGAATGAAGGTCAGGTACAACTCGCCTATGGCCTCCGCAAGTTTCTCCTGGGGCTTGGGTTTGTCGCAGAACCACATGGCGTAGTACAAGCCTTTCCACAACTTTTCGAGATCGAGCACAGTTAACTTGGTGTTTCGTGCGGAAAGGTACTTTTTGAGCGTGTTGAACGACTGCTCGCGCGTCGCAGCATCGTTCAGCGCGAGCTTCTTCACGAACGAAGAGGTGGCCATGGTCATCGAAAAAAGAAATAGAAAAGAGAAAAGAATAGAGAAATAAAAGAATAGAGAGAGAAAAGAATAGAGAAGAGAATATAGATAAAAGAATAGATAGAGAATAGATAGAGAATAGATAGAGAAGAGATAGAGAATAGACAGAGAAGAGAAAGATAGAGAAGAGAGAAAATAATAGAGAAAGATAGAAAAGAATAGAGAAAGATAGAAAAGAATAGAGAAAGATAGAGAAGAATAGAGATAAAAGTAGATGGAGTTACGAGAGAATAGATAGAAAAGAATATAGAGAAAAGAATATAGAGAAAAGAATATAGAGAAAAGAATACAAAGAATATAGAGAAAAGAATAGATAGAGTATATGAAACATTCTAGATTAGAGACAAATATTACCAAAATCTTGCTACATTCCATTTAGAACTATCACATCCACGTCCCTTAATCAGTAGTGAATGGAAGAAAATGTTAGGTATTTCATGAATATTGTAGATATGACACCGTTGAAGTTACGAGATCGAACATCGAGAGACACAGTACATTACTGTGGTGAAGAAGATAGCTTGTGGAATAAAAGAAGATTAGCCAGAGCTTGTAGCATGAGTTTAGCTGTGCTCAATGTATGTCTATATGCAGGACACCTGGCTGCAAACAGCGTACCCAATAACGACCAAGAGAACATTCAATGTACCAATTAAGCGAGCAAGGAGGGAGTAGAGAGATGAGCTAGCAAGTTGAGGAGCAGGAGATGCTGTGAGTCAGGAAGCTGAACGTCGGGAGTTTAGATGTCATTCTTATACTGAATGGGAGGTGCTGAGGAAGTGGAGAGAAGTGCAAATGCCTCAATAGAACAGTGTGAGAGGATGCAACAAGCAGAGGAACTAGTATGCTGATAAAATATGAATAGCATACGAGTGGTGAGAGTGTCTCAGCGGATAGATCTCATGGTGTCCCAAATATCAAATGAGAATGGCTATCAATAGTAACACTGAGCGAAGCGAAGTGTTCTTGCGAAGTGTTGCGAGCGTATTCCATGGCACACAATCTCTTCTCATAATTGCCCTATTTCACACTTCGCAGTTTCATGAGTTACGATTCTCCAAATTTCATAGTTCCCATCTCACTTCAGTTGTCACTTCATTTTGGCCTAATGGATGTGGCAGAGAATAGAGTATGCCTCAAAGGAGATCAGAATCACTTTACATCTTCAATAGTACTTGGCTGGACTCAGGAAAACATCACATATTAAGACCATGATTGTCACATTGGATAAAATTTAATGCCCGCAGATGAAACGACTACCAAATCATTTGGGCACTTCCAACTGAAACAATGTATACTGGACGCGAGTGAGTCAAGGAGGTGAAAATGTTCAGGTAGGCTTGAAGGCGAGAATGTAGCGCTAGAAATGAGCAGTTACGTTGGGCTGGCTATGGACTAAGCATCACGTGATCTATCTTTATTGTATGCAGGAAACCCATTCCACTGATTGTTCAAACCCTGTTTAAGACAGTTAATCTCACGGTGGCGAAGCCACTGTGAGAATACCTTAAGCATACCCGGAATCAAAAATAGTAAGCCATGATTGAGCAGATGAGTACTAAATAGTTTGTGCAAATGCAAAAGCTAGTTCCAGTGATTATCAGTACTCTTCTAGAGCAAATTCGAGTTTGCCGCTAAAATATGGGTCCAGGATTCTATCAAAGAATTCAAAGATCGTTCTACTAAGTTTTCATTCAAATCAGGTACACAGTTTTTTGCTTCTACAAATCATCTACCCCAGATCCTCACTCAGTATCAACAGGTTAGTTAATGGAGATTACCACTGAAGTGCTTTGGGTTTTCGAAGTCAGCCTACTTTTCTCGTTTAATGGTTATCCCATAATTGTCCTCAAATAAATTCAAGGCTGATTGTTGTAAGAAATTATGAAGCCAATTGGTTCATTGAAAATATGGATTTGTGGTATCCATGATTATGACTCTTCAATAATACACGTTTTGTTCTGGGTTTATTGATAACCTCATCAGTACACTCGCCTAGGTTTTGCCAATACAGCTGATATAAGGTGTATTGAATATATATACCTACTCGGAAGGGTACTACACGTAAGCGTATGTTGCTCAAAGGCGTAGGCGTAAGCCAACTCCGATTCATACCCCTTTTAGTGCATACACATCTTACCAAGATACCATAGAATGTAGGTTTGATGACCTACACCCCTGAAAGGATCCCTTCACTTCCCCCTTCCGCTCACTGTTAATACGTACCATGTTCAATAAAGTCAGTTAGTCACATCCAGTGGACTCCCACACTCTGCTAATAGAATCTGGATGTATTCTAAAGCAACTAGAAGATAGAAGATATACTAGATATGATTCTACTGGACATATTCTCACTGTAACATTCTGACCAAGGACTCTAGTGTATCCGGACTCTTCTATATCCGCACAGTATTTTCTGTACTGTCCTCGTATACAGTGTATACTGTATATTGTATACATATCCATGTGTATCTCATTGACACGTATATATTATACACTACCTCGTATACACATACATCTGATCAACACATTTTATTGTATACACACATACATCATTCGTATGAACATCTCGTATCATGACACCTCGTATACAAGAACATCATCCTTTCGTATATCATCCTTTCATATACATGAACATCTCGTATCATGACATCTCGTATCATGACACCTCGTATCATGACACCTCGTATCATGACACCTCGTATACATCCTCTCGTATACCGATCGTTCTTAAACAATCAAGTATCTGATGGGAATGTGCATCAACTTGACGGCGTAGCCAACAATACCCATCATGATGAAGCCAATGCCAACGGCCCTGATGATCTTCAAGTACTCTGCGGTTAGTAGGTTTGGGGGGGGTACGTACCCTTCTTGGTGGGCTTCTGGCACTTCTTGATGAAGGCGCTGCCGTCCTTGAAGAACTCCACTGGGACTTCGGTAATCTTTTCTAATCCTTCAGCCATGTTGAAAAAGAAAAATTGTGACGTGGCAAGACAAGCACAGTGAGCGAAGCGAACTGTGCGACTATGAACAGCACAGTGAGCGAAGCGAACTGTGCGAACTATACGCTAAATAAGCACAGTGAGCGAAGCGAACTGTGCAATAACTATGTAGCTTTATGATAAGCACAGTGAGCGAAGCGAACTGTGAGGGACTATGAGCTAAAGTACAGTGAGCGAAGAACTGTGGAAGAACTACGAGCTAAATAAGCACAGTGAGCGAAGCGAACTGTGGAGGGACAATGAGCTATAGCACAGTTCGCTTCGCTCACTGTGGAGGTACTATGAGCTAAATAAGCACAGTTCGCTTCGCTCACTGTGCGAGTGATATCTGATATTTTTTTATCCCCATATCTTTGTCGATTCCCACTAATTTCCATCTACTCATTTCCATTGATATGAATATTAATGATAGACAAATACGTGAGTCATGAACTACGCTCATATCGTTCGATACAGCGATGATTGAATGAGGCAGTTGCCACAGAACGTCTTTTCGATAATCATCGAAGAGTATGGGATTGAATGTGACAAACTGGTATTCAAATTAAATCAATCGAGCAGAATTCGCTCGTTCGAACAAATCACGTGATATGATAAATGTTTCCAAGAAAAGGCAACCCAACTTGATTAGGTACAGCTGATACAAGTGTTAGTCAGTACTACAAGCTCGGAGGCGCCATGGATATTTTCATTCCTATATCCTATCCATGTATATTGGATGTAAGAATCCTCTGTATACAGTTACGTTATGGCATTATTCAGGAAAATACTTGGAAGCTCTTAAATGCAATTCTAAGGTAGTCGCAGTGGAAGGAACGGAGATACAAAAGTAATTTTTAGCCCATTTGCTGCGCAACTGGAAACTATGTAATTCCAGGGTGTTTTGTGAACAACTGCAAACTGAGTATTTTAGGGTACTCGGAACTGGAAACTTAATTTTAGGGTAGTCGCTGCTTATGTAATTTAGAGTAATCGTTTTGTAACTGCAAAGCTTATGTAATTTTTAATCGCAACTGTGAACAACTGCGAAACTGATGTAAATCAGTGCGAAGTGACGCGAAATTATGTAATTTTAGGGTTCGCAGTGTGAAGTGACGCGAAACTGTCATTTTTAGGGTAGTCGCAGTGCAAAGCTACTGCGAAACTATGTAATTTATAAAGTAATCGCCGTTGCTTTGCAACTGCGAAACTTATGTAATTTTAAGGTAGTCGCAGTGCAAAGCTACTGCGAAATTATGTAATCTATAGGGTATCGTTGCTTTGCAACTGCGAAATTATGTAATCTATAGGGTATCGCATCGCTTCGCGACGCGAAACATCATTGGGCTATTCCTCAAATAAATCTAGTAACCCCCCCTCCCTCCTCAACCCCACCATAAACTCCTCCCTTTTCCTCTCCACCATCTCCCTATACCTCCCTATCCTCTCCCCCCACCACTCCAACAAGACCCCCACCATCCTCTCATCCAAGGACCACTTCCTTATTATCGGCTCGCACTGCCCCGCTAGTATAGCCTTCCACTTGAGGTCAATGAGTGCTCGTATTGCGTCCATGTATATCGCATATATCGCCTCGTCGTAGTCCTTTGCAAGCTCGACCGTATCTGTTTTGTTGAACGAGTCCTGGGACGTTCTGTACCGCTCCCACTCGGAGCCCAACACATTCATAAAGCCATAGTACATTTTCTCATTGTCCTGCTCCTTTAAAAAGGCGAGGTACCTTCCTAGGACCTGTTTGGAGAAGATACACCCGTTTTCCACGTAGAGGCCCCATAGGGACGAAAATGCCTCCACACGCCTGCTTTCGAGGTCCTTTTTGAAGCCGAGGTACCCGGCGTAGTCGAAATCGGCGTCTGCCATGGCTTCCTCCAAGGAGGGGCTTGATTTTCCGGTATCTTTTAGAAAATACGGAAACGCCTTTTTATCGTCGTACTTTGTGGAGATATCGCACCAGCGAAACACCAGTTCCCAGAATGTTCTGGCTGCCGGAGAGTCTAGTTCGATGCTGTAGTGCCTCTGGAACCCATTCACACACGCCAACCCCTCAAAGAACTTGCCATTGTACGCTAGGGCGAGGAAAACGGCCCTCACGATGCGTATGGACGGTTTTTCGTAGGCCGCATTATCTTTTTTCCCATCGATTCCCAATCCGTACTTTTTTTTCAAAAAAGTGTCCAAATAGCTCAAATCTCTCGAATGCCCAATGGAGAGGATGAGGGTCTCTGTGAGGGCCGGATCGAGGACTAGCGTATCGCCGTTCTTCTTGAATGTGTTGAGGAACTCGTAAAAGTTGCGCGAGAAGGGGATTTTACTCACCAAGTACGATTTACCGGGCCGGTATGTGGTGGCAGATAGCGTACTTTCAATCTCCCAAAACGATGGGTACCCCCCGCTAAACAACTGGAACCGCATGATCCACATCTTGTAGGTCATTTCGCCCAACAGGTGGCGCTTTTCAAAGTGCCGGAACCACAACGAGGCGAGATCGTACTTGTGGTTGTGCATCTCTAGGTAAATCATGGACTCGTAGTCACGTGGACAAAAATTGTATTTTGTGCTGTAATTGTTTCGATTTTCACGCGAGTACACAAAGCCCTGTGTGTAGAGCAACAGCGAAACAAAGTCGCGGATCTGGTTCTTCATTTTGCGTGCGCGTGCGAAATCGGCGCTTTTCGATGGCTCCGCTTTTTGGCCCGTTCGCGCCCGGATAATCCCCTCGTCTAGCACAAAGTTGTGCATCACCCGGACCTGGTGCCGCACGACCTTGGCCAAGATCTCCGAGATTTCGCTCCGGCTAAGAGTGCTCGTTATGGTGGCTACAGTCGAGTCTCGTGTCCACTGGTGGAGAAAGTCGAGTAGGACGTCGTATTTGTTGGTGGCGAGGAGGGACACAAGGTGCTGTTTTAGCACTTGTTTGCGGGTCCCATAGTCGGCATCTTTGTTGTAGGAAAAGGTCGGCAGAAGCGACTGGAGGAAGGTACTCGACTTGGAGACTGCTGGTTGGGTGACTTTGGTCTCATGGGGTATAGGAAACGCCTCGGATAGGGTTAGGCGGGCCAGGGTGAGTAGTCTTTTGGGGATGCGGGTTCGGATCATGAAAAAAACTTGGTGAGCGAAGCGAACCAAGAGTAAATTACTTAAGCTTATGAAAAAAACTGTGAGCGAAGCGAACCAAGAGTAAAATTACTTCCTAATAAAATTTATGAAGCCTAATAAAATTTACTTGCACAAGTATGCCTAATGAAATGTACTTGAAGAGCCTAAATTACTTGAGCCTAAAATTATTTGAGCCTAATAAGATTTATCAAGTGAGCCTAATAAAGCTAATGAAGTGAGCCTAATAAAATTTACTTGAGCCAAATAAAATTCACTTCAAGAGCCTAAAATTTATTGAATATTTGAGCAGTGAGAAGTATTGATTTGCAAACATGGAAGAGGCAATATGAAACATTGGTGAGCTCTGAGCGAGCAGACTGTATAACGAAATGGTCACCAGTGAGAAGATGATTGAATGGTAGCCACCCCAATAAAACTAGCCATATAAAATTGACTTTGGCGGACAGTGAGATGTTATTGAATTAGCGAAAGTGGAAAGAGCGACAATATGAAACTATTGATGGTGAGCTTTTTGTGAGCGAGGGACTTGCTGAGCCATAAAATGATAGCCAGTACAAGATAAATGATAGCGCACCAGATATATTGAAAGGTAGCCACCAGACAATAAAAGTACTCGAACTAGGTGAGCGTACCTAATATAAAATTGTAACTTGGTAGCACAAGGAGATATAAATATATTAATTTTAGTGAACGAAGTAAGCTAGGGGGAATATGAAACTATCGAGCGAATTGTAAAGTTGGTAGCGCACCAAGGAGTACATTTATCGATTGGTAGCGCACAAAGTAAATTTATTCAATTGGTAGCGCACCAATTGAGTAAATTTATCCAATTGGTAGCCCACCAATAATTTATTGATCTTGGTAAAGCTGGTGAATCAAGTGGCCCTTAATTCATTTTGGCGACTTGCTCACCAAGTTAGTATAAGCACTTGAGGAAGAACCGACATAAAATTCATCAATACCGTAATGTTTTGTTCAAATTCTGAGTGCAAAATACTGTAATGATTTTACAACATTCTGAGTGCAAAATACTGTAATGATTGAATTTCACAAACTCATCGAAATGTACCAAGTGAATGAACCGAGCTTGGCAGAAAGCCATAAGCCGTATAAACTGAATTATGAGCAAGGGGATCAATTGAGGCATAAAAACCTTACGAATGAACGAACCAAGTGCCATCTTATTGAATTGAGAACAACTGGTGAGAATCAAACGGGCATGTAATATATCGAAGTACAAGTGAGGAAATAAACTATTCAGCAAACCTGGATGCATGTGAAGTTTATCGAACTTAGAGTAACACACTACATGTAAGGGAGGTCCGGAGGTTTGCATGTTACCCAATTCGGAACACCTGGCGTTGACTATAAATACGTGTATAATTCCTCGAGTAGTCGGATATAAACAAATCCCTGTGTGGTACTCCACTATTAGTGGCATAAACTTTATTCGACTAGGCATAAAATTTACTGGTAGCGCACCATATAAATTTAACTAGTCATACAACTTATCGGTTTATGGAAATCTTTTCTTAGTAGCCTATAAAGATTCCCCACCAGTGCTAATAAACTGATCACTGGTGGCAAATTTTATCGAGCTAGCTAAACTTCCGAATTGTAGTCGATAAGACGGGATTTGATTGAAAGATGATACAATACAACCTCATAGGTATCTTTATATCCGTAAACTTGATTTGCTTGTGAGCAAGCCAATACAAGATTATTCAACAAACGACAAGTGAGATAAAATTGAACGTGGTGAGAGAGCTAAAATTTATTAACGTGGCTTATCAGTGAGTAAAGCTCGATAGGCTTCTGCAATACTGGCAGGATTGTATCCCCATACAAATAAGCCTTTCAATGGGTACCAATTAGGTTGGAACTGCCAACAAATACAGAAGTCTACTCCCAGCATCTCAATCTTTCAAACACAATCTAAGAAGATTTGCCTAACGCGGGATTGAATGAATAAGGTAAGGTTGCAGTTTAACTGTGCAGATTAAATGGTAATCAGGTTAATAGAAACACTCGAATTACTGTCGAATTACTGCAGTTCCACTCGATGACACTTAAAATTTCTAGACTTTGCAAGCAAATCAAAAAACTGTGGTTTGTTGGCTTGCGAATCACTAGAGCATAGTTTCGCTCAGTGATTAGAAATACACTAGCATACTCGAATCTACTCTAAATGAAGATATCCTTGGATATTCGATTATTCATAGTATTATCAAATGCTTTGAGACCGATTGAATAAGTTTGTCCCTACTGCTCGGCTTGTGCTGAATTTTGTAGAGTTGTCCAAATTAGATACCAATGAACACAGGCAGATAAGGTCTATAAGCATGGCTCCGGCATTCATATCCAATCAATTAGATATAGAGCTTTCATTTTTTATCCATAACTTATCGATGGACTGAGTATCTCGTCGAATATAATGATCCAGTACTGCAGATTAAGAGTCAACATTGAACCAAAGCACATGAATCTTAATGAGAATATCAACAAATCTCAAAGAACAATTCTTCCATCCTATCCAGCATCCTCTGTTCAATATAAATCCATGTTCGACTGCCCACCCCAACACTTGTTCTGAACAACATAACTTAATTATCTACTTCTTTTACAAGTACTTGTAGCGACTTGTCAGGGCCTGTACTGTTATCTGGCTAGTAAGCTGCACTAGTCAAGCTAAGTCAGTGAGAAGTCTACCCATCTGATAGTCAAATCGACCTGCTTTTCATTAGTAGCAGCTTTAAAACAGACTCATTTGGAACACTTGGGACTGCTTATACTATCTAGGTCGTTTAATAATCCATGTAGTTGTGCTGGTAAGAGGATATAACCGGCATCCAGCAAACCCAGGCGTCCCCCATTCTTCTCTCACTTCTTCTGAATATGTGTTTTTAAACACTCTGATATAGTTTCAACTCCTCAATTAAGCATACTCTATTTTATTTCTTCTGGCTGTTGGCATTCCCAGAATCTAGAATAGATGGACTGAATTCTTATTGGGATGCAAATTCAAATGATGTGACATTGAAGACAATTATCGAAGTGAGACGTAATTTGAGCTTTAGACATATATATTACAGAACGTGATGTAAATGAGCTTTAAATGTTGTCATTCGCATAAGGGCTTAATGAACATATTGACGCCAACAAATCTGTAGTCGATACCTACGTAAGCCAAAGTAACAAATTCAGACATGTATTCACCAACAGATAAGATGACATTCTACTATTGATGCATTACGGAAATGGCTGCAATATGTATGTGACATCAGGAGTAAGATGTTGTAAATTGACAACATTGACATGTGAAATCTTGTAATTGCATTTATTGGAAACACAACATCGAACGGAAGGAGATGTTGAAAAGTGTATATATTGAGACAACATCGAACGAAGTGAGATGTTGTAAATATTGACAACATGAAACATGTTAGGGATTCCACTACTGAGTTGGGGATGTGAACTAACTGACTTACTTTATTTGAAGGACATAGGTACGTATTTAAGCAAACCAGCCTCCTCTGGAAGTGCGGAGGCGTTGTAGGTGGAGCGGGGTCCACTTGCAGCAATAGGGGTGCTATAGATCATATTGACCTACACATCTTCTGAAGGAGTCGAGATGTGT
>JACFYR010000025.1:0-28021 GCA_015708815.1 Kodamaea anthophila | reverse complement strand
TGAATCCCGGGGCTTCGGGAGGGATTCTTAACTCCTTGGACAACATTTCTTACATGCAATAGTAGCTTACATGTAGTACGGTAGTATTACCTTCCAGAACATGTAATTTTGCATTTATTGTACAAACAACATCTCAACGAAGTGAGATGTTGAAAAGTGTATATATTGTGGATTACAAGATCTCAATGTTGAAAAAGTGTATATATTGTGAAACAACATCTCACTTCGTTCGATGTTGAAAAAGTGTATATATTGTGGATTACAAGATCTCATTCAATGTTGAAAAAGTGTATATTCTAAGAAACAACATCTCACTTCGTTCGATGTTGAAAAATTGTGTAAATTGTAACATCTCACTTCGTTCGATGTTACAATTTTGGGGTATTGAACGTCCCCCCTATATTCCTCGCATTATACTCCGCAATAAAAGCCAAGCCCTGCTCGGTATTTTGCCCATCAAGAATATCCTGCACACACTTCTTTGTCCCCTTAATTGCCCACTGGACGTTCCCACTGATATTGTCGGCCAACTCCAAAGCATAGTCCACGGCCGTTTTCAAGTCGGCAAAAACCTCCGACACGTACCCGAGCTTCAAGGCCTGTTCTGCGCCGAAATTCTCTCCCGTCAATGCATACTGGTTCAACAAGGAGATATTGTTGACGATTTTCGGGAGCCTTTGCAAAGAGCCCATATCGGCTGCAATTCCGATTTTTATTTCCCGAATGGAGAACTTGGCATCGGCCGTGGCTATGCGAACAGTGCAACAAGCTGCGAGGTCCAAGGCCAAGCCGTAGTTGATTCCGTTCAAAACGGCAATGGTTGGCGTATTGATCCGCGCAGGAGCACTCACACAGTACTGGAAGTCGTCAATGTGCTGCTTCAACTTGTCGTACTTTTCCTTATCGGTCAACTTTTCGTTCCCACCCAAAGTGGACATTGCCTCTTTCAAGTTTAAGCCCGAAGTGAATGCCTTGGGCACGTTGGACGAGATGACAATCACTTTGGAGTCCTCAAGCGCATCCAACTTGTCCAAAATCTCGCTGTATGCCCGCCAATCGTACTCGGCAAAGGCATTCAAGGTCTTGGGACGGTTGAATTGCACGTGGTAGAGACCCTCGTCGACCTCCGACACGATGTAGCCGTCGTACTTTTGGAAATCCTCCGCTTTGAAGCTCATAAGGTTTTGGGGCATTCCTTCGGCTTTATAGTAAGTGAACCGAGCTTGTGCGGGGAAGTTATATGCAGGTCCACTCGAACGAGTGTGAAGATACAAGATAAACAAGATAAAACAAGATACAAGATAAAACAAGACAACGACTGGATACAACAGAAGATACACTGAGATACAGGCCCCAGTACCTGTAGAGTACTTATGTTAATAGATAGTACCTGCTGCGGACTATCGGAATATACTACCATTATCAATAGACCATAATGAAGATACTCTATTTGTCTAAAGTTTCCTTGGTTAACTGAAAAACGCTAGGATGCTTGTCACGTGATAATCAAACACAGATGGCGAGAGTGATATGGCGAAAGTGAAATCTACCTACAACATCCAGTCACTGGGTATTATGCCATTAAAGCCATGCAGGCCCAACCCTGGCACAATCAAGGCAGCCACAACCTGGATGAAACTGTAATACGGAGTTCGCATGTTAGGTTTTGGGAGTCTCATACTGCATGTAACCCACGTGATAAGGTTACCCTTTTCGATCCCCTTTCAGGTGGAGCATAAACCTGAGCATAAACCTGAGCATAAACCTGAGCGAAGCGAAGGTTTATGCGAATGAGTGATTTGAGAAACCTAAGTTTATCGAATAGTTATTTAAGAAACCTAAGTTTATCGAATAGTTATTTAAGAAACCTAAGTTTATCGAATGAGTGATTTAAGAAACCTAAGCTTATCGAATAGTTATTTAAGCTTAAACGAGGATAAACCTTCGCTTCGCTCAGGTTTATGCTCAGGTTTATAATAAGTGATTTAAGCATCTGCTTCGCATAAACCTTCGCTTCGCTCAGGTTTATGCTCAGGTTTACTGCTGGCATATAAATACTTCGTGTTTCTGTGAATAAATAAGTAAAATCTAAGCTATTCCCCAACTAAGTGAATACCCTAACAAGGGCTATGTAATCAATCGTTCATCTCAGAGGTGATGAAATGAACTGCGACAACGTTAAGATGGCAGGGCAAATTCAACTGACCAACCCTCGCGGTGTCATAACGAGCCACACGCTACATCATTGTACGGATTGCACGGTATCTTGCCAGAAATCTGTAGATCCAGGTTAAAGATAGTATAATTCTTATGTTGTAAGGTCTGGCCTATTAGGTGAAGTCTAGTACTGCATAGAATACTACCTTTTCGGTAATCACACGCAGTATTCAAGTAGTGTATATTTCCCGAGATATTACTCACTCGCTACGCTCGTGAGTGATGAATTTTGAGTTAATTACGAACAGCGTAACGTGAGTGGCGAATTCTTGGAGATATTACGAGCGTAAACGTCTGAACTAAGTGTTGAATCCTGACATGTTCAGTGGCTGTAAGAATATTTATATTGGTATTGTAGCCTCCACAGGCCAGTCTTGTTGTCTAGCATATAAAGTACTCAATAAAGATGGACTTATTGAAAGTGGGAGATTTCAGTTCGCTTTGCTCACTGTTGCGGTACGGGTGTTTAGATGTCCCTTCACTTCACTGTTTCTAACCTTTTTGGTCCCTGGGCGTTTGGTCTAATCATAACTTTTGGTTGTACATTTCGTATTACCAGGTTGATGAAATCGTCGGGGGACTACCATCTGTTAACAACACCCCTAAGGGACTCGAAGCCAGCAGAAGGGTCAATGTGTTATTTAGTTTTAGTGAATACTGAAATGCCTATCGATCTTTAGTCCTCGGTACAAGTACCAGAGAAATGGTGGCAGCATAATGCTGGCTCGTTTTGTTGCTCAGCGGAATCTATAAGGGTTGGATTGTTTAGCAACTGATGAAGAGGAGTTGCAGATGAATTAAATAAGCACCCTTTTGTCAGTTTGCATAGACCAAAAGGAAGGATGAGCTGGGTTCTCAGGGCTGTTTATTTCATGGAGTCGTAATGCTTGGGTTTTCCTAGCGGAATGAAGGTTATACTCTTCACTCCTTCGAGGTGAGAATTCGGGATGTAGATGTTGATTTCTTGATTACTCTTCGTGCTCAAATTGAATCTCTCAGCTCAGTTCTTTGCAACTGAGGCGACTTAGCGAATCTTCGCTCAGTGATTCTTCATAAAGACACCCACGTCATTACAATCTTTCCCATCTACTCTACACTCAACTAATATTCTACTCTGTGCAGGACGGCTTTTGCCGATGGCTGCAATTTCCTAATTGGGAGTGTTGCAATAGAAAACTTTCTCAAGACGTATAGACGATCAAAAGATTCAACTGGGTAATCAATATGATTCAATTAAGACGTACCAGAAGCATGAATAGAAGAGCACATGGAACGCAACAGAACAAACTTTATCAAGAAGGTTTCAATGTGATTAGCGGAGTCTCTAGTAGGACACTACGTGCACTTACCCTGCTATATATCATGTTTTTGACTGAAATTTCAAAGCAGTCATGGAGGATGAACAGTTACTTTCCTTGGTCAATGACTCCCTCTTTCACAGTGAAGACAGATAAATATCTGTCCATCTGCTGATACTTTTAGACCCAATGACCCGCCTGGTTGTAGAGGGCACTAATAGACTGATAGTGTGACAAAATTCTGGTCAGCGGTATGAAATCTTGCCTTAGACAGGCTCTAACAAATAATAGCAATCATGAACCAATACAATGTAGACTGAAAATAATCCATATTTGAATCGTAGAACAAACTCAATCCTGCCGAACTTTAGAATCGAAAGGAGCCACTGTGTACACCGAGCCTTATGGATGGAAGAAAACGTCTGGAGCAAACTAGCTCGGTAACACTCCTAGTCCCAAAAGACGGTCCTCCGTGGACCAAATGATGTAAGATCATACAGCTGTCAATTACAGTATAAGCTTTTCATAGGGGAATTTACAATAAGATATCATCCTCTACATGAATTACCCATTTTTATTACTAGTGGTACCGAATATACGACAGTGCGTGCGCATCAACCTTTTGCAATGAAAGTCACTCGTAGTGTAAGAACGAACTGCTGATGTCGATCCTTTTGACACTCACACAAAGAAATCGAATAGATCAAATACTCTGGTTTTCACTCCTTCAAAGTACTTGAATTGGTTGATTCCTTTTTAAATACTCGCACCGTCAGAGTCCGAATTGGTAAGACTCTTCACAGGAGCTTGATGAAATACTTTAATTTTCACACTCCTTCGTGGTCGAATGGTTTGAGTATTCTTTTTATTCTACAATTCTTAGAGTGTCATCCTTAGAGTGTCATCATCCATTAATAATATTGTGGTGCGAAATCTATTTTTGCATTTTCATACCTTCGGGGTGCAAATATTGGTGAGGTGAGCTCTTTTCGTAGTGTAGTCTTTTCAATCTCATATATTCCAACACTGGTAAGGAGTGTAATTTCTTTTTTCTTAATTCTGGCACTCATAGTGCTGATTGAGTACTCTTAGTTCGATTTCTGGGTGATTCTGCTCAATTCTTGCATTTTTGCGCTCTCACTCAATAATTGATCCAGTACGGTTATTTCCACTCCTTCGAAGTGGAGACTCTTTAATCTAATATAACTCAATTCTCACTTTCATTTTCACATTCCTTCGAAAATCTAATAAACACTCAACTCTCACACTCATTCTCACACTTCTTCGCGTTCGAGTTGATCAATTACTCTATAAATTCCTTAGAGGCTGATTTACTTTTATTTACTCCTCTGAGTGCTGCTGCTGTCCAGTACTATTTTTATATCCTCTGTTCGAGTCCAACTGTGCTATCTGGTGTTAGAATGGTGAGGTATCTTAACTCCACCTTCCGAATGAGAATGCTCTTTGTCACGTGCTTGAAAGCTCATATTTAGACAAACAGGTGGGATTGGCAATACAGACTTTCCTATATGGTGCACACGGGACCCACACTAGCTAAGGTCTATGGAGAAGCATAATATTCCAGAAATAAATATAACCTTGATATAACCCTCTGGTGAAACTTGTATCAATTCAAGCTCTTAATACTACCGCATTTTCATTCGATGCTATTATTCTATGGCCCTGTCCTTATAGTCTCACATTTTCTCGAAAGTAGTATCTACAGTATATTTCACTGACTGGTCATGTATCTCTACGGTATCGATAGACCTTACAGATTTCCTTTCCCAATCGTATCCCTATATTCACCATATAGACCTTATATAATTCCTTTACCAAAAGTATCATTTTCTGTCTAACCACGTGATCTTCTCATAGGACCTCGGATACACATAGTATAATCTCACGGTGATCAGCATCTTTATCATTTTTCTTATATCTCATCGTATACTCGGCTACAATGATTGCCTACTACCTTCCAAAATAATGGGTGCAACGTATTCACTCATATGAGGTTGCATTCCTTGAGTGAGTACATTTATTCGGTGGTTTGGTGCTCAATTTTGCAGACTACAAAAATGAAGTGAAGGAATAAGAATTTGGTAATTCCTCAATTCGTATTTGTGCGAGAATTGGTCAAGTTTCAGGACTCAATTTTTACAACCGAAGAGGTGTTATGAAAATCTTTTTCTCTCTTAAATCCCACACTCCGAAGAGTTTGATAATCTTTTATCTAGTATAATCCTCACTTCTCACAAGTCTGAAGAGTTTGAGAATCTTTTAATCTAGTATAATTCTCAAACCATTCCCACAATTGCTTCGAAGGTGTTTGATAATCTTTTAATCTAGTAAAATTCTCACACTCCTTCGGAGTGTAAAAATTGAGAGAATATCTCGTTTAATTCTCACACTCCTTCGGAGTGTGAGAATAAAAATCTTCATCCGTATAATTACCCTCCTTCGGAGTGGTAATTATACTGTGTACTTTCCCCCCCTCTCCCCCGCCGCCATCTCCAACCCCTCAATCATCCTATCCCTCAACATATCATTCGCACTCTTCACCGCCTTCTCCGTCAACCCCTCCACCAACAAATACAACTTCTTCCCCAGCACCCTCACCTTTGGTCCATAATACTGCCCCTTATTCGTTATCGATGTCCCCGTCGCCTCTATAATCTTTCCCAAACTCTCCCTCTGCATCACATTCCACCTCGCTGTTTGCGGCAAGTCATTCACAACCACTCTCGAGTGAAATTTACACTTATCCGGTCCTGTAGACTCCGGGGCCTTTCCCTCGATAATATCAAAGGTAGGAAGTTTGGACTCGATTTCGTTGTCAACCTTTTGGCTTTTCGGGGGTTCCTCCCCATATACTCTCTTTTGGAGATCCTTATTATTCTCGCGAATCTCCTGCAAGTTGTCCAAGCCACGGCCCCCAAAACCACTTCCAACGTGCTCTTTTCCTGATTTAACCCTCTTGATGAAATTGTCACTAATGGCTATTAATTCGGGGGGTACAGACTCGGTACTTCCCACGCTGTTGCGGACTGCACGGACGAGGTCTGAGATTGCCCGTTCTTCATCCGATGTCAAAAACGTGATGGCGGTTCCTTTTCGCCCGGCACGGCCCGTACGACCCACCCGGTGGACATAGTCTTCCACGTGACTAGGCGAGTCAAAGTTCACCACTAGATTCAAGCCCTTCACATCCAAGCCCCTTGCTGCTATGGATGTTGCAATCAAGATATTGTATCCGCTTTTTGGGGACGAAAAGTCTTTTATTGCCTGGCGTCGGTCTACCTGGTCTTTATCGCCGTGAATCGCCAAACAAGGGAGCTGGTTCGATATAAGTTTTACCAAAAGGTCATCTGCTGCATCTTTTCGCTCGACAAATACTAGAATCTTCCCATTGGGGTCGTTTGTCGTGTAGTCGTGTAAAATGGAAAGTAACCTACCAAGTTTATCATCATATCCCTGTACCAACTCTAGTTTCTGCTCGATTTCGGCTGCAACCACACTGATTCCCCCCACAGTCACCTGGACAGGGTCCACCAAGACCTTTTTCGCAAGTAACTCCATTTTTCGGGGAAACGTTGCTGAAAACAAGACCGTTTGTTTAGTGGTCCTGACCTGGGAGAAGATCTTGGTGACCTGTGGCTCAAAGCCCATATCGAACATTCGATCGGCCTCATCCAAAACCACATACGTGACTCTTTGAAGGTTTGTGACTCGGCCTGAATTCGCCGCAAGCAAATCAATGACACGGCCAGGAGTTCCGATAATCAACTCAGCCCCACGTTTGAGTTCAGCAATTTGGCCCTCGATTGAAGACCCGCCATAGCAGCAGCATGCGCTGAACCCCACTCGTTTAGCGAAAACACTCGCTTCCTTGTGGATCTGGATCGCCAATTCCCGTGTGGGTGTCAATATGAGCCCTATAGGCCCGTCTCCTTGGCGTAGAGGTCGCTGGTCCATGATTTGCCGCAAAACAGGCACTACAAACGCCAATGTCTTTCCACTGCCTGTTTTGGCTATGCCAATAAGGTCTCGCCCTGACATGATAGCCGGGAGAGCCTGTGCCTGAATGGGAGACGGGCTTTTATACCCGAGCTTTTCCTGAATTGTATCTAGAATCACCAGAGGCAAGCCTAGTTGGGCCCACTTTGTGACTGGTTTGGGGCAGTTTGTTCCCTTTACTCGTATTCCGCCCAATTCAAGCCGAATAAGCTCCACCTCTTCGGGAGAGAGCAGCGATATATCGATGGGCTCTCTATAGAAATCTTTTCGGAACGGCTCATACTCGATTGCCGAGTGGTCGATACGCCCCAACTCTTTGGTTTGGTTGACTTTGGAAAGCTTACTGGAGAGAAGCTGCTGTTGTTCGGAGTCCACGTTTCGTTCGTCAATCTCCGAGTCAGAGTCCTGATCTGATTCTATCTGGTCGTTTTCCTTCTGTGTATCGTACTTCTGCATCCTTTCCAAGTACGCATCCAAATCATCGCCCTCGTCGGGGAGATTGAAATCAGCCCGTGGTTGTTTGAAAAGTACCTTTTTTCGAATGGGCTCCTCTTTAAAATCATCAAACACTCGCTTCTTTGCAACAGGCAATGGTTTGGGTGCCCTTCTCTTGATGGCTATACTGGTGATGCTTTTTTTCTCCACAATCTTTGCAGCTGCTTTCTTTCGTTTCCATTCCTCTATCCGTGCACGCATCGCATCTGCTTTGGAGGAGCTGCTGTCTGAGGTTTGTACCTCTTTTGGGTTCTGTTTCTCTTTCTCCTCTCTTTCCTTCTTTTGGCGCCACGCCGCCAACTGTTCTCGTCTTTTTCGAAGCTTCTCTTCTTTCTCTTGGTTAGTATTCATTATGGGGTCTTACAATGAAGTCATGAAGTAAAAATAAAGAAAATAGTACCATCACTATATAGAAAATACCAATAGACCAAATAGTATAAAATACCAATAGTACCAAATAGCCACCAAATAGTATAAAATACCAATAGGCCAAATAGTACCAATACCAATAGTACCAAATAGCACCAAATAGTACCAAATAGTACCAAATAGTACCAAAGTTATCCTAGTACTTTGTTGTTTCACATGCCAGTAATATCAGTATTATGACTACCAGTGTCCCAGTAAATACTCCCAGTATACCAATATGACATCCACTTGTATGCCGCCAGTAACTCCCAGCAGTCCAATAACACCTAGTATCAGCTGCAGCTCATGTTATTTCATAGTCACATTGATATACGTACTCTGGTGGCGTTGATCTATCCTCCACCTGGTAAACATATGTGGGGTTTTTATAGTGAAAAATGTGTAGTGATGTTTTGCAGCCGAAAATAGCAATAGAATAGGCTGCTGCAAGTTTGGGAATGGAGTAGATAGGGGTATGGCGTCTAGTTAGGTGAGGTTGGTCTGAGGTAGTCCATTGGTGGAGCCAGTGTGCATTGCAGCCACCATAGGTATCGTTTCGAGATATCATGTGTGGTAGAGATAAGAGAGAATGGTGGTAGTCTGAGAGGTATACTGATACACTAGACTGTATCGTTGATATGAATATCCATCATGACGTTATGGTTAAGAGACGATACTTATCGTTGACTATCTATTTGCTGCACCAAAAATCTCAGTAATCGTAGTATTTGTTATTCCCAAATTGCAATGGATTATATACTACCGAATATACAGCTCAACAGTAGCTCAAATGATTTTGAGCTCATTCTTTGAACTAATTGTCAGGTTCCCATTTTAGGTGGCTTTTTAGTTGTAAAGACTTCTCTTTGTTCATTACTTTTGTACTATTGGAGAATATTTGGCAAAACTAAAAAAATTATACTTATTGTACTCACCACAATTACTATTAGAACTTCTCATGTACTGCCACAATTACTTTAAACTTTCAACTGGTTTGCACTCACAACTAGTTATAATCGCAATTCACTCATAATCCAACCAAGTCATAAGCTCACTTAAAGTCACTCATAATTATAACTAAGTCAAAATATAAGCTCTTAAACTCACTCATAATCACAATCAAGTCATAATCGCAACTAAGTCATAAATCCAACTCACTTAAACTCACTCATAACTCACTTCGTTCGTTATTCGTTCGTTATTAAGCAAGGGACCCCAAGAAGTCTACTGACAAGAGAGCACCACTCATATCCCAGACTTGCTAAACATATCTTCATTTAATTCTGAAAGTTTAGGGGCTTCAAGGGAATTGGCTGCGATCGCTATTCGCCCAATACCAAATATAACCTCTGTACCTTTAATGTTGAATGAAATTCGAGGGAGTGAGAACTGAGTAAGGGTTATGATTGAGAAAAAGCATACTTGACCAATATTGTTCACTGCTCCTTTTTTCCAGAGGCACATGTATGATTAGGCTAAAGTATTTTGGCTGATGCTGAACAGATCCGAACAACGATACAGAAACCGATCATCAAACCTTGTTCACTCATAACCGATATATTGAATTATTGGAGGATGAGAATTAGAAGAAAAAGATTCTATCTGTCTTACCTTTATTTAATGCCTAATACATCGGTAGTGACAAATAGAGCTAGCTACAACTGAGAACTTGATATTACTGCCCTGCTAGAAGAGAAGTGACACTACGTTTGTCAATTCTTAAGATGCGACCCTCTATTTCGTGAAGGTGTACAAAAGGACAAATACATGATATAAATTACGTGACGTACTGTGGAGCAAAGTGTTGCAACACTCCATTAATGGACAAATTAATGCTGCTAATGGCCCCCAATTGGTTGACTAGAAGAGCGTCACGTTGTTTGGTGTTTTCTATTCGCTGCCGAAATTCGATTCAACTTCATCATTATCGACTTTACCTATAAAGAGGAACCCTATAGAGATTTGTAAAAAGTCAGTTGAAGAACAATCTGCTCTCTATATAGAATACTGAATAGAGAACCTCGATAAATTCCCCTTCACATGGAACCACTTCTTCATCGTTATGTTAAAGCACCCACTTGGTTTGATGGTCTTCATTCCGATTTGAACACAGAAAAGGTGTGATTATTTATTGTTTGGAAGTTTAACTCTTTTCAACTGAATGACTAACGCCTTTTTTGCTCACCTTTGGGTAAGAGCACCACTCGTGTTTGATTAATAGTGGACAAAGTGAGGGTTCTGCTTCATACATTGTTGGATAAGAGCACCGAAGGTGTTCACCTTATTTATAGTTGAGTAAGACCAACTCGTGGTGCTCATCATTTACTAGGAACACCGGAGAATGGAGGTCAATTTAATTGGCTAAAAACCTCACTTCGGTTTCGGTGAACTAGCGAAGCTGAATTGTTCCTCTTTTCTCTCACAACTTGTTGAAACAATTGAGCGAAGCGAAATTGTTCTACTTTGCTCAATTGTTCTACTTATCTTCCACTGATTAGAACAATTTCGCTTTGCTCTTGTTGCGAGAGTGAACAAAAGTACTGAGCAATAGAACTCGAGCGTAGCGAGAGTGAACAAAAAAATAGTGGGGCAATAGAAATTAGTGAACGCGATAGAAAATGGTGAACTGAGCAATAGTGAACTCGACCGTGAGTGAACAAAAAAATAGTGGGGCAATAGAAATACTTATATCTTCCCTGATTAGAACAATTTCGCATCGCTCAATTATTCTACTTATATCTTCCCTGATTAGAACAATTTCGCATCGCTAATTGTTCTACTTATATCTTCCCTGATTAGAACAATATCGCTTCGCTCAATTTTTAGGAACACTCGTTCGGTGCTCAATCCTGGCTAGAACCCCTTGTCCATTTTCTATCCATCGAAGTATATCACGTGACAAAATGGCTGCAAATTTGACTCAGTCCAAAAATCTAAAGAGCATCAGGGATGCCCTATACTCAATATACGAACAGGTTCATGTATAGACCGAAAACCACCGCTTAAGGGCAAGAACATTTAGTTTGAGTGACAGACATCTCCAAATAAGTGCTACTTTACTTACAGTCTCATATGGCCTAGTTCATTGGAACCGAACGATGGGGTCAATAGAATTGATAATTGGCTAAGAGCATCGGTGTTCATTTTAATTTATTGTTGAACACCAAAAAATTAACATCATCCATTTACTAGGACACCGAACAATCAACATTATCCATTTTTACTATGAGCACCGAACTAGTGAGGTGTACTGTTTAATTCATTTATTACTAGGAACACCGAACGAGTGAGGTTTTCAATTTTATTCGTTTATTGTAGGAACAACTCACTCGTTAGGTGTTCAAAAATTCATTTATTGTAGGAACACTTCACTCGGTGTTCAATTTAATTCGTTTATTGTAGGAACACCTCACTCGTTCGGTGTTCATTATCATTCATTTATTGGTAGAAACACCAACGGAGTGAGTGTAGGGAAATACAAAAGCACAATGGTAGGACTAGACTAGATGACTAGAATTAACATGAAATGACTAAAAAATACTTGACATCTCCAAATGACTGATTAATGAGTAAAGCATGATTTAAAGTATTGAATGCTGAATGAGTTAGGGAATCGCACTTAGTTGGGGAAAGCTAGATCTTATTCAATAACCGACAATATACATAGTATTCATAGAAGGTCGACAGCTGCCGGCCTGGCAACACTACGCGTGGAGATGAAAAGTTAAAGGGAAGACTAGAGTTGGACAAATGAATTTGAATTGCACCGAAGTGACTGGGACAGATTTTAGGAATATTGAAATTACGCAATGTAAAAATTGTATTGACTGTATTTAGTTGATTTAAATCTAGGAAGACCGAACGAATGAGGTCTTCAAAATTCATTTATTGGTAAGAGTACCAACGGAGTAGTGTTTTCAATTAAATTCATTTAAAAGTAGGAACACCGAACGAATGAGGTGTTCAATTTAATCCGTTTATTGGTAAGAACACCTCAATCTTTCGGTGTTCAATTCAATTCATTTATTACTAGAACACCTCACTCGTTCGGAGTTTAATATCAATCATTTATTGGTAAGAACACCGAAAATATTCGGTGTTCAATTCAATTCATTTATTACTAGAACACCTCACTTCGTTCGGAGTTCAATATCATTCATTTATTGGTAAGAACACCTCAATCTTTCGGTGTTCAATTCATTTATTACTAGAACACCTCACTCGTTCGGAGTTCAATATCATTCATTTATTGGTAAGAACATCTCACTTCGTTCGGTGTTCATTTATGGCTAGGAACACCGATATATTCGGTGTTAAACTACAACGTTCCAGAATATATGCAGGGTAGTCCAAGCATGATTACGTACAAATATGGGTACAGATGTAAGGGAGTTATGGGGATGATAATCCCGCTACTACCTATGGACAGTTGCTTACGATAGATACGCCGGGGACTCCGATACAGATATAAGTAATTAGCACTGTCACCTAATGGGTGTCCATCAACTTAAAACGAGTGGCCCGCTTGATGAACATCAATAAGCTCATCGCACGGCTTTGAAGAGCTTTATTACTGACCCTGGCCAGCACGAGTCAAGGAAAAGCATAAATAGTCTAAGTATCCGCATTAATATGATGCCAGAACATTGGTGAAACTAGTTATTCATTATCTTGAACAACTACTACTGTATTAAGTGTGATGATCAGGATGCCTAGAAAGGAACCAACAATTCAACATTCGGTGTTCAATTTTTCGTAGAGCTGGAACAATGCTATTCAGCATGTGACTGGATAGCTCCACTGACAATTGAGCGAAGCGAAATTGTTGTTGGCATAAGAAGAGGGAGAATAGCGAACAATTGAGCGAAGCGAAATTGTTGTTAGTTGGGATGAAGTCACTGGTAAAAGAGGTTGCGAACAATTTCGCTTCGCTCAATTGACCGTCAGAACAATGCTATTCAGCATGGATAGCTCACTTGTGCGTGTTTTATCTACAGTGGGCAATGTCTCATTCTATGGGTACAATCTTGAATATCCAAGTGTAGGAATGTTTGTTGCAGGGTTAAAATTACCACCCATTATTAGAGTTGTCTAGCCGTTCGGACTATAGTTTGCCATGTCACATCTCGGAGCGTCTAGTAGTTCGGCTCCAATGTAGCATACATTATGAACAAATTTGCTCTCCTCATGACATTGTCACTCCATGATGCCATGTGCAGTGCATACGCAGAAAATACAACTCCTACCTCAACATGATGTTTTCATGGTCCTATGTGTTTCATTTTTTGCTCAGGTCTGTTTCATGTCCCCCTTATATACTACCAGGTCTTTTGGACCACGTAGTTTTATGACTGACAAATACACTAGTCTTGTACTCACCAGAGGCCCAGTTCATCAGGGAGGGTCTATAGGGACGTTTCTTCAGGCGATTCTGGCCTTAGGCGACACGCATTTGAGAAGCGAGCTTGGCAAATATCTAGCCCACCAGAGAAATACATTGAAGCTCCGGAGGAGTGTAGTGGCCCAAGTGGAGACCTTTAGCTTGGGTCGCTACATGATGGAAATTTTTCGCAGCCAAAGTTTCCGGACGGCCTGAAACACCGAAAATATGGTGGTCAGCAATTCATTTATTGATAGGAACACCGAACGGAGTGAGGTGTTCAATATCATGGATTTATTACTAGGAACACCTCACTCGTTCGGTGCTTAAAATTCCATTTATTGGTAGGAACACCGAAAATATTCGGTGTTCAATATCAGTCATTTATTACTAGAACACCTCACTTGTTCGGTATTCAATTTAATTCATTCATTACTAGGAACACCGGAAATATGGTGGTCAATTTAATTCATTGTCCATTAGGAACACCTCACTTGTTCGGTGTATAATTTAATTGACCTATTGGTAAGAACACCGAACGAGTGAGGTGTCTACTTTAATTTGTTTATTGCAGGAATACCGAACGAAGTGAGGTGTTCAAAATCCTCGTTTGGTGTTCAATTTAATTCTTTTATTACTAGGAACACCTCACTCGTTCGGTGTCCGATTTAATTGATTTATTGATATAACACTACACTCGTTCGGTATTCAATTTAATTCGTTTATTGATAGGAACACCTCACATAATATAACTCATTTATTACTGTGAACACCTCACTTCGTTCGGTGTTCAATATCCGTCGGTGTTCATATTCTCTGCTGATGATCCAGACATCACGTGACGAAAATGGCTGCAAATTTGACTGACATTTGAATCGTATACAAATCAATATCCATTGTTACAAGAAATAAGAGCAGTTAGACTCAAATATAGGCATCATAATCAAATAAGTAGATCCCAATTCGCTGTTACAATTTTCAAGAATTCATAGTACTAGAATACCGAACGAGGTGAGGTTCAATATTCGTCAGTGTTCATTTTTCCTTCATTACCAGGAACACCGAACGGGTAAGGTGATCAATTTAATCCGCTTATTGGTAAGAACGACTCACTTCGTTCGGTGTTCAAAAATTCATTTATGGCTAGGAACACCGAAAATATTCGGAGTTCAATTTGTTTGTTTATTGCAGGAACACCGAACGAAGTGGGGTGTTCAATATCATTCATTTATTGGTAGGCACACCGAGAATATTCGGTGTTCAATTTAATTGTTTATTGCAGGAACACCTCACTACGTTCGGTGTTCAGTATCATTCATTTATTACTAGGAACACCTCACTCGTTCGGTGTTCAATCTATTATGTTTATTGCAGGAACACCTCACTACTTTCGGTGTTCACTATCATTCATTTATTACTAGGAACACCTCACTCGTTCGGTGTTCAATTTAATTCATTTATTACTAGGAACACCGAACATATTCGGTGGTCAATATAATTAATTGTCCATTAGGAACACCTAACTCGTTCGGTGTTCAATTATTTGTTTATTGCAGGAACACCTTACCTATTCGGTGTTCAATATAATTCATTTATTACTAGGAACACCGAAAATATTCGGTGTTCAATTTAATTGTTTATTGCAGGAACACCGAACGAAGTGAGGTGTTCAATTTAATTTGTTTATTACAGGAACACCGAACGAAGTGAGGTGTTCAATTTAATTCATTTATTGGTAGGCACACCGAAAATATTCGGTGTTCAATTTAATTTGTTTGTTACTAGGAACACCTTACTCCGTTCGGTTTAATTTGTTTATGGCTAGGAAAACCGAAAATATTCGGTGTTCAATGTCATTCATTTATTACTAGGAACACCTCACTTGTTCGGTGTTCAATTTAATTCATTTATTGCTATGAACACCTCACTTCGTTCGGTGTCCAATATAATTGATTATTGATAAAACACTACACGGTTCGGTATTCAATTTAATTCTTTATTGATAGGAACACCTCACATAATATAACTCATTTATTACTGGGAACACCCCACTTCTTTCGGTGTTCAATATCCGTCGGTGTCCATATTCTCTGCTGATGATCAGGACATCACGTGACGAAAAATGGCTGCAAATTTGAGTTACCTGTGAACCTTCGCAGGTACACAAAATCAATACGTAGTGTTCGAGAATTCATAGTACTAGAATACCGAACGAGGTGAGGTTCAATATTCGTCAGTGTTCAAGATGATTCGTTTATGGCTAGGAAATGAGGTGTTCAATATAATGCATTTATTGTAGGAACACTGAAAATATTCGGTGTTCAATTTAATTCATTTATTTGTAGGAACACCTCACCCGTTCGGTGTTCAATTTAATTTGTTTATTACTAGGAACACATCACTCCGTTCGGTGTTCAAAATTCATTTATTGGTAGGCACACCTAAAATATTCGGTGCTCAATTTAATTGTTTATTGCAGGAACACCTCACTTCGTTCGGTGTTCAATATCATTCATTTATTGGTAGGCACACCGAAAATATTCGGTGTTCAATTTAATTGTTTATTGCAGGAATACCTCACTTGTTGGGTTTACAAAAAATCATTTATGGCTAGGAACACCGAAATATTCGGTGTTCAATTTAATTGTTTATTGCAGGAACACCTCACTCGTTCGGTGTTCAATTTAATTCATTCATTACTAGGAACACCGAAAATATTCGGTGATCAATTTAATTGTTTATTGCAGGAACACCTCACTCGTTCGGTGTTCAGTATCATTCATTTATTGCAGGAACACCTCACTACTTTCGGTGTTCAGTATCATTCATTTATTACTAGGAACAACTCACTCGTTCGGTGTTCAATATCCTCGTTCGGTGTTCAATTATTTGATTATTGTAGGAACACCTTACTTCGTTCGGTGTTCAGTAATTTATTGCAGGAACACCTCACTTCGTTCGGTGTTCAATTTAATTTGGTTATTACAGGAACACCTCACTCGTTCGGTGTTCAGTGTCATTCATTTATTACTAGGAACACCTCACTTCGTTCGGTGTTCAATATCATTCATTTAGGGGTAGGAACACCTCACTTCGTTCGGTGTTCAATATCCGCCGGTGAACACCTCACTTCGTTCGGTGTTCACAATGCCGTGGTCACCGTTATTGTTTGCGAATTCACCAACATCACCGGCGGCAACCCCTCCAACCACACCGCCAAACAACTCGCATACTCAAACGCCTCCCCCCCCAAATGAGTTCCTATTCTCGGTGCCGGCAACGTCGACAACACCACCGAGGCGTCGCCCGAATGCTTCTTCATCAATTCATTCAAAATCAAATGCTGTCCCTTTGCTGGAAGGTCGTTAAAGTTCAAATTCCGCAACTCTTCTTGGACCTGCTTGTATGTAATTTCTGTATCCTCCGGTTGCATGTCGTCTGTGATGATTGACGGCGACATGCCCTTCTCCAGCAAGCCCTTTTTGATGCTAAAGTAGTCCGGGGTCAGTTCCTTGTCCTCAATGAACTGAATGGACGGTCTATCGTCTTCACTATCATTGACCTGCGACTGGGGTATTTTTACCGAGGAGAAATTGGGCTTGAGGTTCAGTTTCCGGTGCAGAAGAGTTGATCCGTAGTTGTCTTTTTTATTCTCCTTCTCGCTCTCACTCTCACTCTCACTCAGGATGGTTCCCTCTAACCCCCCCGCACCCATATTCATTGATAGACTAAGGCCCTTGTTTTGGAGGTTTGTAAGAGTGTACCTTCTTCTCGCTAGAGACAAGTTCACCGGGGGACTGGAACTGGACAAGTTCAAAGGAGAAAAGGAGATGTTTTTGGAGCGTTTTGGTTTATGGAACTCACGCACTTTTTCCCGGGCACTCGATAGGTTTCTCCACCACTGCTCGTTTTTAAGAATACGCTGCAAACGCTCAAACGGCCCGCGGTTGGTGATGTTTTGCGTGTATCCCTTTACGATAAAGTTGTAGGCGTGCAAGTCCTCTGTTTCCAAGGCGACGACCTTTGTTTCCGCATCTATACGCAAGCTGGCGAGCAATTCAGACAAGCGCGCACGCTCGTCGTCGATTTCCGACGTGTGCTCCACAAATACAATCACACGGAGCATGTGGCCGCTGAGTTTCCATTCGGGGACCGTGCGCAAAATGGCCCCGAGCTGCAATATCAACGTGTACGTATCAAAGTTGGTTGACAAGATGGACTTGCCGTTGTCTAGCTCATTCACCGAGGACATTTGGATGGGGTAGAGGTCGATGAACTTTTCAGTGACTTGATTTTTTTTCGGGAGATGCATTTTTTGGAAATTTGCAGCCACGGCTACGGTCGCCTGCAAAATAATTAAATCCTCGAGAATTTGCACCCATTGGCAAACACTCGCTTTTTCCTCCCTCCGGCAGTTGTCTGTGGGGAGAGCAAACTCATGGGTGGGGAGATGCACCCCGCGCTTTTTAAAGTCGTAGAAACCAACCACCGTGATGTTGGGGCGCATGCCCCCGAGGCCAGAGCCAAGGTAGACGTTCCGGACGCCCCACGGGAGGGTGGGGCCTATGCCAATCTGAACAAAGGCCTTGATTTGCGACACCTCACGGAGCTCTGTCCAGGCCGTCTTTTGTTTTTGGATCTCGTTAAACACATCCAATGTGGTGTGTTTTTGTTTCTGGACAATTACATGGCCTAGGATATAGAGGCCGCCCTTTTTCAAATGGTTGCAAAAGCCAATCAAGTTCCAGCACGTGCGCGGATCGTCAACCAACAACAAGATTTGCGGCCGCCAGTACTTGACGCTAATGTTCATTTTGAGCCGCAAGAGGTACTTGCGGACCTGGTGGTAGATGAGGAGCTGCGAAATGTCGCCAAATTTCGACGGCGGAGACAAGTAATGGATCAAGAGAATCAAAAATGTAAGGAAACAAATCACCAACGTCGCAGACATGCCGTCCACAATAAACATGGCTATGAAGCACGAAACCGCCCCGGTAAAGGCGGTTCGCAGACTAAAATACTTGAAGGAGGGCCGGAAGTTCGGGGCCGATCCAAGCTTTAATAAAAAGCACGCCATATTCGTCACAATAAATGTCATGAGAAAAGCCATCGTAATGAAAGATGCAATCACATTGATATCGGCAAAAAGGAAAGCCTGTGTGATGAGCCACGTCACTCCAATCGCATACACCTGGGACTTTTTGTGCCTCGACATAAACAACCCCAACCCAGGGAGAATCTCATCGTCTGCAATGGCATTGAGCAAGGACGACGCGCCCACAATGCCCATAATGACCGAAAACAAACTCGTGGACGCTTCCCCAAGAATGACTACCCAGCTGGATATGTTGACCGTCTGAATCACCTTGATATCGGTGTGCAAAAGATCTCGAGATATCGAGCTCCCCATCGCTACAATCACGAGCGTGTACATCACAAACGTCACAAGCAACCCGCAAAGCGTTCCGCGCGGAATCGACCGCGACGGGCTCTTCAACTGCCCAGACATCGAGGCCCCCGCGAAAATACCCGCAGTGGCTGGGAAAAAAATGCCAAATAAATTACGGAAAGTTTCTGGAACGTCTCGCGGCTGCGTGGAACCTATGGCATTGGCCGTAAAGTGTGGAAAGAGGTTTTCGCGCATGGTCTCGTACGATAATCCCGTGTACCACGCGCGGCCATCGGGACTAAATGGCCTCACAAATAGAGAAGAAATGGGAATCGATAGCGTGCTTGTGGCCAAAACCACAAATAAAAAAAAGGCCGTTTTGGCCACGAGTTCCAGGCCCACCAAGGCCACCATCGTACAGAGCCCAAGCAATATGGTGGAGTACAAAAGCTGCCAGAAATACCCCACGGGTAAAAGCGAGTACATATCGGCATTCCCGCCACCGAAATTCACAAGGAGCGGCTCAACAAAACCCACCACATTCAACGACGAGTTCAAGATCTGCCCAATGAAAAAAATGATGCCGATCGCAACGCCAAACTCAGGCCCGAGCGACCGCGAAATCATATAGTACGCGCCCCCCCCTTTCACGGTCCCGTTCGTAGAAATCGCACTAACGGAAAGCGTCGTCAAGACGTTCACCAGATACGAAAGCACAAGCAAGAACATGGTCCCAACAATGCCCATTTGGCCAATGATGAAGCCAAACCGGAGAAACATCAAGATGGAAAGGACATTGAGGGCCGTGGGGAGGAACACCCCTTCGAATGTCGTGAGTTTGGGGCCTTCGGGTTTGTCGAGTAAGGGGGCCGACTCAGCCATGAAGAAAAATTGAAGGTTAAAGATAAAAGAATAGATAAAAGAATAGACATAAAAGAATAGAATGGATACAAATAGAATAGATGGAATAGACAAAAGAATAGAATGAATAAAAATAGAAGAGATGGAATAGACAAAAGAATAGAATGAATACAAATAGAATAGATGGAATAGACAAAAGAATAGAATGAATACAAAAAGAAGAGATGGAATAGACAAAAGAATAGAATACAATAGAATAGAGATAGATATAAATAGAATAAATAGATAGTCATGAAGAACAATACAGACACGAGAATCGGGAGAAGACGACACAAAATACCTACGAAACACACAAAACCCTAAAAAGACCTAGACAACCCGTGCCCACAAAGAGATAGACTTGTAGCTTCTCGTCTAAATAGGCCATGAAGCCACACGTGTTGCTATTTTTCACCAAAAAGAGACTAGTGTTCCATTCATGAGTGCAAAGTATAAAACACCAAAAAGTTTCTGATTAAAAAAATGTAGTCCAGCTTTCCAAATAAACGCGAAAGGGATGTCGCTTATCATTTTCAGGGATTGATGTGATTTTACGATATCACGTGATAACCAAGAAATGGGGGGGTGCCAAGACAGTCTGAAAAGTACTTTGAACACTCTGCCGAAGGCAGGGTGTTCCAGCGCCAATAGAGGATGGTCTTATCCATAGAATAGATAGCAGCATAACAACAACATACAGATATTATAAGAAGTGTTTGTATACCAATGGTATATGATG
Organism: Kodamaea anthophila; assembly: GCA_015708815.1. NCBI lineage: Eukaryota > Fungi > Ascomycota > Pichiomycetes > Serinales > Debaryomycetaceae > Kodamaea > Kodamaea anthophila. The sequence continues at coordinate 7,178 of JACFYR010000025.1, read as the reverse complement.
AGCAAACATTACCCAAGATAAAAGATCATAAAAAAAGACTTCTAAGTACGAAATATCTGATAATTGTTTACCTTCTATGGTGGTTTTGGGCTTGAAGCAGATGACGACTGATATGGCAGCATCTATGCACTACTTGCAATTCCTTAGCGGCCTGAATATGGAGGGTTAAATTGCGTGTTATTATGATGGTACTTGATTATCTATGTAGCATTAACGCGTAAATCTGGAATTGCAATGGGATTTTCATAGAAATACAAGATGGCAGAACTGTTGATAAAACATCGTAATATAGGCTCAGAAATAGTCAATTGGGAGAAATAGCATACAACAGAGTATGGTGTAAAGAATAAGAATGATAATGCTAACAGAGTATTTGGAGATTCACCTGGAATAGCATCCTACTCATTATTATCGGAGCATACAAAGGAAGAGAGTACAGGCAGTTAGGCCTCGTCTAGCCGCTTGTAGTGGCGCAAACGCCCACGAAAGGGAGAGTCAAATCAAAAGGGAACCTTGACATGGGTTACAGTACCCAAAAAATGAGCTAATAGAATAATGAACAGATTAATGGGAAAAGTAGAATAATGGACATAATAATGGACTGGACATATGACATGGAACAAAAACATAAGACTGGTGAACAGCCCATTATGAATACCATATACTGGACACCCTTAAAAAACAGCATTTTCGACTCAAACAGAAGAATCGAGGTCTCACTCATTGCTCTGTATAGCCATGTGTTTTTATGCATATTCGAGCAGGATATAGCTAGGTTTGAGAAACGGGAAAGGTTCTGTGGACAAGGAAGGCAGGTGAGCTCATATACCTAGATAGAAGTGGATGCATTTAGACTATATTTGATTTTGTCTCTATTATTCTTATTTTTTCTCAGATGATTAGAAAAGAGCCTATTGGTCTATATTCGAAAATTGAGCAAACATACTGGATTCGCTACGGAGTTTTTGATGTAGGTACGACTGATCTACAGCCTACACACAAACGGTGAGCAAGTGGACTTGTGACTACCAGCCACTTTTATATTGCCAAACAATACTGTGGGACTTATATAAGGTAAATAGATTATACAAATAGTCCATGTTGTTCTTGAGAAACTTTATGACGCATCCTCAGTGTTTCGCTCAATTGTTGGTTCAATTGTTGTCTTATTTCGCTTCGCTCAATTCTTGATTCTATTAATTCTTCGGTGGTGTACAGCGCTGCAAACTTCTCAGTGGACTCTTGAGTCAATCATTCTTGACTTCCAATTTAATCATTTTCGTACTCGTGACAGCTTATCAAGCTAATCGTACTAAAGGCAGCTAAAAGGCAGCTGCAGCTTTTATGATGCGAGGACAGATTAAGAGTCAACAGTCTCCAATACCTGAGTGAAGCGGGTATACTTCCTACGTTGATACCATGAGAATACCTAGCGAAACGGGTATTTCATCCTACGGTAATACAATGAGAAGACCTCAGCAAGCAAGGTACATGCATTTCTATTGAAATCAACAACACTCGTTCAATCAGGTATTGCTCAGGTAGTTTAATTTACTCTCAATCTCTTGTATTCCTTTACTTCGCTCAGGATTTTCATTATATCAAGTACCTTCGCTCGGCCTTTTGTCATGAAAATGATTCAAGTACCCTCAAGATGCTCATTCAAGATCATCAGAGCTAGTGGTTACAATGCATCAGAAATAGAAGAAGCGAGATTTTTCATTTTGTTGAAATGGTTTCCATTCGCCCCTCTCTTTGTATTCTATCGGATTTTCTCTACCCTGCTTCACTGGTATTCCATAAAATCTTTAGAAACCTGAAAGAAGTAATTCATGGAATCATCTTAAATACCTTCGCTTCGCATTAGAGAAATACCTACGCTCAGGGAATGTGTAAAATAACCTTTCCTCAGGGATTTTCCCCTCATGTGTATATTGGTAAATCACCAGATACTAAAGTGTTTGGAAACACCTTCGTCACCGTTTCAAATACCTTCGCTCGGGTATTTCTATTGGTAGTCTGAGCACTGAAGGATTCAAATGCTATTCTTTTTCTTAAGTCATCACAAATACCTCCCTCCTCGGGTATTTTTCCTCACTATGTTGAAGTACCCTCACTCTTATTTAAACTCCTTCCAATTACCTGAGCGAATTCTATTAAAATCAACTCAAATATGAGCGTAGCGAGGAAATTTTATCGAAAATGCCTTCGCCACCTTCTGTTTTTTTGCCAATTTCTATTATTTGAAGTCTTTGAGTACCCTCACTATTCTTCATTATAAGATCATCTCAAGTACCTAAGCGAAGGGGGTATTTCTTTATTAAAATCATCCAATACCTTCGCTGCTCAGGTATTTCCATTCTCTATTAAAATCGTATCGATACCTTAGCGAAGCGGGTATTTCTAGCGAGTTCATTGAAATTCCGAATACCTTCAATTCCGTCAGGCATCCTCAGGTATTTGCATTTGTCATCAAACCTTTGCCAGAATTTTTATGTGTACAAATTATTTGCAGTCATTGAGTCCTTCACTATGAAATTTTTATACGAACTCCTCCAAATACCTGAGCAAAGCGAGGGTATTTCATTTCTATTGAAATCATATGTAATACTGAGAGAGGTGAGGTTATCTGCATGTTCTATTGAAATCATCTGTAATACTGAGCGAAGCGAGGGTATTTCGATTCCTATTGTAATCTTCACGAATACCTGAGCGAAGCGAAGGTATCTATTTTCTATTGAAATCTTCACAAATGCCTTCGCTTCGCTCAGGCATTCTAATATTTCAATTCTGTTCAAACTACTCAATACCTTCGCTTCGCTCAGGTATTTGATTTCTATGCTCGCTAAATACCTTGCTTAGCTGCATTTTAATTTGGATTTCAATACCCTCGTTTCGCTCAGTGATTTAAATTCAGTCATCAAACCTTTGCCACTGAATTTTTGTGTATACTTTATTTGCAGTCATTTGAAGTTCCACTAATTAGATGTTTCAGATCATTCCCTCTAATACCTGAGCGAAGTGGGGGATTTGTATCTTCCCATTTGAGATGATTACGCAATACTTCTATTGAATTCACAAATACCTTCGCTTCGCTCAGGTATTTACATGTAGTCATCAAATACCTTCGCCATCAGGTATTTTTGTCCTTCCTAATTTTTCATTACCACAATACCTTCGCTTCGAAGTATTTGTATTTTCTTCAACTAATCAAATACCCTCGTTCCGCTCTGGTATTTACATTTTATACAAGATTCATTAGAAATACCCTCGCTACGCTCAGGTATTTCTATGCTCAGGTATTTCTATATCTATTTCATTTATTGCATTTTTTATTTTAAATACCTTCGCTTCGCTCAGGTATTGTAATGTTCAGACTAATCAACCCCCCCGGGGCCCGCCCCGTCCTTCCCAAACTCCGCAACAAACCCACGCCCCTCCCCCTCCCCAAACTCCCCCAAATCACCTACTTCCGGGCCAACTCCAACATCCCCCCCACGCCATCCCCCCTCGTACAAGTCACGAACCGGGTTGAAAACATTGCCAAATCCTTAAATGATGACGCACCCTACCGCCACTTTTGCGAGCTCCTTGTGCAGACCAGCCAAGCCCCCCGTAGTCGCAACAACGCCAAGGACTTTATCTATGCCACCCAGACCTTGACGCGATTTTTTATGGAGAATTTTCCCGCCATCAAACACAATCTTACGACTCAGGATTTACAAGACTACACGTGGGCTGTATATTCTGCGTCCACCTTCACGCGTTTTGTGCGTTTGGCGAGCGATAAAAACAGGGATAACGATAAGAGGGATAATAACTGGGTTCAAAACGAAGGCATAAAAAGTGCGGTTCTCCACATGAATGGGTTGTTTTTACGCCTGGAACTTTCGATCGACAAAATCTCCGCATTTGTGTTGCAAAACCACATCCATCTGTTGATTGGGTACCTTTTGACCGATGAGATTATCCGTGTGTGGGAGTGTGGAGTGATTTCGTTTGAAAACGAGGAGCGGTTGAAAATGACGTATTTTTCCGACCGCGTCTTGGCGTCGGTGTTGCCTGCCGCTTTTGAAACCAAGCGCTTCACCTACGAGGAGTGTTTGCAGATTTATGACGCAAACACAAAGGGCAGGGACTTTGTAGATGAGAATCTCCGTGCGAGTATTGCAAAAATCGCCATCAAGGCCCAGGACTACAATAAAGCCTTGGATATGTTGGATTCGTTGACAGAACTGTTTGTTGCCAAAAAAGCCCAGCACCGTGTTTTTCGTGCACTTGGCGAGGTCCATCTCGCTTTTATTGGTGACTCTAAAGATATCAACATTTCCAAGCACTTTTTTGATAAAGTGACGAATTTCGAGGTCAAGTACGATTTGGTGTTGAAGGTGCGTCAAATCGAGTCTCTTTTACAAAACTGCAAGGCTGAGGGTGAACCGATTGACCGTATCGCCTACTTTTGGACCCGCACCATTCGTTTCTACGAACAGGACAAAAAGTACACTGTGAACTCGCGTTTTTCCGTCCTCAACAATGCCTTCTTCAAGATCTTTTTCGAAACGTACCCGGTTCTTACCGAGGATTCCCTTTCCCAGCTCAAACACATGATTCACGAGTATTCCCAGGTAAAGGCGATTGATGAGACTTTTGTCAACACAGTTCTCACCAATTGCACGTGGAATAACCGCGAGATTTTCGACCAGCTTGTGGACAGCTACAGAGTGTACAATGTCGAAAGAACCGAGGTGTCGTACAGAATTGCCTTGAAGAAGGCTGGAGAAATTCCCTTCAGTTTGGAGGAAATTGTTGGCTTGTGGAATGAGGGATTGCGGGATTTGGATAATAGGGGAATTACCTATATTCCGGTCGCAAACTGGGCTGCTTTGCGTGATGCGACAGTGTTATCCCCGCTATATGCAGAAGAAAGAAGAGGTCTTTACTATGAGTTAGTGAAACGGTATAAAAACTACATGCAGGATAAGAGAGCATGCCAGATGTTTTTGAAAAAGTGGAAGCTCCATCCGTTGGAGTTGGAGGAGTTGGTGGAGATTACGTATAAGGATGACCCGGTGTTTATGGAGGGGTTGGATTTGACAGTGCCGGAGTTTAAGAATTTGAGGGAGAATGTGGATTATAGGGGGGTTACGGGGGGTTTGGCGGGGGTTTTGATGAATGAGATAGCGCAGGTGAAGTGAGCTTCGCTTGTGAGCCAGCTTGTGAGCGCAGCGAACAAGCGAAGCGAGAAGTAACGAAGGGACTTCTTATCAGTTTGAGCTTCGTGAGCGAAGCGAACAAAGCGAATTTCACATTAGAAGAATTAAGTCAGTGCAATTTCAGTTTTGATGGGCAAAGCGAATTTCTATTAGTGAGACCAATTTGAGCTTCGAGCTTCGTGAGCGTAGCGAACGAAGCGAAGTCTTATTAGTGAGTCCAATTTGAGCTTCGGCAGCAAAACGAACGAAGCGACTTTCACATTAGAAGAATTAGGTCAGTGCAATTTCAGTGATGAGCTCAGGGATTTATGTTCAATGAGACCATTTTGGTTTAGGGAGCAAAAATGAAGCAATTTCGCAATCAGAAGAACTGAGCTTTGTTGCAATGAGTATGACCTCAGTAACCGAATTTCCTGTTGACACAAAGAGCTTAGCTGCGAAAGGAAATTATTAATCGAAGGAATGCTTTGGTGAGAAGATTCTTCAGTGAGCGCAGAGCTTCGGTCATATAATGACCTTCAAGTCTGATTGAGTGCACACAACTAAATTGGCTGAGTGTCCTTTCAGCCTGAAGCAATACAAGTGCTTTGTTGTGCTATTGGTTTATTGCACTCTGCAAGAATGAAATGTTTTTTATGCCCGAGCTCTGCCCCCGCTTCATTCATTCTGAAGCTGTTTAGACCCCGCTTCATCTCGCGCAACGAAGCAACTAGCGCACATGTAAATATATCCGTGGTCCAGTTCGAACAACGAAGACATAATATATAGGTAATAGCAATAAGCAGACATTCTTATGAACGCAAATGAGCGGCCCTGATTTAGTGAGTAGAAAATGGAGATCTGAAGAATAAACCAGGTAATGAAAACAGAACTTGCTGAGTGCAAATGAGATAACTGAAGATAATTGCTTGAGGAATTGTGAAAAGAAGACCCTTGAAGTTAAGGAATTTCGACACTTGCTGGTGAGTGCAATGTAAACCCAGAAATCAAATTAGCTTCAGATAATTGGATCCATGTGACAAGGTATTGTGAGCTTACTGATAGCTTCTCATTCAGTGTGTTATGACCAGTATATTAGAAAGCAGTGGCTGTGCGTAGCAGGGAGTGTAAGCTTCTACTAGACGAGTTATTTGGTTCCAAGTGACTCTTAATCTGATGGGAAGCAGTAAAGTTTGTAGTACGAAACACTAAACATTAGCTAATCAGGATCATACTTATTGACTTTGCTGGTGGGATCTATTGACATTTCCTGAAACCAAAGTAACAGCCCCCCCCAAATAAATCAACACTCACTATTTTTCTGCTCAGTATAACACTAATCTCATAATTGAATGGTTTCATGAGTTTGGCAGTGGGATGCACCTGATTTCACTGGAGTAGATAAAAGCGACCCCCACAACTATTGATTTTAGCGTGAGCTCTCAAATACTAAAGAATATGAATAGATTCTAGAGAAATTCACAAAGGTTAGGAATATGAATGGATTCGAGACAGGCTTCTCAATAATTTTCGAGCACAAGCTTTACATTATTCAAGCGACCGTTCTTATGAATGATAAGGGACTGGTTTTATTTGATTGAGGGAACAAGCACACCAGAATTTCGAGCGACAGTTTTATATTGATCAGCAGCTACAATTAATTCGACAGTTTCACAATAATTGATCCAAGGGTTCATCTTTCGAACTTAATTTCATGCCTCCAGTTCAAATCAATTGGCTAACTACCTTATCGTTACGCTATTGTACTTATTCGTAAGCCATGGCCCGATCTTCGCTGTACTAACGGCACCACACCGAGTAAGGCTAGTATTAAGTGCACATTTTTGTAGTACGTATTATGACGGCCTGACATTGGATTGTTTATTTATGTATGTTACATACACAAAGATTTCTTAGGGATTCACCTAACATTGGTCTCACAGAACTTGGGAGGGTTGATTTCGGTGATTTTCTATTTACCACAGC
>JACFYR010000061.1:0-71649 GCA_015708815.1 Kodamaea anthophila | reverse complement strand
AAGCAGTATCGCCAAGTTCCAGCCTAAGAGTCAGCTCGGACAATAAATGCCTAGATATTCACATCAATATGTTAACATGGTGACCTTTCAGTGTGCCATAATCCCACATTCGAGATGGCTATCACAAACACAGACGGTCATAGAGCTTTAGATCACGAGGCCATGTAATGTACTTTTGCAACCTGAGTGATCAAACAGGTGAGGAATATCAAATCCGAAGGAGCTATTAATGTTGGATAGAGAGAGGGTATTTGATAATCTATTCCATATGGGAAGAACATAAAGTGCAGAAAAGACAGTAATACAAGTATATAGGCCGATAAACGTGAATATATATATTGCCAGAAAGATCCCTTCAGTTCAATAATTGAAGCTTGTAGAAAAATGCAATTAGCACAGTGAGCACAGTTCGCTGTTTAACGAATTAAGTCAGTGAGTGAATTTAACGAACAACACTCACTTCGTTCGTAACAAATTAAGTCTGTGAGTGACTTTACGAGAAATGAAACCAAGATAACATGAGCACTATTGGCCCATAATAGCCGGCAAGCTACTTAATCCATTGTACAAACAAGGATTCTACAAAATACTCTATTAACATGCTAACTTTTCACAACCTTGACTCGAATTACACTGAATAACATTTTATAGAGCCAATTTATAGGACAAAACAATTGAAGAATCAGCTATTCTCGTGAGTGCGCTGAAGCATCTTCACTCTTGCCTGCCACAGCAGCAAGCGAAGAATGTAGAACAGGTGAAAACAGGTGAAACAGGTACTCGAATGTTCGGATTTTCACCTCTCTTGAGTAACACGGCACTGTAAAGATTAGAGCTAGGGTAAGTGCCCGAAAAAAACACACCAAGTACAGCTGGCACTTTCTGGGATACTATGTATTTTGTTTTGTTAGTCCTTTTCTCATCAAAAACAATTGATCGCAACGTCTAAAAGTGTATATTAGCGGCCGCAGGCGATTTGGCAGTTTTTTGCGAGTTGCAGTTTTGACAGCAATCTTGCTATTTTGGAATTTTAGGACGCATTATCGAACAGCTGAGATCTTCTTTACACATACATGTTGGGCAGAAACGGCAGAGACAAAAAAACCAAAAAGGGAAATAATTTCATCCACAACTACCACTGATAGAAGTATTGGTGAAAGTATTGAGTGTGGGTGTATTATTTGAGTATTGAGTCTATATCAGAGTAGCAGGAGTATCGGTGTAATTTCAGCATTGGTATAGAGTAGCAGGAGTATCGGTGTAATTTCAGCATTGGTATACTGGGCAGGTGAATAGGTAGGTGAATTTCTGTGATACAGTGGAGGAATATATTTTACCTCCTCTGTGATACAGTGGAGGTAAAATATTGTGAAGTTGCAGGTGATGTGCATGTGCTGTGGTAGGCTTATTCTTATCGGGTCGGCGCACCAGATTAGGCAATTCACGTGACATTCCACAAGGGCCGCCACAGAGGACGAAATTGGTCATCGGAATTTAGGGCCGCTCTCAAGCCGCTAAGAATAGGCGAAAGAAAGATACACTAAGAGATCACTACTGCAAAGCAAATCAAGACTACAAAGCAAAACTCCTACAGAGCAAACGACTACTGAACTGTCACTGCCTATCAGATATACACTATCCTCACAGAACTACTGCCTCCAGAGTACACCACAGAACTACTGCCTCCAGAGTGCACCACATTATTACACTGCCTAAAACTGATACACAATATACCTATGGACTTCTACTACCGCAAATCACTCGGGAATGGGGCCACAACAAGCAAGTTCCGCATCTCCGGCAGCGGGGGAACGTTTGTCCAGCTGAATCCGCTGTGGGTGCGAAAGAAGGCAGAGGAAAAGACCGAGGACAGTGAGACGCATCACCCCAACAACTGCAACCGGTGCTACCGCTTGAAGAAGAAGTGCTCGCGGGAGTACCCTACGTGTTCGACGTGTACCAAGACGGGCTCGCCGTGTGAGTATGTGATTCGGAGCAACAAACGGCGGAGGCATAATCCGAGTCACGTGCCGAGCCATGTGACCGAAGGTCACATGGCGACGCCAAACGGAAAGAATACAAGTGGACCTAAAAAGGAAGCTGATACAGATGAATCAGGAAAAGGTGATATAGAGGAAAGTAGAGGTGCTCTTGGAAAAGGTACAGAGGGAAGTGCCAATACAGTGCCGTATATGGTGGAAAAGCTGGAAATCGTGAGCGATGGAAACGACCGCGCGGTCTTTTGCAGCACGGACAGAGGCCCAAGCGTGCTGGTAATTATCCAGGACCACAAGGAGCATAGAGAAACAGACAATATTGAGGCAGATCCCGGACGTCATCCCAAACACACAGATAGACCGCACGGCATAATACGACCCCGAATAAGGGAAAAAACAGAAGGCTGTGCAGGCAACTCCGAGTCTAATCTGGACCTGTCTACGCGTCTTTCTGTTTCTAGTCTTTTACAAGATGAACGGCCCAGCGGGCTTTTTCGGGCCCTGTTTCGGCCCCTGAGTACGCTCAGCGAGCTCATTAATCTCCGGCCCATCCCCGGCGAGCTTCCGTACCAGTACTTGTGTGCGTATTTCGAGAATTATGGGTACGCGTATCCCTTTTTAAGCCGCGAGGAGATGATTGGCAAGCTTGAGCGCATTGATTTCGCCCACGAGCTGATTGTAGACATGGACTTGTTTCTTGTGATGAGCGTGGGGGCACTTCTCTGTGGGGGAGGCCATTTTTCGGAGCATTTCGGCGATCGCCGCGTCGACGGTGTAATTGACGTGCTACAGCTTGATCTCAGTGGTGCAAGCACCCAGGAGGTGTTGGCGACCCTCCGTATAGTCATTTTGTTGGGGTTGTATGCGCTTGCGGGGGATAAAAAGAGCATGGCCTGGCATGTGGTGGGGGTTTTGGTGAGGATCGTAATTCAGATGAGAATGTACAGAGAGAAAAGAGGTGGGGAGAAGATAAATGAAAAACCATCTCAGACTGACCCATCTGAGGTTCATTCTCGCTTTGTTTGGTCTATTCACAACCTCGATGCAGAACTCTCTCTCGTTTACCACCTTCCCTCGCAGTTTCCCCACAAATACAACCGGCACCGGCTTCCCTCAAATACCCTCTACCCCGACGAAAACCTTGCCATGGTGTGCCTGGAGATTTCGTACCATAAGCTCTGTATTCTCCTTCTCAACGAGAGTCTTGAAGAACGCGCGGTATCGTCCGAAACACTCACGTCACTTTCCAGTGCGCTTGAAAAATGGCGGGTCCAGGCTTCTACTGCGGTCCACTCGGCATATTCACACAGTGTTCTTCTCCAGGACGCCACGGCGCTCGTCAATATGAACTACTACTACCTTCTGGTGGAACTCGACCGGCTCTCACCACTGGAACTGTTTCAGTTTGTCTTCCATTTCTTGCTGAATCTGTTTTCGTTGGTGATATCCGAGGGAGAGGGCCGTACCAAGGGTGTTCGGATCTCGCTATCACGACTGTTGGCGTGGCGGGCCAAGCTCGTGAATGTGGTGAGGGTTATTTTGGGCCTGGTGCGCCTGTTGCTCGCGCGGCAAGAGCCTGATTTGGATGCCTCGTTGCGTTTGAATGAGTGCACGAGCAATTTGTCGTTGGCTGTGAATTTGTTGAGATATTTGAAGGAGAATAGGGGGGTGGGGGTATGGGATGGCGTGGATGAGTTGCTGGGGGTTTGCGTGAGGTTGGCGGGGGTTAATTTGTTGGGGGGGGGAGATGGGGGGGTTTTGGTGGAGGTGGAGTCCTTATTAACGAACCTGAGCGATAGCGAGTAATTCGAGCGAACCTGAGCGACAGCGAAGGTGAGTGAGTTTCAGGTTAAGCGAACCTGAGCGACAGCGAGGTGAGTGAAAAATATAATATGAGCGAACCCGAGCGAAAGCGAGGTGAGTGATTAAGAAGTTTAAGTGAACTTACCCTTAGCGACAGCGAGGTGAGTGAAAAATATAATATGAGCAAACCTGAGCGAAAGCGAGGTGAGTGATTAAGAAGTTTAAGTGAACTTACCCTTAGCGACAGCGAGGTGAGTGAAAAATATAATATGAGCAAACCTGAGCGAAAGCGAGGTGAGTGAAAAATATAATATGAGCGAACCTGAGCGACAGCGAGGTGAGTGATTAAGAAGTTTGAGTGAGCATAAACGGTCTGAGGGATATCGGATGAGTGATTAAGTGAATTTTGCATCTCGCGTTCGCTTCGCTCACGCAAAAAGGCTTTTTGCGATGGCGAGTATCAATTGAGTCTAAACAACCGAACCTTAGAAGACGATGGATAATGGTGTCCAATGTGATAACTAATGGACAGAATTTTTGACAGATAACGAATTTTGACAGATAACGAATTGATGATAGAGTATTGATGATATCAAATGGGGGTATATAAGAATATGAGCGATGCAATGAATAGTTATGGTAAATGTAATATGCACTGAAAGCAACAATGCAGATTGTTGATAAGATAAATCAGGGTCCGTGATAGTAACTAGGAAATCTGATCGATAAAGAGGCCTTGTTGAATGGAATCTCGACTACTTGAGGAACAATAGCGAAGGTGGTGATGTAAGATTTTACTAGATATCAATGAGCTAGCTTGAGTTAGTAATGGTGACTGACCACTTAGCAACTCATGTATGCGGATATATCATGTGCAATTCCCAAATAAGTCTGGTGAACCATGTGGCATGAATCCGGAAGATCGGATTATCTGAGCGAGATTCACAATTTAAGGTAGATGCTATGATGGACTAAAAATGCTTGAGGACATTGAAGGTAACGAGATAGTTACATATCGATACGAACGACCATGGCTTACATCTAGTTTGAGTGACGACCAATTGAGGACGACGAATCCGAACAGGCTGGTCTCGGTGATTTTTATTCTGTCGATTTGCACCCATTCAAGAAAAAGTACAATCAAATTGCCATGGATACGCATATAAATATATCCTACCCGGTACTGTTTTTCTGATAGTACTGTTATACACTCTGCCATGTTCCAGATTGGTATCTCCCTCTATTTACCTTGTATTCGGCCAATCTAGGCCAAATCAATAGTGGCCTGAAATTGCAGCATACATTATATCTACTGGTTATGTGATTGATAGAGATGGAATTTTACTGAATATCGAATTCGAGTAGAGATCGAATGAATCTCGAACGGATAGAATGAACAGTGATCACCCTTAAGATAAATTAACATGAACGAAAGAGCGAGAGGAGTATCAATAGAGGAGTAACGGCGAGTGGATTTGAGTATATATGAGAATAGGATATCAGTGACGATGTAATCGAAGTCCTTCCCAGGAAGAGTCGCAAAGATTTATTCGAGGAGAGTGTCTTCACTGAAGGTAATATAGACTTAACACACTGTATAACCTGATGATTAATTAGAATGCGAAGGACCTACACTTATACATCGCTACCAAATGTTCTACTGGGTTTTCCAATCTCCATTGGCACAGAGTTTCGAGTGTCTATCACTTGAGATCAGCTATTTACCGACCTACCAATGGAACACGGTCTCTCAACCAATTTCACAGCGCAATCATGGCACTACTATCCACAGTATTTCGGAACAGTGTAGTCTAATTGCTCAGTTATTCTGGAAACTTCGTCGCTCATTTCAATTGTTAGTTCATTATTTGGAAGGTAATACTACCGTACTACATGTAAGCTACTATTGCATGTAACAAATGTTGTCCAAGGAGTTAAGAATCCCTCCCGAAGCCCCGGGATTCGCATTACACATCTCGACTCCTTCAGAAGATGTGTAGGTCAATATGATCTATAGCACCCCTATTGCTGCAAGTGGACCCCGCTCCATCTACAACGCCTCCGCACTTCCAGAGGAGGCTGGTTTGCTTAAATACGTACCTATTTCCTTCAAATAAAGTAAGTCAGTTAGTTCACATCCCCAACTCAGTAGTGGAATCCCTAACATTATTCATAAACTGAGCGAACGAAGTTTACATAATATTCTGGAAACATCGTCACTAGTTTACTCTTGGATAATGCATATGTGGAAAATTCACCTCAAACAACTTGTCAGGCTGTTCATTTCTTAAACTTTGCATGTGTATATTCACTAGTGCTGTATTCCATATTCACAATCATTCTGTAGCACGTAATATTAAGTCATGTGATGACACTTCAAAAATGGTCGCATCTTTGCTTCATTCATATTCTCGTAACTGAGCAAGCTACAAAGCGGACAGGCGAAGTTCCTCTTTGACTCATTTACTCAGTTTACTGTATCAAATTGTTCTCGTAACTGCTCAGTTTTTTCTATATATAATCTTCGCTTCTCAGTGTACTTATATCATATAATCATAAACTGAGCGTGGATGTGTATCAGGTAATATCAGATGTTCTCAACCCGCATCGAATTTTTGAGCTTCGATATCAGGTTGTCGTTAAAATAGAGCATTGACAGAGTCGATGCGAATAGACTGAGCATACTGATGCGATATACCGAGTTTTTAGAGGGTACTTCGCTTCGCGATGAAATTGAACATCGAACATGGTGGACCATGAGCAAAAATTAATCATATGCGATTAGATATAATGAGCATCGATATTCGACTGTCAGCAGTAATTGCGAATATAGAGCTTTTTAATATTCGAAGGCTAAGATGCAAGCAATCGATTTCTCAGTTTTCATAAACTCGCTTACTCAGTACTCAGTTTACTTTTATCGTAGTCACTTCGCTACGCTCAATTTACTAAGTTACTCAGTTTACTCAGTTTTCTTATACCATATTATTCTCGTACTCGTTCTCAGTTTACTTTTATCATATTACTCTCGTAAAAACCTCGCTGCTCAGTAGAGATGTTTTTTTGCCACAACATCGTAAATCACAGCTCAGTACTCAATTCATATTATTCTGAAGCTTCACACACTGAACAATGCTACGCTCAGTTACTTATTACTCTCGCACGCTGCTCAGTTGACTTACACCCAGTTAACTATATCATTCTCACAGCTCAGTTGACTTACACCCAGTTAACTATATCATTCTCGCTGCTCAGTTACAATTAGCATTCGCTGCGCTCATGTTGAAATATTGTACTGGTTATATTTATTGCCACCCTGATCGTGATTTTGCGATCAGCTTGATTCAATTTTGAAACTCCTTTCACACACCACACTTTCATGACATTGTAGTAGCGATGCGAAGTTTACTGATTACTCGAGCTACTCCTTACATCATATTCTTGTAGCTTTGGAGTTTACCTATATCGTATTCTCGTTACTTCTCAGTTACTCATTTATTGCCGTTACTGATATCACATTATTCTCGTAACTGCTCGGTGTTCGTTTGCTCATACCATAGCTCGTTTCAGTTTACTCGTTTATTTATCGTAACTTCGCTACTCAGTTACTTTTAATCGTAAACTTCGCTTCGCTCAGTTTACTCAGTTTACTCAGTTTACTCAAATTACTTTATCAAACGCAAACTTCGCTCGCTCAGTTTACGTTTTTTATCATGCCCAACGCCAACTGGGACAAATACATCGAGAAAGACTCCGAACCCGACAACATTGTCCCCCTTTCCGAGGGCGACATCCAAGTCCTCAAAACCTACGGAATCGCACCATATGCCACCTCCCTCAAGCAGATCGAAAAAGACCTCAAGACAATCGAGGAGCGTATCAAGGAGAGCATCGGAATCAAGGAATCCGACACGGGTTTGGCGCCTCCGCACTTATGGGACGTCATGGGCGATAAACAGCGCTTAACCCAAGAACATCCCCTCCAGGTGGCGAGATGTACCAAGGTTATCGAGGCGGCCGCCACCAACGATTTTAGCTTCAAAAACGCCGACAACAATACCAAATACGTCATCAACATCAAACAGATTGCCAAGTTTGTCGTGGGATTAGGCGAAAGAGTGTCGCCCACCGATATCGAGGAGGGAATGCGTGTGGGAGTCGACAGACAGAAATACGAGATCCAGTTGCCACTCCCACCCCGCATCGACCCCTCCGTCACCATGATGACCGTGGAGGAAAAACCAGATGTCACCTATAGCGACGTCGGCGGGTGCAAGGAGCAAATCGACAAGTTGCGCGAGGTGGTGGAATTGCCGCTTCTTTCTCCGGAAAGGTTTGTCAAGTTGGGAATCGACCCGCCCAAAGGCATTTTGTTGTATGGGCCCCCCGGAACCGGAAAAACCTTGTGTGCACGTGCCGTGGCCAATAGAACCGACGCCACGTTTATCCGTGTCATTGGGTCCGAGCTCGTCCAAAAGTATGTCGGAGAGGGCGCGCGGATGGTGCGTGAGCTTTTTGAAATGGCCCGCACGAAGAAGGCCTGTATCATCTTTTTCGACGAGGTGGACGCCATTGGCGGGGCCCGTTTTGACGACGGAGCAGGCGGTGACAATGAAGTCCAGCGGACCATGTTGGAGTTGATTACGCAATTGGATGGGTTCGACCCAAGAGGAAATATCAAGGTGATGTTTGCCACAAATAGGCCAAACACCTTGGATCCGGCCTTGTTGAGACCGGGTAGAATCGACCGAAAAGTGGAGTTCTCGCTCCCGGATCTCGAGGGAAGGGCAAACATCTTCCGTATTCACAGTAAAACAATGAGTTGCGAGAAGGATATACGTTGGGAGTTGATTTCGCGCTTGTGTCCCAACGCTACGGGGGCAGAGTTGAGGTCGGTTTGTACGGAGGCTGGAATGTTTGCAATTAGGGCGAGAAAGAAGGTGGCCAGTGAGAAGGATTTCTTGAAGGCGGTGGATAAGGTGATTAAGGGGAATTTGAAGTTTAGTAGTACGAGTCAGTATATGCAGTACAACTAGCGGTCGAGTTAGTCGAGCCGTCGAGCGAAGCGAGACGGCGAATAAACAAAAGAAAGATTGAGTCGACACTAGTAAAGTAATAGTGAGCGTCGAGCGAAGCGAGACGTGAATAATGCTAAGTAGGAAAGATATAGCTCTGAGCGAAGCGAAGAGGCGACACTAGTAATGTTAGAGCTGTTGAGCGAAGCGAAGAGGCGACACTAGTAATGTTAGAGCTGTTGAGCGAAGCGAGACGGTGATAAAGATAAGTAGGAACGATTTAGCCTCTGAGCAAAGCGAAGAGGTGAATCACTGACTGTAAGTCGCTCGACGGTGAATAAAGCTAAAAAGAAAAATCTAGCTTTTGAACGAAGCCACTAGTAAAGTTAAAGAGCTGTCAAGAGAAGCAAGACGACCAATAAATACTAAGTGGGAAAGAATGCTCAGACAGGCAAAGTTAGGGAGAAATATCTGAGCCTGTCTGAGTGAATATACAATAAGTAAAGAAGATCTTAGCCTGTCTCAGCGAAGCGGAGACTGGCAAATAAGAGTGGGAAATACACAGCGAGCTACACTGAACGAACTAAGTGAGAAATATCAGCCTAATCTTCGCTTCGCTCAGACTTGGCGAATACCCAATTGTAGTATAAGTGAGCCTATATCCACTTACTCGGATTATGCAACACACCAAGTTGAAATACACAAATCTCTTCTCTGTGCTAGTGCCTACTTTCTTGGGTTATCTGATGACTCTTAATCTGTGTAATTATACGGTGTGTGGTCTATTGGAGTATTTGTTTCAGGTAAGCTATTTTAATACCTATAGTGCGATACTGACCAAACAAGCTACCATCTGAGTCTGTCTGAGCGAGCGAGGAGCAAAACTAGTGTAAAATAGTGAGCCTGTCTGACAGGACATTTAATGGGAGATCTGAGCCTTTCTGAGTGAGGAAAGACGGGCGAGTTGTCAATAATTGAGTATCCTCTCACGAATAAATACTAAGAAATACCCAGTGAGTGAGGCGAGCGACAACACTAAGTGAAATACAAATTAAGTGAGGTGGAAAAAACACGATCTTGTCTGCTTCGCTCAGACTAGACAAGCACTAAGTGAGGAATATTGCTTGTAATGGGTGTTTCTTGTACAGAATAGGTTACAGTTGTTTACGGTTTAATTGATCGAAACATTAGGACTACATTCCTGTTCTATTTCGATCAAGCAACCAAATCAGTAAAATCTTCTTCCTAATAGTCTATCAATTTTCGTACTGAAACGTGTTGCGACTAATTGGGATGAAATGGTGAAAATGTGTAAAAATAGGTTGAAATGGTGAGAAGGTGAGAAGTAGGTGATGGTGATGTAATGGCGGTGATAATAGGCCATTGGACAGGTGACGATCATCATTGGTGACGTTCTTGCTATGATCTACTTGGTTACAGTCTCCCTCACAAAATCATTGCTACGATATGATCATTATTACAACATACCATTGCTACACTTGCAACTGTCTCAAATAGATGTATTTAAATTTGAACACTTCCACAAAACCTCCTTGTAGCTGACAAAAACATTCTAATGATTCGATCAACCGAGACTTACATGATTTTGGCATCCTACATATACATAATACCGTCTTGTCTATTTTGTCTATAAGTGATTGGTGTTCCCATTTATCTTTACACGTGTAGGTAATTTGTGAGTTAGGCTGTGTGTTAAATGTAGGTTGTATTGTGGGTTGTTTAGGATCAGTATATTGAATGTGGGGTTGTTTAGGATCAGTAATACTTTAATGAGGTGTCTTGATCAGGGATAGCTCATATATTTTTGTGGTGGTAGATGATTCTGTGTTAAGTGTACATTGTAGATATTTGTGGTCTGTGATATTTTATAGGTTTGTTGAGGTGGTATGTGATATCGGATAGGTTTGTTGGGGTGTATGTTGATATTGATAGGTTTGGGGTGTATGTTGATATTGATAGGTTTGTTGAGGTGTATGTGGTGTAATATGTGATAGGTATTTGTGGTGATTCATTTGTGGTAGATGAGGTATGGTGGTGTATCTTTATGACCTACCACCACAGGACACAGCCCATACCGTCTGTTTGACAGCTTGCCAACAAGGCATATGGCGGTGCTCTCTTCTCGTCCTCGCCCACCTTTGGCTTGATATTCACAAAGATCTCCTCCTCGACCCTGAACCGGATCTGTTCATTCACATCGATGAACAACTCGGTCTCCTCGTCCGGTTTCCACACCCATGCCTTTTCCACTGGGCGGAATTCACAGCCCTCGAATATATACAGCTTGGGAATGAAGATCTCATCGAAAAACTCCATGCGCACCTTGATTCCTTCCGCCAGGCACTCGGCCACCCACCCGGTGAGAACCTCGCCAATAAAGGGCTTCCAGATGGCCACACGGAAGGTCACGTCCACAAAACTGCCCCCATCGCCTGGCTTTAAAAGCCCGTCCTTGATATCCAGGAGATCCCACACAGAAACTACCAAACCAAGGTTGTTGATGACCTTGTTGGCGAATTTCTTGTGGAGCTCGTCGGTTATGGCGTGCTGGATGGGTGTGTTGAAGGTGTGGGGGGGTATGCGGACAAGGTCGGTGATTTCAGAGAGGATGAACATAAAAATAATCGATTTATGAATGATATGAAAGAAAACGAAGTTGTCTAAAAGTATGAAAATATAAGAATCTAGAGTCGTTACATATCCAGTCGTAATATTATACTCATTGGATCTCGTGACTTCATTATTCGTCTGTTAATTTCTCATTTTTCATGACAAGCATTCCCAATGAGCGAGATACTATTTTTGTTTCATGTGGAAAATCTGATAGCGGAATCTGTCTTTTGATATAGTAAGAATCAAGAGTCGTTATTTGAGTCATAATGGCATCTCATGACTGCATAAATTTGTCTGTAATTGACTCGTACAAAAAGTATTCTCGATCAAGCCGCCCACCAATAGACACTACCTTCTCTGTGATTTTTAGCAAACTTAAACAGGTGTATAAATTCTCATCCAGTTGTAACCTCATCTGTTTTTGCTAATTTTTAGCAAATTTTGGTGTCCTTGAGGAAATTATTCACCTATCCACTGTTCAGATGTATGGATGATTTTTAGTTTACAGATGACAGTTTACAAATGAATTCCGCTTCCTGTAGTATTCAAGGATGGTGAAGTCTTCCGGTACCCAAACAGATATTCAGTGAAATTTCAGTCACACTGAAAAGAATACCACTTGATCTAGCCAAAATGCAATGGAATATGCTTTTATTCATTGCAGGGTCTTCATATCAGTGATTTATACAACTCTTCTGACTTGATTTGATGCCTTAAACAGCGTCTTGATCTAACAGCAACCCTTGTATATCGCAGAATAAACCATTCCCTCCTGCTGAACAATAAAAGCGATTGTTAAAATCATGGGCACCTTAACATAATCTAGTTCGCCCCAAAGCTCGGGCGCAGATGACGCGCAAAGTGGATTTGCCATCTTCACTCGAAATGATAAACTTTGCCTCACTTTTGCGTCTGTTTCCTTTCAGTCTCGAGATGTAATCTAATCTTTTATTTGTAGATTAAGAGTCATCGCATGCCATATCATAATGATTACTCCCACCCTCATTTGCAGTCATCCTCAAAGCGTATCTTGAATCTGACCTATTCGTTACCCAGTCGTCATTGCTTTGCTAATCTCGTTTGAGTGGCGATCTCAAGGCCACTTCGAGTTAATTCTGTCAGTCTAATATTACTCTTCCAGATCATCCATGTTTCTCAGATTCTTTTAGTCCATGGTTTCTAGAATCCATGATTTTGGAGAATGGTGAAGATAACATTTTCTCATTCTCATACATCGAGAAACCTCATCTTTCCAACGTTGTACAGATTGTCTCAATTCGTTATAGGTATATGCTCACAATCAGATTCTCAAATCTTGTATGACTGTTTATTAATCAGGACTCATGGGAATAAACAAGTGAAGTGTAGTATATTTTTGAGGACCAACGAGGTGATCATTTGAGCAAGATCACTTTATTTGGCTTTCATGGTCACTTTTCTGGGTGACTTTGAAACCTCACTCGGTTTACATCGTCGGTTTTCTGATGATTCAGCCCGAAACCTACTGTGGTTTTATGATAATTGAAGCGACCTTGAAAACCGAATGAATTTATGTTAACTTTGAAATCCTCAATAGGTTCGGTTTTTGAACCAATTTGAAAACTTCGCTAGGTTCTGTTGTCTAAAAGAACTTCGAAATCCTCACTTCGTGGGGTTTTCATCGTTCGGTTTTTTAATCAGTTTTCTTAAACTTCGAAAACCTCACTTGAAAACCTCACTCAAAAACCTCACTTCGTTCGGTTTCGGTTTTCTTTATTTAGTTTTCTATAAGAACTCCGAAAACCTCCCTCGAAAACCTCACTTCGTTCGGTTTTCTCCTCCGGTTTGTTATGTCCGACCGGCGTATCTCCTCAGGAAGAAAAGCAGCAAGCTACCTCCACAACGTACGTGCCCAGCACAAACACAAAAAACCAGTCACCTCCACCCTCCCCCTCCCCGAGGACCTCACGGTTATACGAAAGGCCGCTGGCAAGAAATGGGAGGACTTTACGCTATTGGAGTGGGACCCCAAGCATTTCCGGTTGTTCGTGGGCAATCTCGGGCCGGACGCGAATGACCAGCTTCTATACAGTGCGTTTGCAGCATACGACAGCTTGTCCAAGGCAAAGGTTCCGGTAGACAAGAAAAATGGCAAGAACAAGGGGTACGGGTTTGTGGCGTTTGCCAACCTGGATGACTATCTAAAGGCATTCAAGGAGATGAATGGGAAGTATGTGGGTCTTCAGCCGGTTCAGTTGAAGAGGGCAGAGACAAAGGTGGATAGGAAGAGGAAGAGAGCTCTGTGAGCGAAGCGAACAGAGCAATAATACCACATTTAAGCTAAACCAGCTTTTAAGCTCTGTGAGAGCGAACAGAGCAATAATAAAGATCAAGATCTTTACACTAATCCAAGCACATCTAAATCATCAAGCTTTGTACTATCAAGCTCTGCACAGTCGAGCTCTGACTAAACCAGCGTTCTCTTCCACAGAGAAGTAATTGACTTAATTACTGCTAAGAAAATGACTGCAAATGCATTTTCTAACGAGACAAGCAAAATAACGAAGCAAACCACAAACATGGTAATGTAATATTTGAGATATCGGTAGTGTAGATACAAGCAGTGCAGGGTAATAGACGTATGGACATCCTACTCAATGATTTGTGCCTTTCTATTCTTTGATCATTCACGTGACTATATCCTCTTTATACCCAGTAGACCTCCCGTTATTTTCGTAAGCTCGCTATCTCAGCTTACTCGTACTATTATCGCGGACTGAGAAAAGCTTAACTCGTATCTACATACTGGATGGAAGGGAAATGGGTAAGAGAAGAGTGGTATGATACCTGGGTGAAAAGAGTGCACTGAAGCGAGCTCACCATGTGAATAACTATGTTAAAATGAACACAGTGAGCTTCGCTTCGCTCCTATGTAAATTCACTTAGTGAGCAAGAAATTTCATCATAGAGTACATGACAAAGAATATTTCTGTACGATGAGAACTTGATAATGGATAGTGATAAAAGTTGAGAGGGCTGGTGCAATTATTCAAACACGTTTATTTGATACTCAGTAATGAATGCGGTGTGCTTGAGGACTCGAGAAGTCAGTAACAGGCCAAGTGTATTTTGAACTTAATTAATGTAGACTGCCTGTTTATATAATTTGCATCACAGCATCGATGAATACCACAAGGAGTGAAAGAGTTTAATGTGCAAATAACTGAATGGTTGCCTACAGGAGGGGTAGATCCTCAGATTGTTCAAAAGGGTCTGATTTAGTCACTTGACTAGATAGTTTCAAGAGACACAACAAACTTTCGTTTTAGACAAGACACACTAAAATTCCTGCGAATCTCTAGTCGAGATATATTTTGCGACCTCTCTAATGAGCCTTTTATACAAGATAAATATGTACACGTTCAGTTGCTCTAATGAATCAAAAGAGTTGACAATACGCATGGAGTAATACTGTATGGATTAGATGCTATAAACACTTCTCTCACTAACTTAACTCCTTTGATTATTAGCATTCGCTTCAGTTCGCTGAACAATGATAATGATTGCAAATTTGTCTAACTCGCGTCGCGATTGAAAAACTGGTGTCAATTTCGTTTTGAGAAGCATATTCAGTTAATGATTAGTATCGAATGTGAGCCATGAACAGGGGGCTGATTTCCCTCATGATTACGTTCCTCCTTGGCTAAGAGGAATTCGCCTCGCTCAATTTTTCACACCAAATTCTTCATGATAAGGAGACAAAGAATTGCTTTGAATTGTTTCTCAGGAGAATCCGCTTCGCTTAAATTTCATAATATGGTGAAGCCATGAAAAGGTTAATTCATATGATGCACGCTTGGAATTCAGGACGCAAATCATATGATATGGAAACTGAGGGCAGTTCTTATTCTTTTTGGTCAGATATTCGCTTCGCAAAATTACGGTCTTCATGATACTCAAGATGATACTCAAGATATTGGGAACAGTAAATTTTTCACATTCAGTTCGCTTCTTGGGGGGAAGAATTGAGCGAAGCGAAATCTTCACTTTTCAGCCATTCTTGGACTAGCTGAACGAAGCTAATTCTTCACATTACTCGTTCTTCTGGACAAGATAATTCGCTTCGCTCATTTCTCAGGCTCATTTCTCTAGGGGTAGAAGGATTGAGCGAAGCGAAAACCATTTCTGGGTTAGAATTTCGCTTCTCAAATGCTCTTATTATTCATGATATTCAAGAATTTGCTTTGCGAGGTTAATTTACAGATAGAATATAAGTTGAATATGGAGGAATGAAAACAGTAAATGTAGATATAAGTGAGTGCTTATATGGAGAATAAAGATTAGTAAATGTGGTTGAATGATAGAATGTAATAATTAAAGAATATAGATATAAGTTGATGGGGAGAATGTAATAGATGATGAGTGATTATGTGATAATTGCAAAACGTACTACCCACTCGTTAGGTAGCACTTCGCAGATTGTTCATTTCAGGTCGCTTATCAGACTCCATTTTTAATGAGTCGAGTAAGAGAACCATAACTCTCGTAGATTACTAGTGCTATTTCGAATACTTCGTTCGCTCATATTGTAAGATACTTAAATAATCGATTATTCTTGAGTTACGCATATCCCAGATAGTGGATTATCGAGAGATTACCTCAAAATACACTGGTTCATCGAGACAACCAGATTATTCACTGATACTAATGTTACTCAAATTAGATACTTTTTTTCAGATACTATACTTTGTCTGGCTCATTTGATCCATTATTCTTTTTCCATGTTTCTCCGACCCTTTTCCACCTCCCTCCGCATCCTCACAAACCCCAAACCATCCAAACCACCCAAACCTCCCGCTGTACCGCCTTCCAAACCCCCTTCTTCCCCCGCAGCATCCTCGTATGTGCCGCCAACCGTAGGAGAGTGGAACCAGCTCAAACAGCACATTCCTGGGGAAAAGACCCAGACAAACACACTCCGGGACCGAATGCCCCGCTTTCCCCTCGCCAAGGAAACTGTTCCGACACTCCTTCCGCGCCCCGGGGTGCCCCAAGTAGGCAAAGACTTTACGTTCCGCCAGGTGGTGCAGATATTGCAGAATAAAAAACAGCCCGAGCTCATCTACGAAAGCGAGCCGCACCGGCTCTATTTTCTCGGGTGCGTGTGTTTTGCGGTGGTTTTCGCGGTCTACGGCGCGGTCTTGACCGAGTACGCGTGGTTCCAGGCCAACAAGGACTACGAGGAAAATGTAGAGGAGAAAAACGAGGTGCTCCGCAAAAGAGAGTGGGCACTCCAGTGGCTAGGATTGAGCAGTATGGGTGCGGTATGTTTTTCGGCAGCATACTTTTTTTCGCAGTTCCCCACCAGACTCATCAGACGTATGTGGTACCTTCCAGGCCCCGTAGAACACGTCAAATTCACCACTTATCCGTTGCTTCCTGGGCGCCCCACGCCAGTTGTCACGATTCCTCTCGAAAACCTTGTTCGTAGGCACAAGGCGCGTGTTTGGACAGGCCGTGGTTTCTATGGAACCGCCGATAACTCCATGTTTTTTTTCGTCTTGAAGGAAAAGGGTGGCAAAAACTGGGTTGTAGATAGAAAGGGCTTTTTCTGGGGCGACGGCAGGGTGTTTGACTACTTGTTTGGAAAAGAGACTATTGCGGCTGCCGAGGCGGGAATTCCGTACGACGAGCAGATTGGCATAATGCATAGGGAGGTCAAAAAGAAGAAGAAGATGTTGAGGGAGAAGGACGGCCTCTTTTGGAAGTGGAAGTTGGCTGCAAAAGACGTCAAGGGGGCGTTGGGAAAGGAAAACGATAAAAAGAAGATAGGAAAAGAAGATAGAAAAACGATACAGAAAAGATAGAGAAGGAAGAGAAAGATTAAAGAAAGAAAAAGGATAGAAGTTAAAAAAGATAGAAGATAGAAGATAGAGAAAGAAGAAAAAAATAGGATGATGATGGGGATAAAACTGAATTGAAGACACTTATAGAAGAGAAAGGTGGATTACAAGAATAGAGAGATTAGATAACATGATATGACATCATCTCTGGTTCCATGTTCGAATACAGATGACAGTCTGAGCTACACCAGTACAGGGAAAAGGTTCACCTATTCATTAAGACTCGGAGTCCTATTGACCTAGAGAGCCCAGTCGGCTCACCGAGAGCAATTGCTTTAGGTCATTTAACTAACTGAGATCATTTGCTTTACTGAGATCGTTGACTCTCTGAGATTAGACTCTCTGAGATCATAGACTCACTGAAATCATTGACTCTCTGAATCATTGACTCTCTGAACTCATTTAACTCACTGAAATCATTTGCTCTATTGAGGCCATTTAAAAAAGAGGGAGTTTGACGCCTGGGAAATGCTGACTCTAGCTATCGAAGCTGCTGAACTTTCGAGTGCTCAAAAAAGTATAAAACCCCTAGAGATGCTCTGATTAAGGATTCTGAAATCAGCAATTCGCAGAGTATTAAAGCATACGATTCATTGAATTGGGTAATGGCTTCTGCTGACCTCACTAAAATTGACCAACATATCGATGAATACTGGAATTAGGCTGACGATCATTGTTCTGTTGATTACAACAGAACAAGTGCAATTATATTCATGCTTCTCTATAATCGGACTCAACGTTGATGGTGAATTAATGATTTGATTGTGGTGGATATAAAATAGGGCACATGGATGTTCATAGGTAGTGGTGATTGCCATTCTCGCTCACTGTATATAGATAAAGAGTAAATAGAATAGCGTAATTGGAGACTAGGGGGTATGGCACTTTCTGAGTGTAGTTGAGGATTGAACAGCTTTAGGATCTTGACTCTTAATCTGAAAAACTTCATAGGATTTGAAAAAATATCCTCACAGATTTTAGAGAATTACCTCATAGATACGCCGTTAGGAGTACAAGTATGTATTCCTGAGACTATCAAGAGACCTTTAGTATGTGAATGAAGTCAGTGTGATAGTTCTGAGATCTATGAGGATACCAGGTTAATCCTTCCAGATAAAGCCTTTCAAAATGTCACAATCACTATTTACACCCACCAAAATAAAAGATAACAAATAGCTGACTTGTTGGAGCCGCCTGAACAACCAAGAAACGGTGTTTTCAATAGAAAATCCCGGATCTTTTATGAAAGCAAGGTGAGAGTATACATTAATCAAATTCTTCTCTTATCTGTTCAACCTGAGATCCTCGCATTCTCTTTTTTAATTGGTTCAAGACAGAAGTGTCACTAAAATCAGATGACTGCCCTGGCCCACCAAAATAATTCAGTATGCTCATAATCAAACACAATAATTATTCGTAGTAGATGATCTGAAGCAATAGATAAGTATTATTCTATTGTGGATATGACCTTTAAAAAGGACACAGCCTAGCTCACGTAACGTAGGCCAATAGAGGCTAGGATACAAAAGATATGCAACCGCGGACCGAAGAGCACAACACCCGTAGGTTCCACGAGCTTGCTTGTTACTGGATACGAAAATCAGCGCGGATTGAGCAAGGTTCCAACTATCTACCTTGTTTTTTAGCAAGTATTCATCGCTTATTATGGAGCAATAGATATTCATATGGCGCAACAATACCAGTATCTTATCGGTCTTATCTCGTATGCTCCCATAATTTCAAGAATCTCTTTTCATTACCTTCCCCTATACTCAAACATCTCGTTTCTTTGCCCTTCCCTATACTCAATCATCTCTTCGTATTGTACAATTTTCGTGTTCAGTATTTTAAGACATGCAGACCTGTACATAAGACTAGGACACTTTAAGCGAGACATCCAACGTGTAGCACGATGAGACACAAACAACCCATCAAGTACACAATCATACAAGCTCAAATAAATACCATTCATCTATATCTACTCAGAGAATATACCTACTCATCGAATACGCCATAACTCATGATCAACACTCACCTATCCACCTCCACCTAACAATTATTCAATTATTCACAATTTTCATTCATTTCAATCAACCCTAATTAATTTTTCAATTCACCTAATCAATGTTTACCTAATCAATATCACATAATCGATTTTCCTAATCAATATCACCTAATCACTTTACCTAATCACTTAACCTAATCAACTTACCTAATCAACTTTCACCTCAATTACCCTACAATCCTTTCTATCTGCGCACTATCATGCGTTCTTCGCTATTTGCGTTCCCCTCTCGTGAAAATACAAGAATACCCGTTGGGAGTATTGTCAGTGTATCCAAGAGGTGTCCCATATAGGTTCATAGGTTCATACTAGTATCTTCAAGTATCATAGCATTCTCATACTACTTCACAGCTTTTCACACCGTTTACTGTGTTTTCATTTTATATCGCTTCTGAAACCTTATTGTCTCCGTATTTTTCATTTGCCTTTTTTAGACATAATAAGCTCGTGGCTGAGTAGAGGCAGGTGGGGACTAGTAGGGGGTTAGTGGATGTGATTAGTGGATGGGATAGTGGATAGGATAGTGGATAGGATCAGTGGACTGGGATATAGTGTGTGGTGTAGTGGGGTGGCTCAATAGAAGGCCATGGAAGGCTTACATAAGCACGGGGACGATGTCGGCGAACATGACACAAAGCCACCGCAATCAACAACAAGTCTGAAAGCCTTCCTCTCCTCATCCCTTCTTCTCCTTTTACCCCCTTTTCCATATCTATTTTTCAAGTTGTCTGCATTCATCTCATTATCCATTTATCCATTTATCTATTTGTCTTTTATCTTTCATTTCTTTCACATCTTTTGTCTTTTGTCTTTTTTGTTTGCCTCCCATATGAAAGTCGTCAAGCACAAGCTCGACGAACCCATCGTGGGCAAAAAACGGATGAAGGCGCGTGTATCATTCGCAGGCGACCAATCGCCGCCTTCTCCACCCCGCAGACCGAGTTCTCCGTACCAGAAAGTCAAGGTGGTCCCACAAGACTACGAGTACCAGTCGCCCCTTCTCACGCCCAAGGAACAGGAGAGCGAAAACGAGGACTTTATGTGCGAGGAAACGAACGAGGACGAGGTGGACACGCTACGGAGCAATCCCGACTACGTGGGCCTTGTTGCGGCGCTAAACATGCTGCTCCGGGCTCGCAACGAGACGTCACGTGACATACTCCGGCTCCGGCAATTGCAGCAGCGCGTCGCCACAGCCCTGCCGAGTGATCTCATACGTATCGCAGAGGGCATCATCTCAAACAAATTGGACATCCCAAAGCCCCGCCCGGTCGTAGCGGCTCCGAAAGTCCATTGGGAGAGGTACCATCCTTCGTTGGCCAAGGTGGGTGATGTTTTGAAGGAGGGAGAGAGGGAGGTGTATAGGGGTATAAAGATGTGGGATGACTAGCATACACTGAGCGAAGTGCATACACTGAGCGAAGCGAAGTGTACTTGTACTGCGAAGTCTGAAGAATGGCGTACACTGAGCGAAGCGAAGTGATCGCGAAGTACTGCTAAGCGTGCCAGTACTGCGAAGTCTGAAGAATGGCTTACACTGAG
The DNA here is from genome assembly GCA_015708815.1 of Kodamaea anthophila. Taxonomy (NCBI): domain Eukaryota; kingdom Fungi; phylum Ascomycota; class Pichiomycetes; order Serinales; family Debaryomycetaceae; genus Kodamaea; species Kodamaea anthophila. The sequence continues at coordinate 50,711 of JACFYR010000061.1, read as the reverse complement.
CGAGGCGAAGTGATTGCGAAGTACTGCTGAGTGTACTAGTACTGAGTCTGAGAATGACAGATGATGAATATTTAGTATCATGATAATGATGAACAATTTTGATGTTCATGGTACGAATAGTGTTCACGTTCATTAGTGTTCATGTTCATCATGACGCATTCTACACCTTCTACCCGCCTACGTTACTCTATCCTCCTATGGATCCACCGCCCATCATATGATGATCTGATGAGAGTAGGAACCGACCGACTACATGAACATAGAAGGATTAGTGCCAGCAATTGAATCATTGCAATACAACCACACGAAATACCAACGCCATGAAAAACCAACACCATGAATACCACCATGAAATACTGCAATATCAATACCAGAAATACTGCAATATCAATACCAGAAATACGTGCAATCCAATCATGCAACCAATATGCAATACATGCAAACATCATGCCCGATTATGTTGACGGTCCGTCAGATCAGGGTGATACAGCGACATCATTCTGATGGTCGTCATAACATACGTCCAGATGCGACGACGAGACGAATAACGATCATGTACGAATTATAGTGTAATGAGCAACCATTATAGAAGCAGTGTGCTCGACGACTAGATATGCTGAGAAAAGTGTACTGGAAAGACCAGCCGTTTCAGTATTGAACCTACTAGAGTATTTAAACTACTGAGAGCATCACTCACTGCTCACTTGAGTTCTTTACACTAATATCGACTACATTGATATGCATCTCGCGGTAGCCAGCCAAACCGGGCTATCGTGCGATTATCTGCGATGCACCATTCCTCCATAGACGATCGACCCACATGACGAGTATTGATTCTAGAGGCTAAGTGATTATCAGATGAAGATGATCTCTTCCCCTAGTCACATTGTGGAGCAAGTGCAACCAAACCGTTCAGAGAAATAGAACCGTTACTGTATATACTGATGAATACCCTTACGATGACAATAATGTAGTGATGAAGGATGGTGAGATGCTGAAAAGTAAAGGTAGTATTGTAGAGATCCAGAGTGTAAAATGTTGTAGAGTATCAGAGAAGTATTGTTGAAAGCAACGGTAGTACTGTAGAGATCCAGAGAAGTACTGAAATGTTAGAAAGTAACAGTGAGTACTGTAGAGTATCAGAGAAGTTTGTTGAAAAGTAAAGGTAGTACTAGAGAAGTATTGTTGAAAATTAAAGGTAGTACTGTAGAGATCCAGAGAAGTATTGTTGAAAAGTAAAGGTAGTACTGTAGAGATCCAAAGAAGTACTGTATATGTTAGAAAGTAACAGTGGGTGCTGTATAGAGTATATAGAAATGTGCTGTACTGAGAAGTAACGGTGAGTACTGTTCAGACTGGGTACTGCATGTGACCCACGTGATCAAGGTTTCCCTTTTCGGTTCCCCTTAAGGTTGAGAAAACCTCAGATTTATGCAAATCAGTGATTTAAGTGTGAACCTAAGCATAAACCTTCGCTTCGCAGGTTGGCATATAAATACTGTGTATATTTTCAGTTAAGTTCTAAGTTATTCCAACTATGTGAATTCTAACAACTGTATATAGAGAGTATTTAGAGAGTGCTGTGAAAAACGGTGAGTACAATGGAAGATATCAGGGAAGTGTGTGTGAAAATCGGTGAGTATAATGAAGATATCAGGGAAGTGTGCTGTGAGTGAGTACTGTAGAGTATCAGAAGTACTGTATATAAAAAGTTTTTAGTACTGCATATAATAGAGTGTTTTACGCTGTACTGTATATTAAAAGTAGTTCTGTAGACTGAAACAGCATTGTTATGGAGTATCTGTGAAGTTACGTGCAGTCCTGACCTGAAGTATTATGGAAAGATTCCATGAAATTTGCGCTTACGCAGTCTGTATAGAATAGAAGTATCTGTACATCCCATTGCGCATGTGAAGAATACTGTTGTATCGCCCGTATAAATAGAGTAGCAGATTTGTAAATAGAATCACCACCTATCACGATAGTACTACAGCAGGAATAGGTGGTGTTGACTCCGAAAAATACGATCCACGATGTCTCTAGACACAATCTTGCGGTCACAAACAGACCGGGGGTGCACAGGTTGACACTATAAATATTCTGACAAGCAGCACAAGGCCAATGCAAAAGGACCAGAATCGGCACCCTGATGATCGATAACAGAAGCCACATTTCTGAATTTGGATAAACAGGCTTGAAACGGCAGACCGAGACACTAGTGTCTGATGGTAGCTAATCTGATGAAATTACTGATACGAGATGATATACTAGATACTAATAAGATGACTGATATACTGATATAATAGATACTGATAAGATGACTACTGATATACTACTGATAATAGATACTATAGATACTGATAAGATTGATATACTCTATTACTGATACGAGATTGATACTAGATACTGATAAGATGACTGAAATACCCTATTGACTAATAATATTGATATTACTAGATTACTGATAGACTCTATTGGCTGATACTATTGATACCTCCATTCATACCTCTATTGACATCTCTATTAACATCTCTTTTGATCTCTATTGATCATTGATCTCTATTATCTCTATTGTTCCTTGTCACCTAAGAATACTCCTGACTGGGCTTCTAGATCTGATAAGAGGCCGAAAGCCATTTACGGGCCGAAATGCGGCATCAGTATGCACCCCTCATTAAGGGTAGAGAGGTTGCGGCTGGCTAATAATATTACGAGGTGTTCTACACAAACGCGCCTATCGGAACGGTTTCGGTCCGTTCAACACCCGTCAAGAGAAATGGGACCGTCACTGGCTACCGAGGCATTTGGGAAGGTATACACGGGGGTGAATGGTGCGAGGTGTTCGGTGTGGCGTGACTGGCCGGTGACATAATGCCTACGATGACGCCCCATTAATTAATCGGTGTGCGTATAACTGAAACGATAGATGCGGCCAGGCAAAAATATTGGACCCTTGGAATGATAAGGCCGTTTTGTGGCACTCCGGAACGCCTTTCAGGTGTATTAGTAAGACAATGAAGGGTCTAGTCGCCCTCAGCCCTGTTGGGGCTTATTCTCTAGCACCCAATATAGCCCCAGTGCAGGGAAGACGTGTGAAAAAATAACTCTATTCTTCACAAATGCACCATGGCTATGCTTAGCGTATTTTCTGTCGGGTGTGATCAGATTGAATCAGTCGAGCTGATGCACCGTTTGGCTTAATTTGGGGTGACATGTCCTTGACACGGCACGTGATAAATTGCAGCTGCCTACAAGTGGTGGCATATATCTATAATTATCATTTCTCACTTATAATTGTGTTTTATTTCTCATTTAATTGTGATTATTTCTCTTCTATTTGTGTGGTGATGTCACCTAGGCACTGTGAATAATGCTACCGAGGTGTATGTGTGGAATGCAAAACTTGAAACAGCCACATATTTTCATCAGTCGATAATTGGCGACTGTTTTGTGCAGACTAGAGATGTGTCTGACTAGATAAGCATGCCATGGTGGCAATTATTAGCGATTCACTTCATGGGGTCTACGGAAATAGACGTGGAACTCCGACTGAAGGCGCAGTGTTTAGCCGTGAAGCACAACTCGAGGGTATCGAGCAACTCGAGCGTAGCGAGAGTAGCGAGTAGACACACCCTAGTGAGAGTTGTCGTTGAGAATTCGTAAAATGGGCGCTCATTATCTGAACTCCCCAATCTAATACTCAATTTACCCTATGCTGGATTTTTGTACCTCTAGATTTTCTGGACAGGAGCCATATCTACACTCACTACGTGTGGGCACTCAATTACGGGCTAATGACTCAGTGTGATGTATGCAGGAAAGTGGGGTACTACAAGAATGGGTGCAAAAAAAGTCATACATCGGCAAGAGTACAAGAAATTCCATGAGAGCGTTGTTGATGTGTTGTAATTACTACAGAGAGTACATTTAACTTTAACTGGTAGATTAATCAAACATTAGTGTCGTATCCAAAGTATAAATTCTAAAAAGTAATTCCTTCTCTCGAATATTTCTACAACTAGGTGAAAGAGCACTCTAACAACTGAAAGCTTCTAAAACTGCAAGCTTCTAACATAAAATAGACCCTTAGGTTGGCTCTGTTCGAGTGAATACACCTCAGTCCCAGACTCACGCAACTCATGGATAGCATATAGACCAGCCTCAATTACTCTCTTGGGATAGGAAGACGAAAGATGAGGATACACATTTAGCATAATTTTGTTCAACGATAATGATGTCCAGCCGTCAAGAATATCCATATTTTCGCTCAGTGCATCGTTAGTGTATTCTCCACTAGAATGATGGAGTATTGGCATTTCCATAGAACAAAAGGAAGAGGTAAGTGAAACACAAGAAGAGGTTAGAAGAAACAGGATAGGAGACACGGCGATGAGAGGGTACGAGGAAGGAAAAACACTTGAGATTTTCAGTGGTTTAAGTGAAAGGACATCTATAATCATGGCAGTCTTCCCTCGCCAGGTTCCTCAGTAAGTCTTGTCGCTCCAATACTCACTGGATAAGAAGCTGAATGGGCGACAACAATTGCAACCGACGTTCTTTCAGTCTCATTATTTTGATCTGGAGACTGATCAAGAAGAGGCATAGAAAGCCTCACAAACTTCGTTACAAAATGGTTTCGAGTAGGATTCCAAGTGCAATTATATAAAAATTGCAGTGCACGAAAGTCCTTAAAGCGATTATAAATACAGCATGTGAGGGTACGCGCAAATGTAATACATTCATTCCATTTATTCGCACGCTCACAAATGGTAACACTTAGTTTATCAAGCAGAATTTGTACGCTCACAATGGTAATACCTAGTTTATCAAGCAGCATTTGTACGCTCACAATGGTAATACTTAGTTTATCAAGCAGCGTTTGTACGCTCACAAAGGGCCCACATCAGTTTATTCAGCAGCATTTGTGAGGAGATAAACCTCAAGCTTTCATGGTGATATAGACGCAATTATTGCTCTGCAGTTTCTCTGATTTGTCTCAATTGATATAAACTCCAATGAAGCATGAGCAGCATGAGTTACGATTTATTTCGTTGATCAATTCCTGCTCTCCGTGTAATATCTACAAGGCTTCTGTTGATATGGAGGTTAAATTAAGCCCACGGTAGTATGGCAGTGACAGAGGGGAAGCCATTGTGAGAGTAGCGAGAACACTCAGCAGGCTTATTAAAATGATCCATTGCTGGATATCGGCATAATAGAGTACCGCAATGCAGGGTTAAACCTATTACCTATTTATTCAGCTTACGTATACTTGTACTTAGATAAGACACAAAGGACTCACTGAATATTAATATCGGGGATTCGCCTGAATTGCTTATTAGCTCCCGTACACTCGAGAATAGGTGGCTCATCCAAGCACTCATTATAAGAGACAGACGAAGGCGGTGTCCGATAACCTTACCTTTCACCCAACTATTCCATTCCTAATAAATTACTATGAGGTCAGGATCACTATTGTACGTAACTTGTCTTGGAATATACAACATATGTGAACTCCCAACCGTAGGTGTATATGCAGTACTACAATGACGTCATCTTAGACTGTCCTAATTAATCTAACCGTTATTTAAATTACCTTCCATTAATGAAGAAGCGGAAAAATACGATGATGACTCGCTACCTGATGCTGGTTCGCTTGAGACCAATGGCCAAATGAGGTCAAATAAATTATGCCAGTTTAAGAATACACAAAACCATTGCCACATCAAAAATAGCTGTTCAATCGGTACCGTTTTGAACGGGTAAAAGTTTTGTTGCAAATGAGTAAATTAAATTATTCTGAGACTATTGGAAACAATGGGCGTAGCGAAATTGTTGTAGAGTATGTGGATATGACAACAATTTCGCTTCGCTAATTGTTGTATAGGATATATGATAACAATTGAGGTATTCTACCTTGTATTCTCAATTCTGATACATGTATTCTGCTAATTAACCCAATAGAAACTACAAATACTCGCACTCGCTTCCGAGTGTGCTCTTATACTACTTATGTTCCTGATACTCGCACTCGCTTCCGAGTGTGCTCGCATATATTGTTGATACTCGCACACTCGCTTCGCGACTGTGCCCGCGACTGTGCTCGCGAGAGTGCTATTTATGCTCATCCTCACTATCAGTCACCAAAAACGCATCACTATTCGCCGGAACATCACTACCCAACGGCTGCCATTTCCTATCCTTTCTCTGGGGCAATTGCGGCAAATCTTTATCCTCATCCTTCAAGGAGATTTTGGAGTTAAACTCGTACTGGTTGATTATTTTTGGGTCCTCGTCGAAGCGGGTCATTTTTTGGTTATTGCCAAAAGAGGAACCGCCCAATGCGCCAAACAACTTCTTTTCCGGTCTCGAAGGGTTCTCTTCATTTCCCTCAAACTTCTTGGCCAAGCCACTGACCCATCCATTCAAGGTTGTTCTTGCCTCCTCCAAACCCTGGGTAAAAGTCTCCTTCAACTGTTCAAATTCGTCTGGGGACTCCTCCTCCTCCTGCTGTTGCTGTCTGCGCTGTCTACGACGGGCTCTTCTCTGCTTTTCCTCCAATTCAAACTTCTTTTGGAGCTTGCGCGCAAGGGCCTCGTCATCGGGAACAGTGGTCCTAGTAGCAGTGGCTTGGGCCAGCGTGTGCACAGGAATCTCGGGCCGAACCAGCGGATCCGACAAGTACAAGAGCGCATTGAAGGCGGGGTCGGGCTGGCCCTGCAGCGCAATCAACACCGCGGTTATGATCTTGTCTTCTGCATCGGGAAATGCCTCCTTCAAGTCGTTGGTGACACGGGTCAAGGGCGAAACGGGTCTGGGGGGTTGCGCGGGCGCCTGTTCGCTTTCCTCTTTGGGCTCCGCCTCTGTCTCCTCTTTGGGCTGCGCCACCTCCGCTCCCACTTTTCCCTCCACCTCTTTTTCTTCCTCAATGTTGACGGGTTCACTCGATACAACCTTCAATTCGCTGGTCATTAAAAAAGATAACACATAAAAGTATACTACAAGTAGATAATACAATACAACAACTTCTATACTACAAGTATTACTACAAGTATCACAATAACTACAATATACTACAACTTCTTATACTACAAGTAAAATAACTACAATATACTACAACTTCTTATTCTTTACAATATACAACTTCTTATACTCAGCCACCTCTCTATTATTCTCTCAAGCTCGTCTATCTTCTATTTTGATCCAAGGTATAGAGGCCCAGGTACATCTGAGAGACCGGATTAGACTAGATAAAGTGGCTGGATTACCGTGGATACACATACCTTTTTCTAAATGTCGGCAATCAGATTGCCACATGCCACATTCCATTATATACAGTATTCCTACCACATAGACATGTATAAAGCGAGTCAGGAGCTAATACTCCTACCAGCGATATTCTTGTATCATTATTGCTCTGATATCTTGTATCATTATAGCTCTGATATCTTGTATCATTATAGCAGGAAGTCTGATGTGGATTCTCAGGGGACTTGAAAATTACGTAAGCAACTATATAAGCAATAATGAGCAACTATACAAGCAATGCTAATGATATCCACAAATAAACGACAAGGTGAGATGACAATCTAGCTATAAAGCTTCTCATATCTTCAGCTAGTCGTATCTATTGTCATGCTTACTCATATCTATTATGTATTCAGATCGTTGAGTATTTCGTCATCGCTCAGTCCCCTTTTTACACGTGTACTTTTCAGACCGCTACTATATAAGGCGAGAAATTCGCCATATCCCCAGATAGATACTCCGAAAAAAAAGGAGCTTGCAAGAGACAGTTTTTTGCACAGTGTGGACAGCGGAGATAAAGCGAATGAATACCGGATGGCCTGTTTATTCCACTTTATTCAGTCTTGAAGGGTTCAAACAGATGTAGAGAGGTGGATTAGGAGAGATGAGCGGTAAGATTAGCGGTGAATATGAGCTGGGAGTCAGATTAGTGGTGAAGATGCGGTGAATATCAGCTGGGAGTCAGATTAGTGGTGAAGATGCGGTAATATCAGCTGGGAGTCAGATTAGCGGATAGTGGTGAATATCATAAAGGTGAAGATCAATGATTCATTATTTTTGCATAGTGAATGGATCATAGTTCACCAACTCAACAGTTACACTTGTCCATGTTTTAATCACTATACACAATAAAGACATTCTCTTAAGGCTATCATTCTTCTAGTCACTATTCATACTCTTCAAGCCACCCATGTATATGAATCACTATTACCTCCAATATTCAATTCCTGTGGAGACAGTGTACAGAACAGTGTATACTGTATACTGTATATATGTTCAATAGTGTATACGTTTTAATAGATAAATTTTCGTCTACATTATCCATCTGTATTTATCGTGTATTGGTAGCTCTGTCAGAGTTTCAGAAGTCTCAGTCTATTTTCTCTACCTCATTCTCGCTCTCTTTTCCGCTTAGTCAGCTTTCTTGCTTGTCAGCTTTCTTCTTGTCAGCTCTAGCGATCAATGCTTATGCCTCGCTTCTCAATTTCTCCTTTGCGGCCCTCAACTCCTCCTGTCTTCTCATATAGTCGAGGTTCTGGCACTCCTCCCACGCGTGCTTGTCGTGTTTGCAGTCGACACTGGAGTTGGCTGTCTGTCTAATAAGACAGGTGTGGTAGAGGGCGTAATAGGCCGCGCATCTATCTCTCCAGCGAAGAGGGACCTTGTACTTCTGCAAATCGTCCTCGGAGACTGGTGTTAGTGCATTTGGGGGGGTTCGGGGGACTTACGGAGGGGTGGAAACTCGGTGACGGTCATCCAATGAAAGTGAAAAAAAAGAATTACTGGCAACGAAACGAACACTGGCGAAGCCAGTGTGAGGCCAGAAAAAGCCAAACGAACCCTGGCCAGCCCGTGTGAGGCAAATAGTCATTTACTGACTAAGGAGATGAATGAACATGAATATATATAGAATATTCATCAAACATTTATATACATTTCATAGACATTAATACATTTTTATATTTCATGAGACTCAAACATTACAGACACTTCTAAAATTACATATATTCGTAGACACTACAAAACATTATATTTAAGACACACAGGAACAGGTACATTTCAGTTCTCAGTAACTAACACTCTTACACATGTACCATTAATTCCTTCCAACTGTTTCATTTCAGGTATGTAGGTTTCAACATGTGTAAGGGAAGCTTCCTCATACTACAAATAACATGTATCAATGATAGCAGATATGCAAATGAATTAGATGAATGGTGTGCTACATTTTTTCACTAAATAGACTTGAGTTCTGTCTTCTACAGACACTTGAATTCTGTCTTCTACAGACACTTGAATTCTGTATCTCTACATATGACTCATCTTGTATCTTCAACTGTTAATTCTGTATCTTCAACAATTCTGTATCTTAGCTGGCAATTCTTGCATCTTTCAGCTGGCACTTCTATCAATGGCTCTTGTCAGACCCTTTGGTATATCATAGCCTATATTGTCTATAATTCTTCTGTGACTCTTATTACCTGTTATTCTGACCTAGATGGACAAAAATGATCGTCTGTAGTCTACGTGTAACTGACTTGATAGGCCCATTTGAAACACTCACTATTCATACACCCTCTCTAGATACAGCTTCTGGGCTAACACGATAGCCAGATCTGTTACCATCCATTATTACTAAAAGGGCTTGGCACGAGGAAAGGTCTTTCATCTAAGACCCATAGTCAAAAAGAAATTTTCCCTTTTGGGAACAATTTGCAACCATTTAAATCACTAGATTAATGTGCAACTCTATAGAATGGCGGAGAGGAGTCACCATTCTAAAAGCCTATAATGAATCTCCCAGTTACATTTTTGTCCCGTAGGTAGTACACTGCTACTGTTATCCAATTGTGTGGGAATTATCCAAACCAAAAGGACATGTTTAAGCCTCATTAATATTAAGGCCAGATTATAGCGTTAATCTAGATTAGGCTTGAAAGGTTCAATAGCCAATTAAGCCGCCAATTAAGATAAGCCTTAGCCCATATTATTCAATTTTTCATACAGCCCCAAGATACACCCTGTCTCAATATAGATCCATATTGTCACCTCAGTGGCCAAAATAGATCCATATTGTCACCTCAGTGGCCTAAGGTCCATATTGTTGTCACCTCAGTGGCCAAAATAGATCCATAGTCACCTCAGTTGGCCTAAAATCCATATTGTGTCACCCCAGTTGGTCAAATACTTGACGACTTGAGCACAATACAATCACCCATTCAACTCAGTGCCCAAAGGATTTCTATATCAATGAGAGCTCCTTAGGGTTCATCACAGTGCTATTAACAGAATAATCCCTAGACCTTAAATTCAAAAGTTAATCGAAGATTACGAAAATCTAGTTCTCACAGTATTATAGAGGCTCAGTTTAGAAAAGCGATCATCAGCCATACACCCCAATTCCACAACGTTTATTCCTTGCTTGACTCCATTTGTTGGATCAATGCATATATGTCCATCTCCATCTTATTCCTCATATCCACGAGATGTATGTCTTATGATGTCAAAAAATCAGCCCTAACACTTGTTTAGACCTTTAATATATGGCTAGTTGAGTCCTTAGTCCATTGCTTCAAGATGAACCTGCACTGAACAAATGAGAGTAGTTTACTGTAAATCTATTGTATTCGCACGTCCATACAACTTTGCAGTCTAAAATACCACTTTTATCTCGTAATAAAAGACATAAATGATGGCTACATATATCTATACCTTTTTCTACCACTTGATATATAGGCTACATATATACCTTACCACTTGATTCATTCTTCATGAGGCTACATATACTTAATTCATTCCTCATATGAAGCTTATATACTTAATTCACTCTTCATGAGGCTACATATCTACCTACCACTCTCTTCTTATGCATTATCTACTTCTGTTCTATCATCCAATGGCATTATCGTCAATCGTCACTATAGTGAGTATCAGTCGTGTCGTTGGTAAGTAGATAGTTATAGTGTTCTTTCGCCTGATAATATATTATATCGTTTTTCACATTACACCCGTACCGCAGTAGTGAAGGACATAACCAATCTCTAGGCCTTGTGCCCCTCGAGTCTCTGTTTTAATGCAATGTACTGGCACTTGTAAAACTCCTCTTTGGCGTCAAAGCAGAAAGACGTGCCTTTGTCGAGACACTTGTAATAGTTGATCATATGGGCAGCGCATCTGTCTCTGCTGTGAAAAGGTACTTTGTACTCGTCCAACTCTTTTTGGGACGCTGGGTGTTAGTATAGGTCACATTATGGGCGTACTTACGGATCGATGGGAACGTGTAGCTTTCGTTGTGTGCGGTCATGGCGATATGTGTTGGATATTATTGGTGAAAAAAATGTATTATGTAATGGCACAATAAAAATTATCTGTTCATGGTTAAATTAAAGGTGGCTGGGCGGTTGGGCGGTGTAGGGCGGTGTTGAGGCTAAGAGCCAGAGGGAGTTCAAAAGAAAGACAAATAGTTGACTTAAAAAAATACACCCAGGTGAGGGTAAGTTGACTTAAAAACATGCCGGTGCCAGGAATCGAACCTGGGTTACAGCTGCCACAAAGCTGTGTACTAACCACTATACTACACCGGCTTTTGTTGAGAGACAAGCCTGTAAATATATTATACTGTTATAATGTAGTATATCCATAACCTGGTGAATTTCTATCATAAACATGCTTACCGACTCCAGTAAGTGCCTATTGATCATAGTATACATCAACGATACGGAAGGTATGACAAGAATTTTTAATACATATACTTATGGGGTACTTTATATACTTGTAGGGACTATGTCTGGAGGTTTTGCATGTCACTCAGTTCGGAACGCGTTCCGACTATGAATACGTGTATAATTCTTCGAAATAAACAAGTCGGTGATAACAAATCCCCCCTATAGTGTGGTATTCCTAACACTTTGTATAGTTTTTATTTATTTGTTGAGTGTATATTCCAAGAGAATTCATCTATTGATAAATTTAGAACTGCTTTCTTTCTAGTACTGAACTGTTTTTCCTATTCAAAGCTTCTGGATTCAGATATCTAAATTATCGATGGGGTAACGACTTGGCTAGATCCTTTATCATTTTGACAAAAATTTACAAAAACCGCCAACATTATTTTTACTTGTAGAAAACCAGTAATTATACCGAATTAATGGACAGAGCTACTCGAGGGCTCTTATTCCATTGAAAAATTGCTTGTGACTTTCGGATTGTTGAGGCGGTTCGAATGGATCCAGAGAGCCATACTTGCTTATTTTCAGCTGGTAGAATCCAGTGGCTGAATGGAAGGCAAGGTTAAAGCAGAATAACAGGAGCAATATTAGGAGTACTTATCGGTCAGAAGCTTTGAGCAAAAAGTAATGGCATGTATCCCACTGTTTTGTATTTAAAAATAAATGCCGGTGCCAGGAATCGAACCTGGGTTACAGCTGCCACAAAGCTGTGTACTAACCACTATACTACACCGGCTGTTCTTGTTTATTTTGAGATCATGTAGAATAATATGGTGGAATATTTGAAGATGTGTAGTTTCACAACTGTATTTGTTCAAGTACGTCAATGGAGTAACAAATCCAGTTGAGTGTCTATTTTACATATGACGAGTTTCTGTAGAGGAATGACTAGGACCTCAAGATGTTTATGGTTTGGTTTTCATTGATGTCTTAAAAATTGGTTCCACATACGTTCTTTTAAGAGTGCTCACAGCTATGTGTAGCCATTTACTTAGTATCCGGTTCTCAGCCTCTTCACAAGGCTCAGAATGACTGTCAATTTGTTTGAAGGGTCTGTTTTCGCCTAATAGACGGTGCATTGTCTTCATCTTGATGATAGGATGGTTATTTTTCACCTTCTTAAAATATTTGAAACAGTTGCTCCATCTGAAACGATTCACTAAATCGATATCCTATTGGACGAATGTGGTAGTAAAGCTTGAAGCTACAATGAGATTGGGGCGAACATGATATTCAACTAACATTAGCTACATCAGCTAACATCAGCTACATCAGCTACATCAGCTACATCAGCTACATCAGCTAACGAACTTACAATTCACTCAATTCATGAAGATGATATTTTTCAGATACTTTATTGGGTATACTCGTCTGATGTCAAATGTAGCAATCAAGTACCTGTATGGTGTCAGTTCATTTACGAGCAGCAGTCACTCGTAAATCGACCGCAGACATCGAATCACCAGTATTTTTAGAGGGTGAAACGAGGACAAACCGGCTGGTTAGGAACCTGCCGTACCCCAGCCAGAAAAGTGCATTGTACATTCTGCTAGATTACCGAGGCTGGAGAAGATCATTAAAGCATTGGGAGTTATGAAGACATAGTCGTAGTCATAAAGATAAAGCATGGGAGTTAATGAGAGCGAAGATAGCTCTCATTCGATTTGATTTATGAGTTAGAAATCTTCACTTCATTCGATTCGATTATAGAGTTTAATATACCTCTCTCATTGCTTATAAAAGTTTGGAGTAAGTCTCTAATCTGGGTACATCCTGATCTCATCTGCTTATAAAAGTTTGAAATAAATCTCTACATTTATTTTGTTTGTAAAAGTTTGAATGAACCTCTACAGTCTATTTGTTTATAAAAGTTTGATAAACCTCTACTGGATATCATTCTATCTCATCACAATTTGCGTGATTCGATTTACACTCATTCGCTCATAAATTTTAAATAAAACCTCTAATGAATAACATCAAATCACGCTTCGCGTGATTAGATTAATTTGCTCTAATGGATCTCATCACGCTTTGCGTGATTCGATTTACACTCATTCGCTCATAAATTTAATAAAACCTCTAATGGATATCTAATCACCTTCGCGTGATTATTAATTTGCTTTTGTTTGAATACCTCTAATGAATATCTCATCACGCTTCGCGTGATTCGACTCATTCGCTTCGCTCATGAGTTTTTAGTTTCCTCCACCACCAACTTTGTCTTTGCCCCCACAGCCCCAATCGGCTCCTGCATAAAACTATCACCAGCCAAAGTAAAGATCTGCCCCAACCTCGAAAAAGAGTTTGGAATCTCGAGGTTTGTAAAACGGGTAGTCTTCTTACAACCCTGTACAGTGGAGTTGCCTTCGAAAAGGCCCTTGATCCAGTTGATTGCACCCGGTGCACCAGAAATGTACTCGGTAATGTGCTCACTCATGATATCCGCCTGTAACTCAAAGGATTGGATTCCCCAGTCGCACCAGTTGTCAAAGACTCTCTGGGTTTCTCTGAAAGGAGCCACCTCGTCGTTTTCAGAGTGGAAAACGTAAAGGGGGATGTTTGGGATTTCTTTGGTGTGATCGATGGCCAAAGTGTTTGCATCCACAATCTTTTTGGCAATGTCAGTCTGGAAAATGCCAAAGCCGTCCTTGAACATGCGATCTTCACCTGTGAAGAATCTCTTTCCAAGGAACTTGACAATGTTTGGAACAAGACATTTGGATTCGGCCCATTTGAAGGCCTCAGCGTTGGCGGGAATGTTCAATTCCTCGTTGAGGAGCTCCTGGAAATCAGGGTAGGCGTGCAAAACTCCATTCAAGCCAGAAGAGCTCAAGCCAGAAAAGAACCCACCGTCTACTCTCTCCGTAACGGCCGAGATATTGGAAACAAAGCCACCGAGGGCTGCGCCGAGAAGGGTTTTGTTAAGATGGGGCGCATATTCAGGCTGCAACGCCGCAGCCCAGCCAGAAGCCAAGGACCCACCCGAGTACCCAAATAATACTGTTTTTGCATCCTTATCAATTCCAGTGGTGTTCCCCGAAGACAATGCAGCGGTGATGGAGTCCAAAACACCCTTTCCAGCCAACCGTCCAATAGTGAATGCTCCCTTGGTACCCTCGTAGTCTGGGGAAACAACAAAGTAGCCTTCATTCAACAAGTCCTGCATGAACCACATCTCGACCTGGGTCACCAAAGTGGGCACAATAGGAGCTGCTGTGGTCAAGGTAAACGACGGAGCACAGTCTGGGTCTGGGGCGTCTTCTGCAACCTGGAAACTCACCAATTTCTTGGGGTCAGAGTTGTATGGCTCTATCACCATCGCAGCCGACGCAATTGGGTCACCATTGACATCATTGGTCCTCACGAGAAACTGCCACACATTCTTCACTTGGAGGGGAAGCACCACGGACCTCATTTGGTACGGGGCCACTCTCTGTCTGAGAATGGTACCGGGAGCGGTTTTCTCAAACCCATCAGGAGGGGTGTAGAATGGGTCTTCGCTGGGCTTAAGAACCTCTTCGTCCAGCCTGGGGACTGGGGCACTGAGCGAGTATGCAAAAAACAGCAAGAGGACAAGGAAGTAGTTCCACTGCATTGGTGGTTTTTTTGCTGGGAAGAAGGTGTTCTATTTATGTCTACATTTTCTCCGGCCTGTGCATGACGGGAACAAGGGCCCTTGCTTGAAAGGGAAGGTATCATGGGTGTTTGTGCACTTCGCTTATTCCCTATGTTCTTGACTGGATGGCTGCAAAAAAAGCCTAATTGGGAAAATTGGAAATTGCCTATTTAGGAAACCCCTCTCCACCCACAATGTGTCAGCGTGCAAAGGAAGCAGAGAAGGTTGTAAATCCGCTCTGCTGATCTTCACGTCAACAATCCACTGCCATGCACCTCTGGCTTCTCTGGCTTCTCTGGGGGCGTTGGAGAAGATCTGATTATTGGCTCTTAAACTTTCCCAAATAGAAATCACATGTCTTGTGTGGGATTTCCGTGATAGGAAATAACAAAAATATACTATTAACCCCGAGATTTACACGGCCTCAAGAACCAACCAGACCCGAAACCAAAAGAAGAGAAACCTCAAGAACCAAACCTCAAGACCCGAGATAACCCAAGAAGATTTGGGAGAAATGGAAGGCTCAGAAAATATTGTTGAGGATATTGTGTGGAACATTTATGAAACATTTGTGGGGAATTTAGACAATAGCCACCTGATACCGATTTGGGTAGTGACGAATAGAAAGTGTAGTAAAGAAAATAGCCGAATACACCGAATATTCAACACCGAACGAAGTGAGGTGTTGAGTTGAACAAACATACAAAATACTATACAACACCGAACGAAGTACACGTCGTTTGGTGTATGTATTCGTATGTATTCGTTTGGTGTGTATTCGTTTGGTGTGTATTCGTTTGGTGTGTATTCGTTTGGTGTGTATTCGTTTGGTGTGTATTCGTTTGGTGTGTATTCGTTGGTGTGTATTCGTTGGTGTATTCGTTCATACACTATCACTAATACCTTGACTCAAAGTACTCAATTGTTAAAAGTTAACAAATGACTCATTGTTAACTTAGCTAAGCTGCTTATTAATCGGTCTACCATCATTTGTGTCACTCAATAAGATTATCCGTGGAAATCAAGAAAAACTTGAAATACATAGAGAGTGGATCTTACGGTACATAGGCGACCAATAGATTTGATGGGGAATGAATCTCAGAGGCCCGTAGATCTTAGAGGCCCGTAGATCCAGATGGGTGTATAGATCTTCAGCGGCTCTTAGATCTTAGAGGCCTGTAGATCTCAGTGTATAGATATTCATTTTTTCTGATACACTTTTCGTCTGGCCCATATGTGACAAAATTTTTCGTTACAAAACTGAAACAATAAGACGACTAGAATCCCCATACGAGATTTGTTTCATTCGATGTACATTGTCGCCTAGGTCTATTAAAGACTATGTTACGAGAATGAGCAGCGAGCGAAGCGAGCTCATCTGAGCAATCTAGACAGAAATAGACGTCACTATGGAAAATCAACATAGTAATAGACGTCACTTTGAAATATCTAGACAGAAATAGACGTCACCATAGATCCCGTCATAGAAATCGTCATAGAATCACAATAAATTATTCATATTGCCTATATCGTTGTACGTTACCTTCCGACATTAACCTATGGATGCAACCTATGGATGCAACACAGAATCGAGGAAACTGCATGTAACCGAAACCCCCTGGTTCCCGACACTTGTTTCAGAGCGGATATGCAGTCAATCCACAATTGCTCCAAATACTAGCCATGCGGGCCACTTATTCTTAGTACATTCAACGGCAGGAACGAACAGTATTGGTTCGATCGCCAATAGCAACCCAACAATGAATACAATTAAGGTTTAAATGCATAGCTTAAACAAGCCACATTGCACATTGCTGTCAGATTGCAGTAGGTCCCAACAATTAGTGCATACAAAGCAGTGACAAACCTTATTGAGAATAAGAATTCGAGAGATAGAATTCGATAATAGATAGAATTTGATAGAATTCGATAATAGATAGAATTCGATAATTCGATATGATAGAATTGATGGAACTCAATATTAGATAGATTAGATAATGTCTGAATCTCATATTACCTCGCATGCCGAGTTGCCAATCAGTGCCTCCCAACAAAACATGTACTCAGGATATCAGATAAGTTATCATACTGCTTTTATTGTCGTACTACTCATCATACTGCTCTTACTCTCTTCTATCCTACTGCTCATCATACTGCTCTTTACTCTTCTATCCTACTCCTCATAATCCTTCTAGTCTCCGTGGATATTCGAAAAGTTCATAGACTGGCTTGGCAGCTCAAAACCATGTAACAGAGTGCTTCGCAAACGTTTTAGTGTCTGGAGATTGCAGGAGATGGTCTGATAATTAGAGGCGGAAATTCACGAGCCTGGGAAAACATCATGGAAGATACAAAAAAAGATTCTGTATGTTTGAAATTGCCTCAAAAAATATGCCGGTGCCAGGAATCGAACCTGGGTTACAGCTGCCACAAAGCTGTGTACTAACCACTATACTACACCGGCGGAACTTGAAAAACAAACTTATGGAAGAAATATAGAGCAATGATTTACTTGTCCTCATCATACTGAGTAGACCTTCATTATGAATATAACAATACTATAGACGACATGAGGGTATGGATGAACCTGTGGCTCAAAACAGAATCACTGGATACTGAGTATTTGTATATTTGTATGGCAACGAGATCATAAGATACCACACGGTATGGCAGTCTGCACGTAGATCGTCCCTAGAGAACTAATATAGCTTTGTATAACCCCAAGGACATCTAAACACCCAAAACCGTACGGTAGTGACCCCCAAGATGCCCTATTCAGACCACTAGTCATGACCTAGCAAATAGGTCATTCAATAAAAGATAGGTTTATTCATAAGATCACTGTCTATTCATAAGATTAATAGGTCTATTGATCTAGTCTATTCAATATACGATCACTAGTCTGATAATACGATTACTAGGTCTATATGAGACCTATTCAAAATAGGACAACTAGTCTCAATGCTCTCAATATTCCGAATGATCCAAATCATCGGGAATATCGAAAAACTTCTCCGAGGTATCAAAGAACTCTAACTATCAATAGACGAACTTGAGTATTCATCTCTGGTAAGCTACACATTGTGGTATCCAAATCAGCAATCCTATTCAAGATAACTAGGTTTGCTAGGTTTACAAGATCTGTCTATTCATGAGACATAGGACCATTAGTTCTATTCAACCTAGGCAAGACAACTTGGTCTCTAGTCTATTAAAAGACCACTAGTCTTGGTAAGATCTGTCTATTCAAAAAGACCACTAGTCTTGATAAGATCTGTCTATTCATAAGATCTGTCTATTGATAATATCTGTCTATTGATAAGATCTGTCTATTCATAGACCTATTCAATACAAGACAGTTAGGTCTACTAGGTCTATTCATATCCCTCTATTCATAGACCTATTCAATACAAGACAAAGGTCTACTGTCTATCCATAAGATTAGCTGTTCTAAAATCACTAGGTCTACTCATAAGATCACTAGGTCAGAAGACCTATTCAAAGACAACTTGGTCTACTTGTCTATTCAATAGATCTATGCTCTATTAAACCCAAGGCTCTGTTCAACTAGTCTATTCATAAGATCCATTCAATAAGACAAGGCTCTAGGTCTATCCTGTCTATTCATAAGACCTATGATAGGTTCTACTAGTCTATATAAAACCATTAGATACTAGGTCTATTCATAAGTTCTGTCTATTCTCTGTCTATTCATAAGATCTGTATTCTCAGTCTCTTCCACTATTCTGCATCCATTAATATCACTTTGTTGATTTGTTGAGATTCTTGGCCGGTAGTGCGCACCTAAAAATATCCTGAACCGGGTCATGGTTTGCATAAGAGTCAGTGATATTTCGCTAGAATAGCCTGAGAATCATGTATCTTGATGGTGGTTAACAGTGTAGCATGTATACTACACTGAGAACTACTATATGTGTATCGATGTGTATCTATTCGCATCATTAGTATCTATTAGTATCTGAGTATCTATTCGTATCTATTAGTATCTAGTATCTTAGCTGGTCTGTTTATGGTTGCCATAAAAATGAAACCAGAGAAGATCGGCTAAAGTTGCCTTGTTTCAGCCTGATTGCAATATGCACGATAAGATGTTGGAGATGAGATGATTAAGATTCGAAGCAAGTCAAAAAATGTCTGCATATGCAGCATGCAGAGATGGTTTCAAGATTGGGGGGCCTCACGTAGCCCGAGGTTGGTACCCCACACGGCCCTGTCCTACACATCATCGGGGCGCTTTAAGTTGATATACATTTACGGTGGCCTGTTCGATCGATGCGTCTGTTATTCTTCTTTGCAGACTAAGACTGCAGGTCAAAAACGCGGCAAGAGGTATTTTTTATGCGCCGCTGTGTAGCCGCCACCAGGCACCCCTACCGGACGACCGAGCACCTCCGACAATGCAGACACATGTGATAGGACACTAGTACACTGAGCGAAGCGAAGTGTACATACCATAATATGTATCTATAGTAACAGTACACTGAGCGAAGCGAAGTGTACATACCATAATGTGTATCTATAGTAACAGTACACTTCGCTTCGCTCAGTGCACTGTTGTATCTTAGTCTAGCGAGAACAAAGTACACTGGCGAAAATAAAGTACACTTCGCTTCGCTCAGTGTACTTTGTTTTCGCACAGTGTACTTTTCTCGTCCCGGCTACCATCTATATTTTCCACAATATTTTTTGTCAAATATTCTTCTGCACGTAAGAGACACCAACCCAAAAAATACCACCAAATAATAATCCCACTCAAAAAGAAACCGTACCACCCATATATAAAGGGCTGTTCCACTTTTTTTTCCAGACCATGTCCTTGCCTGCACGTAACACATCGGTGTCATCTTCGGTGCGACTTCCCAGCATCAGCGAATTGACGGAGAAGCTGCAATTGCTGCCGCGGCTCTGTGCTTTGCCCAAGATCAAAGAAAAGAAGGACGACGACTTGGGAGAAGAAAGTGTCTATTCGCCCATGCACTACTACAAACAGAGTTCCATGTATCACCACAATTATTACGGACAGCCCATGTACTATGGCCATGCACCAATGATGAATCAGTCCCAGCACATGCACTTGCAGCAGTCTATGCAGCAGTCGATGCAGCATCCACAGCAGCCCATGCAACAGCCCATGATCTACCAGCCACCCCCAGTACTGCAGTTCCCAATTCCCTACGTGGTACCAGAGGTAATTAATAAACCAATCAATAAATGCCACCGCTGTGGAACTACAGAAACTCCCGAATGGCGCAGGGGTCCGAACGGGGTCCGCACCTTGTGCAATGCATGCGGACTCTTTCACGCAAAGTTGGTCAAGAGAAAGGGAGCTGCCCTTGCGGCAGAGGAGGTCCTTAATAATAAAGTATGCAAGGGAAAGAATGGAAGGCGCATCAGCATAAAAAAGCATCTCTTGAATGAGAGCTTGTTGAAGACAAATCAGAAACAGTTGTTTCCGGTGATGATGAATGGGTATACGTATCAGATGATACGTAATTAGAACAGTCCGAAGGACTGTTCGTTTGCAACAGACTAGAACAGTCGAAGACTAGAACAGTCCGAAGGACTGTTCGTTTTAGCAACAATTGAACAGTAGGACTGTTCAGTATTCTAGGAATATATTCAGTAGTTGCAATGAATGATGATTTAATGATTTTTGTAATTAGTAAGCGACTTATTTAGAACAGTCGAAGCGAGTGTTCGTTTCTATTAGCGACATAATAAACAGTTTGCTTGGCGAACTGTTCAGTCTAGTGGAAAATATTCAGTAAGACAGTGCAATAATGATTTTTGTATATCATGATTGATGATTTTAAAATATTGGTAGATGATTGATGATTGATTTAATTCATTTTGATTGATTGATGATTTTAGAATGATTTAATTCATTTTTATTGATGATGATTTTCATTTGATTATTTGATTTCATTATGATTTTCATTCATTTCGATTGATGATTTTCATTAATTTGATTTCATTTGATTCATTCATTTTCATTTGATTTCATTGATTCTTCTCTTCATTGATCATTTGATTCATTTTGATTCATGTTCATTGATTCTTCTCTTCATTGATTCTCCCACTGACTATTCTTATCATACCTCTCTCGACACTCTACTACTCCTCCTATCTATGGTCTTTGTATGTATAGCCTTCACCGTGGATAGTCCAATAGACTTAATTTTACTGATCAATGCCATGTATCCTTAGTCCTTCTTCTCGCTTCTCGATCATATGAAGACTTGTATGCAGGATGTCACGTGAGCGTTGGAATAGTTTCCATACATGAATATCTACTAATCCTCCTATACGAATATTTACTATCCTCCTATACATGAGTATCTACTTACAAGTCCTCATTTACATGATTATTTAACTTACAAATCCTCCTATATGAATTGAGCGAGCGATAAGAGATATAGAATTGAGCGAGCGATAAGACATATAGAATTTCGCGAGCGATTTCATCGGTGAGATTTATAGAATGAGCGGCCATTCTTCATCGGTGTAAGATATAATTGCTTCACTCAATTCTATGTCAATTCTATGGCAACGGTACGATAAGAAGAATTGCTTGCTCAATTCTTCATCCGTGTTTTATAGAATTGCTATAGAATTACTTCGCTATTCTTCATCAGATTTATAGAATTACTTCGCTCTTCATCAGATTTATAGAATTACTTCACTCTTCATTTATGTACAGATCAATTACCAAGCTATAATACTCGGCAGTGCAAACACTACGCAGTCCATATGAGTATTTAACACCCAAAATAGTCTACAGACAGAGAGCAAGAGCCTGTATAGGTATACATAATAGCCAGCCTGTATAATAGGGCCTTTATAGCCTAGCCTGTATATAGCCTAGCCTTTATAATAGAGACTGTATAATAGCCTTTATAATAGCCTAGCCTGTATAATAGAGTCTGTATCAGTAAGAGCCTGTATCAGTAAGAGCCTGTATATCCAGTATATCCTGTACAATAGCCCGTATATTACTACGCCTGTATAATAGCTAGCCGGTATCATTAAGAGCCTGTATATCCTGTATATTACTACGCCTGTATAATAGCTTACCCTGTTAGTCTAGCCTGCCTATAGCACCAACACTGTAGATCGCCTGCAATAAGCCGTAATATTACAGAGCCTGATAAAATATACGCCCCAGGCATAACTGTCAATACTACCCAAAGCCCCAATAATAGCCTTAATACTACCCTACGCCCAATAATAGCCTTAATACTACCCTAACGCCTCCAATACTGCTTCAATACTACCGCCCAATAATACCACCCAGGCCGTCTAACTCTAATACCTGTATTTTTAATCTCGTGTAGTCATGTACTTCGCAGCATCTGATCGTCCAGAGCAACCGAGATCAGAGACTGGTTCAACTGTTTCAACTGTATCAACTGTATCAACTGTATCAACTGTTTCAACTGTATCAACTGGATTTCAGCAATTCAAGTACTCTATTTCATCTTGTATTCATCTTGCTCTATTTCTTAGTACTATTTCATCTTCACTCTACTTCATCTTCACTCTATTTCATCTTGTCTCTTGTCTCTTGTCTGTATCTGCATCGTTGCTACGTGCACTGGTGGATCAAAAAATAAGCATCACTCATCTGAGGCGGCCATGTGCAATGCTTTCGACCTGAGGCGTGGATCTCGCAATATGCACCTGTGCTCCGCAGCTTAAGGTTTGTGGTAGAGCTTGTTTGGGGTACAAAGATTAGAGTTTATGGAGGGCATGTTGAGAACGAGCACACGAGCCGAGCACACGAGCGTAGCGAGTGTGCGAGTGCGAGTGCAACAAATAAGCACATGAGCACGAGTACACGAGCGTAGCGAGTGTGCGAGTTATGAGCGATATTGATAATTATTACGATTCTTGATAATTCTTGATGATTATTATAGAATTGATATTGATAGTCATAGAATTCATAGATAGATTGATATAGAGTCAGATTTGATCATATAGATCAGATTTGATCATTCATAGACAGCAAGCTCAACATTTTTCCATGCACAAAATGCACCTAATTTTAGTCGCATCGCTCGATACGAGCAGTGGATTTATGTGGCTGCAGGACACAAACAAAACGAACTGAGCGAAGCGAAGTGAGTTTAGCAAAAGACGATATCCAAACGAACTGGCTAGTTTTCACGAACTAGCGAGAGAGTTCTAGCAGGCAATACAAACGAACTGGCGAGTAGTTTGCACGGCTGGCGAGTAGTTTGCACGACGAGTAGTTTGCACTAGCGAGTAGTTTGCACTAGCGAGTAGTTCTAGCAAAATTATATAGGCACAAGAAAATGAAACAGAAATGAAACAGAATGATGCAGAGAATATCAGCCATAATGTCTCAATACTATGTACTCACTTATATACTCACCTATTATGTACTCCCCTACTATATACTCCCCTACTATATACTCTCATTACGGCTCGCTCCTCCTATTCTGCCACAAACAGACCTCGTACAAAAGGGAAATGTCGTCTCAGATTTCGGTCGTTTGGTCGTGTTTCGTCGTCTGAATCAGCGTGCGGTGTCCGCCTCAGAAATAAGGTGTGATGTGCAGACCAAAAGTCTACAGATATGAGGGAATATGGGTAGTGAATAGATGAATAGAGTAGAGAATAATAGAGGAATAGAGAATAATAGAGGAATAGAGAATAATAGAGGAATAGAGTAGAGAATGGAGTCAGAGAAGTGAAGAGTTGGAGAAGACCATGGAATCAGAAGTGAAGAGTCATGGAGTCAGAAGTGAAGAGTCATGGAGTCAGAAGTGAAGAGCATAGAGTATGATCATGGGTCAATGTGAAGATCGGAGGACATGAAGACTCATGGGTGTCATGGATACATATGAATACGTACGTATACGTATGAATATCATACATATGGATGACGACGTTTCAGTATCCAACACAAAAAGAATACGTTACTCGATATTAATGTTCATCGTAGGTAGATAGAGCACGCAGAAATGTAGATATTGCAGTGAGCAGCAGTGAGCGAAGCGAACTGCCAAGCGAACTGAAATATCCTAGGCAATCTTCCAACGAACTGCAATACTAACAAACTACTTTTCCCACTGAATATGAAACAATCTTGCTTCCAACGAAATGCAAAGCAAACCACTTCTCCCACTGAATATGAGCAAACACTTCTCACACTAAATATTAAGCAACCACTTCTCCCACTAAATATGAAGCTACTTCTCACTAAATATTAAGCTACTTCTCACTAAATATGAAGCTCTCACTAAATATGAAGCTACTTCTCACAATATGAAGCTACTTCTCACAATATGAAGCTACTTCTCACAATATGAAGCTACTTCTCACAATATGAAGCTACTTCTCACAATATGAAGCACTCTATGCTAGACTGTCTTATACATGGACCTTATACAAGCTAGCACTGCTCAGTCGTGGTAATGAATGCATTCAAAAGTGGATTCTTCTATTCATGTCCACTACGTGGCTTGATGTTCTACTCGATCCCTCTACAGCTTGCCATAGCTGTTTAAGTGTGTCTGACTGATCCAGGGCTACCTTATATGATTCGAGTCCTGATCCTATCATGCGGCTCATTCTTTTTGATATTGGGTGCAAAATGAGAAATAGAGTGGCCTGGAAGAGATAGCAATGGCAGTTGAATGCTCGTTCACAAGTGACTTCTTCAATTGTTGAATACTCGTTCACGAAGTGAACGAGTTGATAAGTTCACAAAAGTACGAGTTTTGAGGGAAAGAGTGAATAGGCCATGAGCTCAAACCAGAAATACTGTCATGAGCTCAAAGACCAGAAATAGTGCCATGAGTTCAAAAAAGGGCCAGAATACTGTCATTAGTTCACAAAGAGCTTATAGAATACTGTCATTAGTTCAAAGAACTTAGAATACTGTCATTAGTTCAAAGAGCTTATAGAATACTGTCATTTGTTCACAAAGTAGAATACCGTCATTGGACATACCAGCTCACGGTAAGCTGGACGAGCACTAACTTCACCAAGTCTTGAACGTTTACACTTCCTGGTACGGATTCCACAAAAGTGGTGGGTATCGAGGTGAAGACTTGATAATGAAGAGGACGAATGTTAAATGAGGGACGAATGTTAAATGAAAGGGACTGACTCAATTATCAATTAACACTCAATGAAAGCTTTAGTACTCAAATATTCAATTCAAGCGACTCAAATTATCAATTAAGCGAGTGACTCAAATATTCAATTGAAGAGAGGGACGAATGTTCAATGAAGCGAGTGACTATTCAATTAAAGCGAGCGACTATTCAATTAAAGCTAGTAACTCAAATAATCAATTAAAGTGACCGACTCTAATATTCAATTAAAGCTAGTGCCGACATTCCTAAGCATTCTCGTATGAGACTAACTGCGGCAAAGGGCTCTAGATGAACTCTACGCATCGTGCAAGTGTCAGTACGTGGTATACATTGTAGCTTGTCAAGCATTCCGGAGTAGTGAGTAGGTGAGTGAGTAGGTGAGTGAATAAAGTTAATGAATGTACGAAATTGTAAAAATTGTAAAGGGAATTTGTGTAGTGAATTGTAGTGAATTTGTAGTGAACTGTGGTGAATTGTAATTTCTAGTGAGTTTTAGTGAATTGTTGTGTATTTGTAGTAAGTTTAGTGAATATGTAAATTTTAGTGAGTTTAGTGAATTGTAGTGAGTTGTAACAGATTCGTTTTAAATTGTTGTGTATTTGTAGTGACTTGTAGTAGTATGTAAATTTTTAGTGAGTTTAGTGTATTGTAGTGAATTGTAAGTTTGCATTTGTTGTGTATAGTGGTGAGTTTGTAATAAATTCGTTGTGTATCGTGGTGAATTCTTTTTGTGAGTTGTAGTGAATTTTAGTGTTATAGTAAATTCACAGTGTTTTAGTGAGTCTAATAATTTGTAGTGTAAATTTGTGGAATTGTTTGGTGGACCTCCAGTAGTTCTTTTATCGCTGTCGCGACACTGTCTAATAGTGTACTCAGTGTATCGTAGTCTCGTACACTTCGCTTCGCTCAGTGTACTCGCTCAGTGTACGATCATATGTACCCCCTCATATACATCATCAAAAACCCCCACCGTTGGCTTCGCTACAATCCCCTCCCAATCAACATCCCTATACACCCCCGACCTCAACAAAACACTCTCCCAGCCATGGTCATTTGCGCCCTTGATATCCGACTCGGGATTGTCGCCCACCATGTATATCTTGTCGAAAGGAGACGTTTTTGGGGCTTGGCCTAGCGGCGGAAGGATCTGGGGGGAGTTCGTATCGTTGTTTTTCAATTTTTGCACCCAATCAATTAATACGTGGTGGGCAAAATCGTACTGCACCTTGAATGGCTTGCCCAAGATGGTGGACTCCAACTGGAGGCCGTTGATTTCGCGGTATAGGCCCTCGACGGAGATCCGGAACGCGCCCTGGCCAAACCGGGGGAGTGGATAGTCATTGGCCCATATGAAGTCATTGTTGCTGAAGACAACGGGAACGGCCGGCCGCAGCGACTTGAAATTCCGCCGCGTCCCGATCCGGCCGCCCTCGGAATTGAGCACGTCAAGCACCACCTGGAGGTCGGTTCCCATGTCCCGTGGGTCGTTGAAGATGAGCACAGCGTCTACGCGCGTCGAGTCATCCACCGGCCGCGCCCTGGCCAAATCGTCGGCCAGAAAACGGTGGTGCGGCGAGATCGCAGGCCACCGCGCCACCAAGTCCCGAGGGGTGATCACGTGCCGGAACCCGTACTGCTCCGCGCATTTCCGGGCATTGTCCCCGTCCCCTCCGACCACAAGCACCAGCCCGTACTCTGGTGCCATTGTCTTCATGGGCGTGTGGCTCTGCACGATCTGGAGCGGGCTGAAGGGGATTTTCAACGTCTCGCTGAGAAATTGGACCCGGGACTCCTCGGTAACACCCCCTCCGTTGGTCATGAAGACGAAAGGAATCTGTTTGTGGTTGAGCAATTCGAGGGCTTCCCGTGCCCTCGGAATTGCCTTGCTTCCCCGGAGAAGAACCCCATCAATGTCAAAAACAAAGGCCGATTTAAGTGTTTTGGAGTAGTTGCGAATCAGTCGAAACATAAAAAAGACTAGATAAAAAAGACTAGATGTTAGATTTTTGACAAAAACGAATACAAGCCATTTTCTCTATCTTATTCGATTCTATTCCAATGTCTATGGTCTCGATATTCTCTCTATTCTATTCCAATCTCTATTCTCTCTCTTCTCTTTCTCTCTTCTCTACAATCTATATTCTCTCTTCTCTATCTCTACAATCTATATTCTCTCTTCTCTATCTCTACAATTTATATTCTCTCTTCTCTATCTCTACAATCTATATTCTCTCTTCTCTATCTCTACAATCTATATTCTCTCTTCTCTATCTCTACAATATATATTCTCTCTTCTCTTTCTCTCTTCTCTATCCATTCGTATGAAGCTTAAGATTCGTTAGAATAATACCGTTAGAAGATTACTGGAAAAGAGATCAGTACACCATTAGTACTGGAATGTACTATCACATGTAGAAAATTGCATTAATGGTGTCCTGAGACGTTTCAACACATCAAGAAAATGCATGAAGTTCCTACAAGAAGTTAGTTAAGCATACAAGAGTCAATTGAAGCATCTAACAAGAAATTACATCCTAAAAGAGTCAATTGAAGCGTCCCACAAGAGTCAATTGGAAGCATCCTACAAGTAATTGGACCAGGTCAATTGGATATGGTTTGCTATATCTCTTAAAGCATCTGTGTCTAGTGAGTAATGAATAAAGAACCGAATGACTCATTCTAACACAACGTAGTGGTGTAACTCGATAAATATTCAGCTACGTCCAAGGATATAATTTGTACATCTCACGTAGAAATGTATATTTAAATCAACTTGCTGAGATTGAGACCAGGGAAGTCTTTTGGCTATCTAGAACTGATCAAACATCGACCATCATATTGACGAGCAACACAAGCGACTTGAACATTTTCCAATTCTGTACTAGATGGCAGAATGCTGGGATAATAAACGGAGAATATTCTCATTACGTCTATCTTATGAACTGTAACGTTTGAAGCTGTTGTACAGCCTTGTTAGAAGTAGCTGTTGTCCAGATAGTAACTTTCCTTAATCTTAACTTTAAGACCAACAAAACAATGTACTCAATGATGGGGTGGTTTTCTGTCCTATACCAATTTATCTGGCGTTACCTTGTGAGTATACATGTAAGACATAAATTAGCGAGTTCATAGCGAGGCCATAGCGAGGCCATAGCGAGGCCATAGCGAGTTCATAGCGAAGCCATAGCGAAGCCATAGCTAGCCCATAGCTAGCCCATAGCTAGCCCATAGCGAGCCCATAGCTATCCCACAGCTATCCCACAGCTATCCATAGCTAGCTATACGTTCACAGGTTTGTCGGTTTCAGTTATGTTTCAGATAATCTCTACCTGCTATGTGTGTTGACTCTTAATCTACAGAATACGAAACTTGAGGAATCACGTGTCAGCAGAATTGTTCGGTAGAGATTGAATCTAAGTTTCACCGATGGTAAACTCTAAACACTGTATAAGTTTGAAACCAATCCGCCTTATGTAGAGTAAACGACAATGAGCAGCGAAGAATTGTTCATCGTGGACTTTCACTCATGTGGTTTCATATTGACCTCAGTATAGCATGGACTATAATAGGCATTATAGCATGGACTATAATAGGAATTATATCATGGACTATAATAGGCATTATATCGGAGCGTTACCAACCTTTCAGATTACTATTCTGAGAAGCTAAATGTAACAGGACTATCTACCCTGAGGCAAAAACTTTTACACAATTTCGTAGCGCTTCTTTATTTTCGAGGACCGTGGTAGGAGGTGTTTACACCTGTTTTTAATATAGCCTATAATTTCCTTGCGCAATGCTATCATTTTGTGTGCCTGTACAAGATGTAATTGAAAAATCTAGATAGAACAGGGTGGATTAATGGCCACCCTGAGTGGCCATGATTAATGCCATGGTTAATGACTAGCATGGTTCTGACAGCATGATTATGACAAGCATATTATGACTAGTGAAATATGAGTAAACCAAGTCTTTCATTTTATACGCCTTGTCTCCAGAAGCTTAAATGTATTTTTTGTCTGATTGGTTTGGGATGCAGGGGCACTAGATGCACGGGTCGTATGATTCGGGAGTGGGATTGGTGTTGGCCATGATCTGTGGGCTGTATCACGTGCCCCTTTGTGTCACCAAGTGCTCAACATTTGTAGCACCACAAAGCTGCACGTGATTTGAACTCTTCATCTTGTAATTAGGGAGGAGTTCTATCTTGTAATTACATGGTCCATCTCGTCGAATGAGGTAAAAGTTAAAGAGCTCATCACTCAGATACTCTAGATTTAGCACAGCATGCTCTATGCTGCGCAGGACCAGGGTTCAAATGAGCCATTCTAGCAAACTTTAAAGTTTGTGCCATAGCGAAGACAAGAAAAGCTTTTAGCTTGGTGAAATTTTCAAATTGTTGCATGATACAGAAACCTTGGTATTCACGCTGCACAACATGTAAAGTTTAAAAACGCACTCTGGTAACACTAAGCGAGATTAGAGGAAATTGTTGGAGAAGCCATTCCCAGCAATTGCTCCTAGACCTGCCCCATCACATCATAATGACGCAGATATAAGGTACTCCTTTGCAACAAGGCGTAATGCACACTCTATCCAGTCCAGTTCATGGTACAGTCTATTCAATGGTTGCCCAGAAATTGCACCATAATAAATAAACAGGAGTAGCATTAGGAATATGAAAACAGAAAGAGGCATTGAAAATGATCAGGAAATTTGGTATTAAATTTTGAATTCTTGATTCTTGATTCTTGGATTCGATTCTCATTGGTTCTTGGATTCTTGGATTCTCGCTGTATTCTCTTTAGATTCTCATCTTCTCATCTTCTTTCTTCTCATTTTCTCGGATCAGGGATGAGATGTTTTGCTCCTGCACACAGATGATCTGTCCTGCACACAGCTGATCTGCTGTCCTGGATACAACATCATCACAGCATTAGTCCACTATTGCATATTAGCTCAGTACATTAGCGCTACTACTAGAAGGGGTACATATAAACAAAAACAACATCCAGACCACGTATCAATGTATGAATCAGTATTCATGAGTCAGCAGTATCATGAGTCAGTAGTATCATGTATTCAGTAGTATATTCATGAGTATTCAGTAATATATAATTAGTAGTATATATTCATGAGTATTCATGAGTCCATCTATCATCTTTATTGTCGCGTTCTCGAGGCGGATACCTCAGCACTCTAAAAGCAACGTGAAAATTAGCATTGATATTCCACGGCAACATAATATCAAATAAACTATCTAGTCTGATTTTGTGGATGCATGATCCGCCACAAAGCCGCAATGATCCTGTGATACCACCAATCTGAATTTGTGATGATCTACCGAAAAGGCAGTTGCTATAACCTTATTTGAGGACATACAAAATATGAGATGAATATACTAGATATACTAGATATACTAGATATACTAGAGATACTAGATATACTAGAGATACTAGATATACAGAGATATACCAAGATACTCAAGAGACTGAGCGACATACTATTCCCTCTATGGATATCTATCTCATCACGCTTCGCGTGATTCGATAATACCCGTAGATTGACGATGCAATCAAGCGTACTGTTTTTCTTACAGAGCAAAAAATACCCAATGACGAGAAGCGAGCTAGGGATGATTTTAGCAGGATACAGAGGAAAATAAAGCGCATATGGTTGAAAATATGTTCAGATAATTGGAGCATTGAGCATCTTAGATCAGTAGATTTAGATAGAGAATTGAGAAGAATTGAGAAGAATTGAGAAGAATTGAGAAGAATTTCGCTTCGCTCAATTCTTCTCACTCCACTCTTCAAAATTCATCCTTCGCTCTGGAAGAATGTGATACCAGAATAATACAGAAGAAAGAATTTCGCTTCGCTCAATTCTTCAATTCTCGTTTATTCGGGACCATAATACCAGACCACCCATACTGTGTGATAAGGAAGAATCTCTCTTCTCAATCCTTCAGGTCTTGTCTGTATTTTGTTCTTTGGGGCCTCCATTCTCCATCTATTGTTTTTATTACTATAAGTCTATGCTTCATTTTTCTATGTATGATTTCGGGATGAACTGGGTTTTTGCTAAATCGTCAATCCTATATAAAAATGGTACTTTTGAATGTTGTCCTGCATATAAGCAGTTTTCATTGGTACAATTCTGAAACTATTCACACTTTTCAGGCGAAATCTGATCTCAGGAATACGACTAGATATTCGTTCTACTACCTCAGTGACAACGGTAGTGTAGTATGCATAACTAAAGTCAATCCCTACATCCATTGGAGTCTATCCATATCGTATTATTTGAAGAGTCCGTCCATATATTGATCCATCCATATATTGAGTCTATCCATTGGTACTGAGTCTATCCATATCGTATATTTGAAGAGTCCATCCATTGGTATTGAGTCTATCCAGATCGTATTATTTGAAGAGTCCATATATTGAGTCTACCCATATGGTATTTGATGCCTCTACAGTGATGAGTACTCTGAATGTTGATTGTAGGATCTACTGAAAGGTCACGTGGGGCTAGTAGTAGTACTACAGAATATGAATAAGAAATGCCCACCGATTTCCAAAATTCGGGGTGTTTTTGATGTCATATGTTATTTATGCTTCTCCATTGACTCTGGACTAGCCGAGTCAACCCTGGGAGCCACGCGAAGAGCTTTGCAATTTTTCTCTGCACACCCCATTAGAAACCGGTTATAAATACTCCGCGTATTACGGTCCTTCTTGGGTTATTAGCACCTTTGTGTGTCCATAGGTAGAATCGGGATGTTATCCCGATATCTCTGTTACACCAATATTACGCAACATGCCTGGTACTATCTGCATAGATTCTGGAATACGTAGTTCACTGAATATTCTCCATAAATTCGCATTATATCACCCAGAGATCTTGTTTGAACCACCCTAGTAATTCGTATAGAACGACTCTATGAAGAGAACTAAGAATGTATAGACGTCACGATAGACTGATTGACGAGCTGAGCAGCCATCCTGCGATATAAGGTGGTATATCACCCCAGCCTGACAGGAGGTGTCTATAGATGAATAATATATTGCACAAGTGAGGGTTTAAACAATGAATAAATGAACACCGGAGGTATTCTTACATATTGAACCTCACTTGGTTGGGTTTTTACCTGATTGATTCAACACCACTTGTTCGGTTCCCTCCACTCAAATAGGACTAACATAATCAGTCTACGCATAAACTTCTCGTTACCTTATTCAACTATTTGAAGTACGCCTTTCATGATAACTCATTAGAGAAGGTCTTGAGTGTTGTAATTTTATGCAGGAATGGCTGCAAAATAAATTGTTAGATTAAATTCTTCAGTTAACGTAACTATAAATAGCTATCATAGCAGCTCTTAATAGGAATAGGCACGCTGAGGTCATGAGTGCTTGCCTGTGGTCCACCAGTGTTTATATGCAGTATTAGAAGTCACGTGATGTTATCGACACAATGTTACTTACCAGAGTTGGTTTTACTGTTATTTATGTAAACCTGTAGGTTTACTGAGACTGTGTGAGTGAAGTGAGGCTGTGGTGAGACTGAAATTACTGTACTATTAATTCTGTAGTTATTACTGTAGTAATTTCTGTAGTTATTGGTGTTAGTTGTTTACTGGTAATTCGCAGTCGCTGCGACTGCTCAGTATTTCCTATTATTTATTGCGGTCGCTGCGCTACGCTATTAATGCTCACAATATATTTGCGATCGCTACGCTAGAAACACTCCCAATTATTTATTCATAGTAGCTTCGTTACTGCTCAAATAGCTTCACTACGCTAGTAATACTCCCAATTATTCATTCGTAGTAGCTACGCTAGTAATGCACACTATCTATTCATTCGCAGTAGCTTCGCTACTGCTCAGGGATGCTCATCATTATTTTATTCGCAGTCGCTTCGCTACGCTAGTAATGCTCCCAATAATTCATTCGCAATAGCTTCGCTACTGCTAAATTATCTTCGCTACTGCTCAGTAATGTTCCCTAATAATCCATTTGCAGTCGCTACGCTACGCTAGTAATGTTCCCAATAATTTTTTCGCTTCGCTACGCTACGCTAGTAATGCTCACTATCTATCTATTCGCAGTAGCTTCGCTACTGCTAAATTATCTTCGCTACTGCTCAGTAATCTTCCCTAATAATTTATTCCCAGTCGCTATGCTACGCTAGTAATGCTCACTATTAATTTATTCGCAGTAGCTTCGCTACTGCTCAATTAGCCTCGCTACTGCTCAATTATATTCCCTTAGTTTTGTTTCTAACCACCAACTAATCCCCCCCGCAACCAAAACCCCCAAACTATCGCTAATACTCACCGCCCCCATGCTAAACTCCCTCTCCTCCCTCGGCACGTCCTCGCTAACACTCACAAACGTGTTTATATAGGAAGCCCCCCCCAAAAGGCCCTCGTAGAAAATTAGCACCAACAAGGGCCAGATACTGGGAAAAGGAAAATGGTACAAGCTCTGGCAAATCAAGACCCACACGTTCAAAAACTGGAGAAACGACAAGAGATAGAGCTTGCGGATGCGAATACCGAAATTGACCAGCGACCGCGATACAAAAACGCCCAACTGGTACAAAAATCCATACACCACGTAAAGGTCCCGGTCCAGCGAAAATAAAAATCGGGGAAGTGTCTCCAACGGAAAGAGAAGCGTGGGCGATATGCCTTGGTTGATGACGTACTCGGATATATACACCGAGCACAAGGGGAGCATATACGGGACCAAAAGGGGTTTAATCCGGGAGAGGGTGGAGACAGAATGGGATTCAGGTACCTCATTATTCGGTATATTTGGTATATTTGGTATCTCATTGAGTGTTTCATATTGATTCTCCGTTTCTGGCAAAACACAAAAGAAGACCCACAAAAAACCCACCGGAAACACGGCACACAAAAAGAGGGTTAGCCTCACGCTAATCCCTAGCACGCTCGTCATAACCATGAAAAAGAAACTGCCTAGTAAGCCCGCGCCGCCGGTACCGGCCAGAAACCCCCCCACGGACATTTTTCCCCGGTAGAAGTGGGTCAAGGAGAGAAATGTCAGCTCGCCAAACCCCAGCGAGAGACTGGCCATCATGATTCCCACTATTCGTAGAAAGATCAGGTCAAATAGACTGATGAGTAGCATCCCAGTGCTTGAAAGGCCAACAAGAGCGTAGATGCGGAGGTGGTAGGGAATACGGTGGACGAAAAAGGGGGCTGCTATCTTGATGGTGAGGGAGGGACCGATATCGGCAAGGAGCACTACGGCTTTGGGGGTTTGGCTTCCGACGAGGTCTATGGCGGCGGAAAGGATGATCACATAGAGGATGTTGTTGAGGAGGCCGAAGGTGAAGAAGGAGATGAAGGTGGGGTTGGGCATTTCACAATTCACAATTCTGAGCGGAGCGAAGAATTGTGAATTTTATGATTTTTGAACAATTCTGAGCGTAGCGAGGAATTGAATTCCCTAATGATTCTAATTTTGAACAATTCTGAGCGTAGCGAGGAATTGTGAATTGTCGTATGATTCTATTTGGTCAATTCTGAGCTTGCGAAGAATTGAATTCCCTAACGATTTTAATTTTCTACAATTCTGAGCGTAGCGAAGAATTGGATACTCTAATGATTTTTTTCAACAATTCTGAGCTTGCGAAGAATTGTGATGATTTTAATTTTGAACCCCTGAGCGTAGCGAGGAATTGTGCCCCTAATGATTTTAATTTAACAATTCTGAGCTTGCGAAGAATTGGATACTCTCATGATTGAGTTCTAACAATTCTTCCCTACGCTCAGAATTGGATACTCTCATGATTGAATTCTAACAATTCTGAGCTTGCGAAGAATTGAATTCCCTGATGATTTTAATTAAACATTTCTGACGTAGCGAAAAATTGTGATGATTTTTATTTTGAACCCATGAGCGTAGCGAAGAATTGGATACTCTCATGAGTGAATTCTAAGAATTCTCCGCTACGCTCAGAATTGTGATGATTTTAATTTTGAACCAAGCGTAGCGAGAAATTGTGAAATCCTAATGATTTTGATTCTATACAAGCTTGCGAGAAATTGTGGATACCAACCTCAGAATTGGTACTCTCATGATTGAATTCTAACAATTCTTCGCTACGCTCAGAATTGTGAAATCCTAATGATTGTAATTTTAAACAATTCTTCGCTACGCTCAGAATTGTGAATTCCTTGATTTTAATTTTCAACTCCTCACTACGCACAGAATTGGATACACTAACGATTCTATTTTCAATTCTGAGGGCAAGAAATGATACTGTGGACATTCTATTTAACAATTCTGTACGATTCCGAGATTGGAAATACCGTAATGATTGAATTCTAACAGTTCTTCGCTAAGCTCAGAATTACATCCCCTTCTGATTCCCTTTAATTCGTTCTGAGTTGCAAATAATGATTGTGAGTGGATGTCCTGCATATAGTACTACCCTTGTTGGCAACTGAATGAAAGTAGTTTATATTTCATATCAAGGAGATGATGAATCCTGACAATAATTCTATTCAACACCTCTGAGCTGCGGAGGATTGAACATTGAAATTTGATTTATTTTGAGCTGCGAGAATTGAATACTCCATCATTCTATTGCAATAATGAAAAGAAATGAACTGTTATTATTCTAATTTTGAACAGTTCATCGCTAGCTCAGAATTGTGATACTGCAATGATTTCAATTCCGGACAATTTCGAGCTTGCGAGAAATTGTGAATGTCTTATGATTCTAATTTTGGCGAGCAATAATTGAATGCTCTAATGATTGTCATTTATGAGCCTGCGAAAAATTGGATACTTTAATGATCCCAATTAACAACCTTGTGTAGCGAAGAATTGTGAGGACTAATGAACAGTTCTCAGCTGCAGAGAATTGTGAATTTCTAATGATTCTAAACAACTCTGAGCGAGCAAGATACTCTCTAACATTCTGAGCGAAAATTGTGATACCATAATGATTCAAATTGTGAATGCTTCTATGTTGACAATTCAGAGATGCAAACTGAATACTGTAATAAAACCTAGAAAGTTCTGAGCACAATAATTGAATGTTGTAATGATCCATTCTGAGGAATTAATTCTGTCCTCGCCATACTTGGAACTAAGACTGATTCTAATCTTGAGAATTTTGAGCGGCATATAAATTGATGATTTCCATTCAACAATCTGAGCGAGAATTGGGACTGATGATTCTAAAAAACAATCATGCCCTTGAGTTGAAATTGTGAAGATTCTCGAGCAATTCTGAGTTTGGAGATGTGATACTTTTTCTGACATAGATGGCTGATTCAAATTTGAGCAATTACTCACAATTGAGACTGAGTGATTTGATTAAATTCTGAGCTGCGAAGAATGCTCTAGATTATTTATCCTGAGCTGCGAAGAATGCTCTAGATTATTTATCCTAAGCTGCGAAGAATGCTCTAGATTATTTATCCTGAGCTGCGAAGAATGCTCTAGTTTATTTATCCTGAGCTGCGAAGAATGCTCTAGATTATTTATCCTGAGCTGCGAAGAATGCTCTATGATTTCAATTCAACAATCTGAGCGAGAATTGGGTATTGATGATTCTATTCAACAATGTGAGCGAGAATTGGGACTATGATTCAATTCCGGACTGCGAAGGGAAGACTGTAATATTCTAAGCTCTCACAATTGATGAATATCAAAGAGCGTGAGTTTCGAGCACAGTGTTTAGAATTGGGAGGACTCAATGATCAGTACTCTGAGTGCAAAAATTGAATACTCGCATGATTCCAATCACATTCTGGGTGAAGAATTGTGAAACTAAATATCCCACTCTGATAATTCTTCCATGCGAGGTAATTCAATGCTCCTCCATAAGAGAATTGTGAGACTATTCTCTTGAACATTTCACCATACTAATTGGGAGGAAAGTTCTATTTTAACCTCTTTTCCCATGTATAGGTTGGGGAGACTATTCTATTTTGAATAATTCTTCATATGTTCAGAATTGGAAGACTAACCCTATTTTGAATATTTCACATGTTCAGAATTGGAAGACTTTCGATTCTACAATTCAACCATACGCAGAATTGGAAGACTGTTGATTCTACAATTCCATACGCAGAATTGTGAGACCGTCTCTTTTGAACGATTCCTCTCCCTACCCAGAATACGAGACTAATTCTATTTTGAACCTTTTACTGTTTAGAAATGTGAAAACTGATGATTCTATTTTGAACAGTTAACAGCCTTGTCAAAATTAGAAGACTAACCCTATTTGAATTCACATGTTCAGAATTGTGGCTATTCTCTTGATCATTCCACCATACTCAAATACGAAGACTAATTTTTTGAACATTTCTCACATGCCAATGGTAGATGGCATGATTCTATGAGTGCAGTACTGTAACTGTATTTCTGTTTTGAATTTGACATTCTCCATCCAGGCTGGCTAGCTGATCTCAACTGATTCACATCTGAAACCAGATGAACAATCAAGAATAAGGTATTTCCGATTACATTAGCGGTTTTCGATTACATAAGCATCCTACTTTTTAGCCCCACCATATCCATTATGTCTAAACTAGAGCCAAAAATCACCCATTTGAGCCAACAAAGTGAGCGAAGCGAACTTTGTTGAAACTTTGTAGTCTTTTGATTGTTCTTATGACCTTATTTCAACCCTTACATAATCGGATGATCACTATCCTGTGACATTCAGTTGCTATAGTAACTGAATCCACATCAACTCCTACAGCTTGGCAAACGTCGCGCTTAAGCAGCAGAATACAGAAGTACAAATTAGAAGACACAAACGGTCCCTTGAAAATGATCCGTTAATGCTTTTAGCATATTTTAGTAAGCTAACCGAAAGATGCAATAAATGCACTCAAATGGTCATAAAAAGATAACCATTGAGTTTTCTAGAGTCAGCCAGTTCCCCGTGCTTATTTCTCCTCCAGCCAGATCCCCGTGCTTATTTCTTCTCCAGCCACTTCCTATTGAATGCTTTCCAATCCTTGTATGGTACGATAGCGGAATACGAATGCCGAGGATAGCCGCAAGATGGCAAAAAGACGACACAAAGGAGTAAGATTTAGATTGTGTAGAGTCAATATTGTGAGAGTGTAGGTGTTAATTCAGTGTTCTGCGATGATATGCTGATGTGCGTGGCATCATCGGTACGGCCACGAAAATCAGGCATTACAGCACCTTGATGCTATGTTGGGGGCTTAAATGTAGGGGAGCTAAAAGATTTTTAAAACATCATCTTCCATCAGCCGATGAATAGTTCAAATGAGACGTTAGTACAGGGGTTCACAAAATCACGATGAGGCGAATGCGGATACAAAATTATTCCGTCCAGACACAAAGCTGTAGCAACTTGTGGTCTGATAGAGTACAAATATCAACATGGAATCGGGGAGATTTCAACGGTATGTGCCG
This sequence comes from Kodamaea anthophila, assembly GCA_015708815.1. Taxonomy (NCBI): domain Eukaryota; kingdom Fungi; phylum Ascomycota; class Pichiomycetes; order Serinales; family Debaryomycetaceae; genus Kodamaea; species Kodamaea anthophila. The sequence goes on along the minus strand of JACFYR010000061.1, from coordinate 11,744 downwards.
CGCCAATAATCGAATGATTAGACGCCTCTTCAGCAACTTCCTCCTCGCTAGAACTTCCTCCTCGCTAGAGGAGGAAGTTGAGAGATGATGGTGTATATATGTATTCGTATGTATTTGTATGTATTCAGTGTATTCGTATGTATTCGTATGTATTGTGTATTCGTATGATTCAGAATTTATTCGTATTTATTCGTATGGGTATATGATAGTATATGTATTTTCGTAGTTGTATTCAGTGTGCTCAATATTCAGTGTATGGTTGTTTTATCTTCCTCGGATGCATTTCTTTTTTTGCACCCATAAAATCACAGGCATGTGCTAATACGAATTATGAATTTGTTGTACAATCTACCCAGCGATATATTGACCCAGGTCCTAGGGTACCTCAAGCCCCAGGACCTCCTTGTTCTCGCGGAGGACCCAGTCATCGGGCAGAATGCGTTTGATACGCTAGTCTCTGCCACCCACAAGGGCCATCTCGATTTCGAGACCACGATTGTATTGATGCTTCGCAACAAACACCTTCGTTTCTCGCAGGTGCTTTTTCTCGACGACAACGAGTCGCTTTTGGAGCTCGAGAACATGGAGGTGAGTGCGGCCAATATTCTCATGATGATCCCCGGCCAAATATCGCTGTACCGGCTTGACCTCGAGGAAAGGTCTCGCTTTTTGGTGGACGCCGTGAATAAAATCGACATGTCCATCCACAGCTATCGGGACCTTTTCCACCGTCTGCGGCTTTTGCTGCGCTTTGATAATTTGCATTTCTGTACAGACGTGGATAAAGTGTCCCTGGTTGCCAAATATGACAACATCACCAGTATGTACGTGGACTGTAGTAATAGCCCGCAAAGTGTATCGGACGTGGACTACCCTGGCAATTTAGAGTCGCTTCTGTTGGTACATGCCCACATTCAATGGCCTCTTATGCTTTCCTTAAAGTCCTTGGCCTTGGAAGCGTCGGCAATCGATAGCATGGAGTGTATTCCGGCAGTCGAGGTGCTCAGCTTGAGCCAGATCCTCAATCCCATTGATTTGCATTGCTTGCCCAATTCCTTGGAGGAGTTGGAAATCGACCAAGTATGGGTCGAGTGCTGCGACTTGCTGCATTTACACAGGCTCAGAAAGTTTGCCGCAAACCACACAGATATAAACAGCATAGAGCTCCCCACCTCGCTCCAGGAGCTTAGTGTGTCCAACGTAATTCTCTCGGAATTGCCGTTACCGTTCCCCAACCTCAGGAAACTCGACGTATCGTGTGCGCAGTTCACCCACGGACACGTCTTTAAATTCCCTGAATCGTTGAGGGAGATCTCCATCCACGGCTGTTTTCTGGGAGAATGTCAAGAATTGCATCTCACTCTCCCCAGGTTTTTACGCACATTTTCCGCATCAAAACTGGTCCACAAGCCCTCCACCTTGAATATAGTCACCAGCTGGCCCTATACCTTGGAGAAATTGCATTTGGCCAACGTAAACAGGTACCCCGACATCTCCAACACCTCCTTGCAAAAGCTAGTCTTGACCAATACGGCTGTGTTGGGGACGCCGCCGGCCTCCCTCACGCATTTGGAGCTCACTAATACAGGCACGGCGCGGCTCATGCTCCACAACACAAATATCCGCACCTTGGTTTTCGCAGCCAATACCCCGCGCTTACGTAATGCCGATGTATGCCTACCCCCGGCCCTCACGGACTTGCGTATCCGCGACAGCATGAAACTAGCCACCATTGCGGACCTCGACATCCCCCCCAAAATACGCCGTCTAGAGCTTGTGAAACTAGGCATCAAGCATTTGGGACCCATTTCCTTTGATTTCTTGGAGCACTTGGATTTATCGGGTAATGTTTTTGAGGACTACGAAAAAGATATTGCGTTTCCAGCCAATTTGCAGAGCTTGGTGCTCGAGGACTGCGGCCTTGGAAAAGAGACGTCTCGCTTCGTATTTGGGCCTGATTTGCAGTACTTGTCGACGCTTCCCGAGACCCTGCTCGAAGAGTTGCCAGAGAATTTGGCTTATTATAATGAGGAGCACATCAAGCCTATTTTGAAGGTGGCCACAAAACGCAATCTTGCGGTCTATGGGCTAATCATTTTGCCTTTTGCTTCGCTAGTGATTGTGACCCAGAATGTGTTGCTTACTGCAATTCAGGGCTGTTCGGTGATGAGGTATTTTACCAAGCTGCGCTTGAAGAAGGTGTTAGGAAAAATTTGGCGTTGGACTAGGCTATAGCATCTGCGTAGCAGATGCTATAGGAATTAGAAAGCGAGTAAGAAATGAGAGAAAGCGAGTCTGAGTCTTTTCTTTAAAATCTGAGCGTAGCGAAGATTTTCAACAGCGACATATCTATCAAAATCTGAGCGTAATTGGAAAGCGAGTCTTGGAAAAGCGATTCTGCCAGCCAGAATGCAAATGTAGGAATGTTTAAGAATCATCTTTCGATAACATAATGGCAATGAAGTTTACTATTGTATTAAGTAGGATTCTGGAAATGAGAATTAGAAATGCATTCTGAAGCCAATGGATTGTCCTTGATGAGGAAACATCATTTTCTGATCTATTGATAACATGATGAAGATGTATTTGTATTGATTAAGAGGTTATTTTGGAATTGCTAAAAAAGTGGAAAAATTGGAAAAAGGAATATCATAAGAAAATCAAATAACAATTCATTACTAAATATTCATGTGGCAATCAAACACTTTAAGACATTGTGATTCATTGACTATTCATCGCTTGAATCCATTGATATTCATGTAAGCCATTCATATTGAAGAGAACAATGTGATACAATAAGCCTGCCTATCATGGCCTGCCTAATCATTATCACATGACTACTTCGTTCGATACGTTGTTCATTCGGGTCATCTCAACCGCCTTGCCCATGCTCAGCTAGGCATTCAAATTTTTGATACACGATCCATTTATGTGCAGTTGTTTTCATGTGTCACGTGAGATAAATTATTAGAACATAATTCATTTAGTTACACGTGCTATACTGACAAGAGGCGAAATAGTTGGCTTTTGCTCCTGCAAAGTTCTTTGTACCTAAGAGATACAGGAGATGAGTGATACTCTAACAAACTGTACCTTCTATGTTAGAAGAGAGTCAGTGAATACAAGCCGAATTGCTCTCATTTATTTTCAGACAGTGGTTCATACTATATGAGGGAGGAAAAAGACTACACACTCTTATATATATGATGTCAGAGTTCCACATATACTCACGTGATCAAGGTTATCTTTGCCTCAGGTTGAGCGAAGCAAAATGGACGCTAATAAACTAATAGAACCATTGCTTCCGCAATTGCTCGCTAATAAACATAAAGGAATGTGTGATCATAAAAAACCTTAAATACAACTAGTTTTTAGGGAAAAGACAAATGAAACTTGATACGCCAGCCGCTGACATAACTGTGTATTTGTTATTGAATAAATCTAAGCTCTCCTAACGATAGAGCTCGCTGATTTCGAATCGCAGCCAAAAGGCTTCACGCATCAAACTATGAGCAGAAAATACCATTTGAGTGCCGCATCAGTCCAAATATCAGCACGAGGTAATTTGAAGGTGTTTAGTTCGAGCTTCATATGAGCATAGCTCTAGCAGCTTGATTGCACGTACATTATGCCATGAATGCCAGCGTACCTCGATAATCCAGTCTTGAAGCCATAACCATATATTCATATACCCATTCAGAAATATGCTTTCAATTTCCGGTAAATGTGCTGAGCATGCGAAAGTGTGCTAAAATAAAGCACGTGACGGTTCAAGTTGCTCACCCAAGATTGATACAGCTTTACAAATTGTGTCTCCATGGTAGTGATATCCCATAACACATCATCTATCATTCAATCTATACAGTGACTATGGAATTTTCAACCGTCCATGGCTATTCTATATGCCGATGAGACCACGGAAAATGGTACATCATTCACGATAAGCTTGGGGTTCATAGTAAATGGCTTATGCTATTCATTGATTTTAGTGAGCAGAGCACAAGTATTAATGATATCAGAGATAACAGTATTATTTCTTGAGTGATGTCAGTTAATTAAGTTGATGAGAGACTAATTGAGATGATGACAGTTTATATTTGAGTGAGAGCTACAGGGTTGATCTTCAGATATCCTGATGATTTTGATTCCGACTCGTTTTGCTATTACTCAATGATTCAAGCTGACTAGGCCCATTCCATCATTGTCTTTCATTCCCTTCCTTGGCTATTCTTGCTATCTAGTATTCTTCTCCTACCTTCTTCATTCTAATTATTCTTGTATTTTTTCATGTATTCTCTATTCTTTCTCATTCTCTATTCTTTCTCATTCTCTATTCTTGCTAAATCTATTATGACTAATTTTTCATTTTCCGCATTCCATTTTTCACTTTTTTCACTTTACTTTTCTATATAAATCCAAACCAGTTCCTCTTCTTCATGACGACGCCAATCCCCGAAGAATACGACGACACACGCATTTTGGGCTACGACCCGCTCATCTCGCCGCTGCTTCTCCAGGCCAACATCAAGGTGTCCAAGAAGTCGCTTGAGACGGTCATTCGCGGGCGCTACGAATCATCGCGCATCATCACCGGGAAAGACGACCGTGCCCTCGTTATTGTGGGCCCATGCTCCATTCACGACACCAAAGCGGCCCTCGACTACGCCACACGCCTCCGGGAACTCGCCACAGAGTTGGAGGACGACTTGTGCATTGTCATGAGGGCCTACCTCGAAAAGCCCAGAACCACTGTGGGCTGGAAGGGCTTGATCAATGATCCCGATGTGGACAACTCGTTCAATATCAACTCGGGGCTTTCCATTTCGCGCCAGCTCTACTCGGACCTTACCAACGCCGGCCTCCCTATTGGCTCGGAGATGTTGGACACGATTTCTCCGCAGTACTTTGGAGACTTTCTTTCGTTCGGGGCAATTGGTGCGCGTACGACCGAGTCCCAACTCCACCGTGAGCTTGCGCTGGGTCTTTCCTTCCCCATTGGCTTCAAAAACGGCACTGACGGTGGTTTGGCCGTGGCATTGGACGCGGTCCAGGCCTCTTCCAAGGGCCACCACTTTATGGGAGTCACCAAGAACGGTATGGCGGCCATCACCACCACCAAGGGTAATGAGCATTGTTTCATCATTCTCCGTGGCGGTAAGAAAATCACAAACTACGACGCCGAGTCTGTGGCTGCTGCCAAAGAAGCCATTTCCAAGCTGACCAACCCAAATATCAAGTTAATGGTGGACTGCTCCCATGACAACTCCCACAAGGACTACAGAAACCAGCCCAAGGTGTTGGATGCGGTCGTGGAGCAGTTGAAGAAGGGCGAAAAGAGTATCATTGGTGTCATGATTGAGAGTAATATCAACGAGGGCAAGCAGGGAATGCCAAAGGAGGGCGAGACAAAGGCGGACTTGAAGTATGGTGTTAGTATCACAGATGGGTGTGTGGGATGGGAGACGACGGTGGAGATGTTGAGGAGTTTGGCGGAGGGCGTTAGGGAGAGGAGAAAACTCAACTAACCGAACGAAGGTACCCCAAAAATTCCACACCGAACGAAGTGAGGTGTGTTCTTCATAAAACATTCTATTGTACACCGAACGTAGTGAGGTGTTTTCATAAACAATCATTGTAGACCGAACAATTGCACCGACGTAGTGAGGTGTTTTCATTACCGAACAATTGTACTCCGAACTAGTGAGGTACTTTCCTAACAGTTGTACTCCGAACTAGTGAGGTGTTTTCATAACAGTTGTACTCCGAACTAGTGAGGTGTTTTCATAACCGATAAATCGTCACCGAATGAGTGAGGTGTTTTCATAAACCATTCAATTGTACACCAAACAGTTGTCACCTATAGTGAAGTGTTTTCATAACAATAGTCACCTATAGTGAAGTGTTTCATAACAATAGTCACCAAACAAAGTGTGGTATTTTCATAACCGAACAGTTGTAAAACGAACGAAGGGAGGCGTTTTCATAATGTCACCAATAAGTGTTATTGTTGCAAAAAAATTACACACCAATGTGTTGCAAAATACACGAAACTTAGTGTTGCAAAAAAGATTAACACACCGAGTGAAATGTCTCTAAAACCAACGATTCACCAAACGAAGTAGGTTTAAATAAATCACAAAGATCACACCCTATTTGGTGAAGATTAATATTCTTTCGTTGGTATTTGGGACAAATGGACTGAATGAAGAGGTAGGATATGGCTGTATTACGTTAACTTCTCTAATCCGGTATCCAGGATATACATGGATTTCTCACAGTATACGGGATAGGTATTCCATGACAATGGAAGCATTGTCTTAGTTTATATGGCCAGAAAAGATTGAGCGAGCTTAATGGAACCTGTATAGAAAGAACTGGGTGAAATGAGTTCGTTTATGGAGCCAGAAAGAACTGAGTTAAACGAGTTCGTTTATGGAGCCTGTATAGAAAGAACTGAGCAAGGGAGCTCATTTAATGGAACCTACTTAGAAATTAACTGAGCAAGTTCGTAAAGGCAATGAAACCTAAGATCAGTCTGTTCAACCTACCAAGAACATCGTTTCGCTCAGTTGGTTGAATGTATTGAGAGTACTACATACACTCGACTGGCAATTGAATAAAGACAACAAACCAGGGAATTGATGTTTGTTTGAAGTGTCGCAACACAAGATAATGTAGAGAACCACGGGGGAGTTATAGAAAGAGAGTGGAAATGAATGTGCAATTGAAGTAATGAAAATGGAATTGAAGTAATGAATATGGAAATGAAGTCATGAATATGGAAATATAGTAATGAAGACGCAATTGAAGTAATGAATTGGAAATGTAGTAATGAATTGGAAATGTATGCATTATAACGTCTCGTCTCACAGGGGTTAGGAAAGGCATTACCAACACTCACATCGACGAAAGATACACATATAGTTTCTTAGATAAATCTATCTTTTCACGGAAATGTGTTACTGGTCACGTGATGTACAGAAAATGTTTACTCGTTTCACCATCTATCTAAGTAATCGGCCTATTTGTACTTCAACAAGCAATTTCTTCTAATAGAGGTTAATTGACCGGGAGAACGTGGCCCAACGGTGCCTCCCATCGAACTTACAAACTCTATTCTCGCTTAGTAATCGCATATTCAGTATTCTTCAGTATATCGTTACCATTAAGTAAACCAATGGGAAGGTACTAGAATCCTCCAATTCCAAGCCCAAATATTGTTTGTACAGTTTCACGTGACTATCATGCAAGCTGGGATGAAAATGTGGGAATATGAAAGGGAATATGAAAAGGAATATGAAAAGGAATATTGGAATAATATGAAAAGTAGAATATTGAAAGTAGAATATGAATATTGAAGTAATTGGATGCTAATATTCGTGTAATCTATGTTGGATCATGAATACTTCTGTTGACCTGAATACTGTACTGTATAGTTCCACAGTTAGCCAAGAATAATCTGCGACTATTCATGGTACTGAATAAGGTGTCACTTATACCTCAACTGTCAGACGATTTCCTAAGACCTATGAAGCAATGGTATCCTTGTAGTCTGGCTATATGATATTTCAAAGAATTGATGGCATCCAGCAATGAACCGAGCGGCAGCGAGGGTGAAGACCAAGATCTGATATTCTCTGAAAAAGTATTGGGTGAAAACCACCAAAGATACTTGAGCGATTTTCTTTATCGCTCAGGTGAAGACCAAAGATCTGATATTCTCTGAAAACCACCAAAGTACTTGAGTGATTTTCTAAAGACCAAAGATGTGATGTTCTCTTAAAACCACCAAAGAACTTGAGTGATTTTCTGAAGACCGAAGATCTGATATTCTCTGAAAAAGTGAGAGATCGCTTGGGTAAACCAAAGATATTGCGATTTTCTTTTCGCTCGGTGAAGACTACCAACTGAAGAACTTGGGTCCCGCATCCTAATAAAACAAGTAACATCAATTGAGTGCGTGTTTAGGAATTTATGGTTTATTCTAATGACTGCCGATTACGTGACTTTTCACGTGCCAGGAATCCATTCAATAAAGTATACCCTAAGTTTATGAATGATAGCTAGACGGCGACTTTACTTGTATAGATATGGTGTAGTTAATATGTTATAGTTACCATTTCAGAAGGCTGCGAATTTAAGTTAGGGGTTGTACATAACTTCCCTCAGGTGATTCTAATTTTAAGAAGGGGTTGCATATAACCTTCGCTTCGCTCAGGTTATATATATAGCATTAGCGAGCATAAGCGTTTAGCGAGCCTTATGGATGATTATCAATATTAACTGAATCAGAATGAATAAAGAATTGAATTTAAGAAAGACTTTGTTCACCTAGTGATATCCTAAGGACATATAAGCCTTTCCGTGAAACAACGGTGAATTCACGTATATTTGAAGTCATCTGGAAGTTCATATTTTGTGGACAGTGGAGGTGTTATTGGCTAAGGAATACCACAACTATTGGTTGGCTGAGGGAATACCACCACTGGCTGGGGTGAGAATACCCACCAACTAACACCTCACTTCGTTCGGTGTTAGTTGGTGGGTTTTCTTGTATGCCTCACAAAAACATCCCTCCTTTCCTCGTTTGTATATTCTCCATCAAAAAACCCCTCCAAACCATTGCTCCTGGCATACCCGTGGTGCCTCTTAAAGGGATTTCTCGATTCCTTTTTATCCTTCAACGGCAGCCGCAAACCAAACCAGTCCTCCTCGAAATGCCTCACCGCATGGTTATACTCGCTCGTATTCAAGTCCTCGAAATACTGGGCCGAGTCGGAAATTGGGGAGTTGCCCAAATACTCTACATTGGTAATCCCTAGGGCCTTGAGGTGGCAGTTGAGAAAACGGTGCTTTTTAAACTCGAACCCCACAACCGCAACGCCCTGTGGGTACCTGCCACAGACCTCGTAGTAGCGGCACAACAGAAAGAGCACATTCTCGAAGGAATCGCGCGCAAACTCCTCCAAGAAAATGCGGTCGCGAACGGCTGCGAAATTCGCAGCCATTTTTTGGGCCAAGACGTAGTACGAAAAAGCCTCTGTCACGTGACCCGCGTCCCGTTTGGTAGCGCCGCCCGAGATGACGAGCACCGATCTCGTATTCTGCTCCAAGTACGCGAGCGACTGCGCGATGTGGTCCCGAAAACAGAGCCAGTCTTGGCCAGCGTGCTGGAATGGCGCCAAGTACCACTCAGAGGGGTCTTTTCCGGTTCCCAGAGGGGATGGGATCCATATAGAATGGCATGGCAAGATAACAATGTCCATAGAAAAAACACAAACTACATAATGAGTGAGATCATTAATCGAGCGAAGCGAGATTAATGAAATCAGGTTTCATTATGGCCTGAACATCACCTCGTAATCTCACTCGCCTATGAATTCAAGAATCCTTACTATAAGTATAAACCTGAGCGAAGCGAAGGTTTATGCGAATGAGTGGTTTAAGTATTAACCTTCGTATTTGTAATTTATCGCTCCCTCGATAATACTCATTGTCACACCAACCAATTAATCTCGCTCCCTCGATTATACCATTCTATCAGAAAATTTAAATGGGCATGAATTTGTCATGTTAACACTCAACAAGTCCAAAGCATTTGATTAAGATACAGTAGAAGAAACAAATGGAATTACGCAATGAACAAAGGAAAGCTCAGATTAACCTGAGCGAAGCGAAGGTTTAAGCGAATGAGTGATTTAAGTATTAACTTCGCTTTAAGCAAGAACCTGTTAGGAATACCACACTATAGGGGGGGAATTTGTTTATAACCGACTTATTTCGAGGAATTATTCACGTATTTATAGTCGGAACGCTGAGGCGTTCCGAATTGGGTGACATGCAAACCTCCGGACATCAGTCCCTTACAGAACCTAAGCTAAACCTTCGCTTCGCTCAGGTTTAGCTGCTTGTACCGTTTATTGAATAGACCAAATCTATTCCCAAGTGTGGCTTCTGAACTTGAATAAAAGGTGTCGAGACTCGAGACACTGAATGTCTTCCTTCCTGGTACGCTAATCAAGAGAGCGAGATTAATAATACTTAATAAATCTTGTTTACTTGAATATCTTCCTCACTGGAACCTTAATCTTGATTGCTGAATTTTCTCCTTCCTGGTACGATAATCAAGCGAGCGAGATTAATAATTGGTCAATTGTCGCTCGAATGTCTTCCTCCTGAACAATTAATTGAGGGAGATAAATTGCCCAGTTCCCTCGAATATCTTTTTTCCTGAACAATTAATTGAGGGAGATAAATTACTCAGTTCCCTCGAATATCTCCTGGTACAATTAATTGAGGGAAGCGAGATAAATTGCTCAGTTCCCTCGAATATCTTCTTCCTGAACAATTAATTGAGGGAGATAAATTGCTCAGTTCCCTCGAATATCTCCTGGTACAATTAATCTCGCTCTCAATTATATTCACTCAATTTGTTAAACTACAGCATATTCCAGAGTACTGTGCAGGATGGTAGTCATGTGCAGGATTGTGCAAAAACCGTATTTAGTTCTGGAGACAAGAGGAGGGGATTGTCTAATACCTGACTTTCCCATGTGGTCCACACCACAAAGGCGACGCCTCATAAAATCCTGGAAGGCGCACTGAAAAAAGGAATTCATTTGTCAGTGATTTAGAGTTTTCGGTGAAAACCGAAAACCTATTGGTACCTACCACGGGATGGTTTCCTATTCCGAGGGCCACGCTAGCTTAGCGGGGCGTCTTGGAGAAGCATAAATAGTCCAGATATCCTTAGAATATATCCACCTTGAAATTTGGTGAAAACTTGTGTTATTCATTTTCTGTAAGAGAACAACTACTACTAAAGCTACCCACGTGACCTTTTCAGCATGCCTAGAAAAGGAACTCGGATTATAACACAATTTGCTCGAATATCTTTCTTCTGGTACGATTAATCGCTGCACGATTGATAATTGCTCATTTTGGCTTATCTTCCTTCTGGAAAGATTAATAAAGCGAGGCGAGATTAATAATGCTCAATTCTTCGTTCAAATAACTCCCTTCACTGGTACGATTAATCTCGCTTCGCTCACTTATCTGCTATGTTAACTGCCAAACTTTGTTTAATTCCGCTGAATATGAACACCGTCCTGCTGTCTCTTTAAATGATTCCTCACAAGTTTAAGTACAATCTTTTATAGTATCAAGGCAAAATCGAAGTGGAACCCTTCAAGAAAACCGTTATGTGGCCCGTGGCCTTGCCTAGAAAGCATGCTATATTAAATTCAATCACCGGAAAGCTATATGGACTGTGGTCAGGTTCAAGCTTCAGATCATACTCTGCGCATGCACAAGTGAATCAACACTCACGAAGTGAGTTTTGAAGCACTTGTGCTAAGAGGGGCTCGTTCAGGTTGGCTGTGAGTGTTGATTCACTTGTGCTAAGAGGGTTGTCCAGGTTGGCTCGTTTGTGGCAGACACAGCTTAGGTAAATACTCATAAATCTGGCTGTAGCTAGTATCTTTTGTGCTGTTTATCTTGAACTAATGATACTTGAGTGCCAAGCTACGGGTAGAAGTATTATGACTCCCAACGGTATATTGTATCTTTTCAGCAGATTCCAATGACAAAATAGATTAGATATCTAAGGCTCCGTAAATGACTATTCTCATGATATCATTATATGGTATATGGAAGGTAATACTACCGTACTACATGTAAGCTACTATTGCATGTAAGAAATGTTGTCCAAGGAGTTAAGAATCCCTCCCGAAGCCCCGGGATTC
>JACFYR010000062.1:0-66686 GCA_015708815.1 Kodamaea anthophila | reverse complement strand
ACAAATCGATTCAATTTGTGTAAGTGAACTCCCGTAACATTGATCGGGGCCACCAATTCATCCAAACAAAGCGGTTGTGATATTTCTAATTTCTGCTACCAATGTTGGCTGCAGGGAATGTACTATGGTAGGCTTCTATCGTGCAGAAAATGTCACGTGATAGGTGAGTTGATTGAAAAACTCACAATTCTCAAATTAAACTGGAAACAGTGTTAATAGGTGCATTTGGGAATTCTTAGTTCCTATCTTAATAGATTGTAACACTTCAGCGATGGGTACACTAAACACTTATCCTATTGATTGAGCTCTATTGGAAGGCCATACTTATAGATAGCTAGGCGTTGTGTCCATTGATCCTAATATGTAACAAGATTTTTATTTGAGCAGCGAGCGAGCTGCGACTACGTAAATCTAAAGTTATTTGAGTAGCGAGCGAGCTGTGAATACGTAAATGTAACGTTATTTGAAGCGAGCGAGCTGCGAATTCGTAATTCTAAGTTTATTTGAGTAGCGAGCGAAGTGAACTACGAATATTCTAGATACCAGGAAGGTATTGAGCTGCAGATAATCTGCAACTACCTAGATAGTTGACATTTTTGAGCAGCGAGCGCTGCGAATACCTAGACGAAACATTTTTGAGGAGTGAGCTGCGAATACCTAGATAGACTTTTATTTGACTAGCAAGCGAGCTGATACCTCGGTACCAGATAGTTATTGAGCAGCTGCGAATACTTAGATATTAAACAGTTCATGGAGCTTGCTTCGTTTCGCAGCTAATACCTAGATGTAGATATGTTGTAATGGTAAGCTGTCTATTATGCAGGACGTATCACGTGATCAGTGAGTAGTTGTTCTAGTAGATTGAACAACACTTCAGCGATGGGATACGAACCTAAACACTTATGCCTATTGATGTTTAATTCTGACGTCCATAGCTATATCCCTAGGCGTTTTGTGTCCATTGGTTCTCTTAATGGAAAGAGTGTAACAGACATTTAAGCAGCAAGTGAGCGCTGCGAATACCTAGATAGACTTTTATTTAGGTGGTAAGAGAGCTGCAAATATTCTTGATACCAGATAGTTATTTAAGTAACGTCGCTGCGAATATTCTAGATACCAGATAGTTATTTGGTGAAAGAGCTGAGAATACCTAGATATAAGATAGTTGTAGGGTTCTCGAACAAATGCCCCAGATACCAGAAATTTACCTAGTAGCGGGCGAGCAAACTAAATATCATGTATTTGAGTAGTTGCGAGCCGCAAATACCTAGATCTTTTATTGAAGTAGCGAGCGAGTTGTGCGAGATATCAGACAATTATTTGAGTAGCGAGCTGCCAATACCTCGATATCAGATTGTTATTGAGCAGCTGCGAATGCCTAGGGAAACTATCTGAGCGCGAGCGAGAGAGCATACCTAGATGTCAGACTTTTGCGCACGAACGAGCTGCGAATACCTGGATATTCGATATGTGAAGGCATCATGGAAGTCACGTGATCAATAAGTAGTTGAGGAGATTGAACAACAAGTTCATGGTGGTATGAGCACTAAACATTGTATACCTAATGATTGAGCTCTATTAGAAGGCCATACTTATAGATAGCTAGGCGTTGTGTTCATTGATAAAATTTGGAAGCATTTAGCAAGACAGTTATTGAGCAGCAAATATCGAGTATTTGAATACTAGCGTAGCGAGCCGCGAATACCTAGATAGACACTTTTGAGCAGTGATTGAGCTGTGAATACCTACATAGTGGACTTTTATTTGAGCTTTCGCGAGCTGCGAATTCCTAGATAGACATTTTTGAGCAGTGAGCTGGGAATACTTAGATCAGTTGACTTTTATTTAGTAGCGAGCTGCCAATACCTAGCAGGCTGTTGTAGGGTTCTCGAAAGAACCCGAATACCTAGATATCAGGTACTTGAGAAGGGAGTAATAAACAGTACAAAGCGCTTCGCTCGCTGTGAACAAAACAGTTATTGCAGCGAGCGACTGCGAATACCCTAGACATACAGTTTTTTGATGCGAGCGCGCATATTTTATCAACATCCCTCATCTTCCTACTTTTTGTTAGGTTATCGAGACTTTAGTGGGGATTTAACTTAGATCTTACTTGTTCATTAGACGAAACATACACAGGTATTTAGATACAGCAAGAGGCTAGGACTAGGCCTAGCTATCTGCTTATCAACGCAAGACGCAAATAAAGCAAGGGGTAGGATCAGGCCTACCGGCTTATCAACGCAAGACGGCGCCACGAAAGGGGAGAAAGTCAAGCGCAAATTAGATATCAACCGGGAAAGCGCAATTACGTGGGGTACATGCGGTAGCGTCATCCCATCACCTAACACATTTATAAATAATTGCAAGACTTCTCTTACAAGGTGCTTCGCTAAATTGGGCTTTTGTCCACCAAGCCTAAGTGCTTTTAAATGTGGTTTGAGCATCGAACGAGTGAGATGCGATTAACAGATTGCTCACAACAGTTGTTGTGAGCAAAGGATGAGTAAAGGAGAGATCATCTACCTACTGAATCAGATGTTTCTCATCTATAGTACATTGTATTTTTTCATGATGAGATCGATGTTTTCTCTAGGAGTAAGAGATCTGTGGTTTCCATCTAGGGTAATTTCCTCTCCTGAAACAACTGATCGGGACTGTTATCTACGGGTGTAGTCGCTCGTACTACGCGAGCTTGTCTAATTAGTTTTGCTATTCCTTCAGATGAAGTCGACCTGCATATAAGCTCCTTAGGAGGATTTGTCAAGCTCTAAGCCAACCTGCATATAAGTTCCTCTTGAAGTCCCTCTCTAAGCCACTCTGTTTGTAGTCTGTGCGGCAGTCAACTTCAAACATTCGATCCATCCAATGTGTAGGCAGGCAGAAATGTGTAGTCCGATCGTCACAGAAAAGTTTCAGCCATGTATCAAATACGAAGAGCAGTGGAGAATTGTTCCCCACTGTTCGTGAGAATAGTCAAGCTACTCATCGTGTGAGAGTCAAGCTACTAATCTTGTGAGAGTCAAGCTACTCATCGTGTGAGAAGCACTCATGCGAAAATAGCCAGTTCCCACTGTGAGTCTCTACTGGTCTGCGAATATTAATTTCACACTCATCTGCGAATAATTCTCGTATTCTGTGAATAGCCAAGCTCTATCATTCAAAATAGTCAATTTCCGTATTCGCTTGTTTGAAGTTGGGAAATAGTCAATCTCTCATTGTGCAATTATTTCATTGCACGTCTACTCTTGCTGCCTATGCAATATTTCATTGCACGTCTTCTCTTGCTGCCTATGCAATATTTCATTTCACGTCTTCTCGCTTCGCACTGTTAACTGTGGCACTCACAAACACAGTGCTTCGCTCACTGTGCTCCTTAAATAAGCCATTTTCACAAGCATTCATTCTTTTTATTTTCGCTTGGTGATCATAGCATCTTATGATTACCATAAACAGTCCCCATTGACTGTCGTTTTACCAAATAGCCAGCCACCATTCAGTATCATGAGTAATTCCATCCGCAAAATCAACGCCATCAACCAGAAGGAACTCGAGTCCAAAACACCGTACGAAGCCTCGTGGCACTACGACTACAGGAATAGTGCCTACATCTACATCGGAGGACTCCACCCCGACATCAAGGAGGAAGATGTGCTCATTATCTTCTCGCAGTACGGGGTCCCAACCCATCTCAAAATGCCCCGCGACACTGCCGATGAGACCAAGCACAGGGGCTTTTGTTTTCTCAAGTACCGCAACCACCGCAGCTGTGTCTTGGCCATCGATAACTTGAATGGCATCAAGGTTTATGGGCAGATGTTGAGGGTCGATCATACGGTGTTCAAGATACGCTGGCCCAATAACGAGGATGATATCGCGGTGTATTACGAGCCCGAAAAGAGGCAAAAGATGATTGAGGGAAAGAGAGAACGCTTTGAGGGGCTGAGAGAAAGTGTGAGAAATGAATTTGATGATCCGTTGGATAAAATGGAAAAAAATGAAAGAGTGAACAGAGATTTATTCGATGCTCTAGAGGTGAGAGATAGGAAAAGGAAACCCTTTGATGATCAGAGAAGAGGGAGGAATGATTTTGATGATCTGAGGAGAGGAAGGAGTGATTTTGATGATCTGAGAAGAAGAGTGTATGAAAATAGAGACAGAGAGAAGGAGAGAGATTTGTTTGATGCATTGGAGATGAGAGATCGGACAAGGAAAACTGATGAATTTGATGATCCGTTGGAAAAAATGAAAAGAAGAGGAAGCGATGAGAAAAGGGTGAAGGAGAGAGATTTATTTGAAGCACTAGACATGAGAGACAGGAGAAGTGAATATGGCGAGAAAAGAGAAAAATTGAAGGAGAGAGATTTGTTTGATGCTTTAGATGTGAAAGATAGGAGAATAAGGACTGATGAATTTGATGATCCGCTAGAAAAAATGAGAGAAAGGAGAGGAAGTGATGAGAAAAGAGTGAAGGAGAGAGATTTGTTCGATGCATTGGGAACGGACCGTAAAAAGAGGACAGACGATGATCCGTTAGATAGAAGAGATAGGAGAGTGAGAATGGAGAGAGATTTATTTGATGGTTCGTTAGATAGGAGAGTGAGAGATGATAGAGAAAGGATGGAGAGAGATGTGTCTGGAATGAGAGACAGAGTGAAGGAGAGAGATTTATTTGACGCGCTTGAAATAAGAGAGCGGAAAAAGAGAAGTGATCTGGATTCACTAGAAAGGAGTGACAGAAGGAGGTCAGATGAATTTGATGATCCCCTAGAGAAGATGAGAGAAAGAAAAATGAGGAGTGATGGTCTGCGAAGTGAGAGAGTGGAGGAGAGAGATTTATTCGAGGTCCTAGATGTGAGGGACCGGAAAATGAGGAGAGATGATGTACTGGACAATAGAAGAAGTGATTCTCTGGAATACAGACACAGGAGAAGCAATTTAGTGGACAAAACAAGGAGAAGTGATTTGGACAAAACGAGGAGAAGTGATGTATTGGACAAATATAGACACAGCAGAAATGATTCACTGGACAAATACAACAGAACTGATTCACTGGACAAATATAACAGAAGCGATTCACTGGACAAATATAACAGAACTGATTCACTGGACAAATACAGCAGAAGTGATTCACTGGACAAATATAGACACAGCAGAAGGGTGTCACTGGAGCCAAAAAGGTACATGAGAAATGATCCACTGGAGCATAGACACAGGAGAAATGATTCGCTGGAGCTTAGGCACAGGAGAAATGATTCACTGGAGCTTAGACACAAGGCGAGCGGAATGAAGAGAACAGATGATCGACCAGAAAGAAACGATGCGCGGGATAACTTCAGGGAAGGCGTAGATGAGGTGGACAAGTTCGTTGTTCCTCTCCTGAAGATGCAGGGCTTGTTTGATAGTAATTAGTAGTCGTAGCGGATCAAGATGATCAAGCTGCGATATATAGCATGAGCTATAAAGCTGTATGTAATGAGGCACGCGAATATGAGTACATGGATAATAGACAAGAATTCGATAAATGGAAAATAGACGTAAGAAGGTCATTGTGAACCACCTAAATGATAGTTAATTATTTAGGTGTACTCTAAAGCTAACCTCTGGGATTCCTCTTAACAGAACCAGAAAATGAACTGAATTACTGGCAGTCCTCTGTCTCTCAACCATATGTTTCCAGAGCCAGAAAGTATTAATCAAATAAACTACCTAATAGATGATGGCCTTGCACTTTATGTAAGATCTCTCTATTTGGCCAACGCGTATTAATGGATCGCTTTTGTGGATCGTTGCCGCAGTGACCAGGTTCGTCAAACGCGTAGTGGTGATATTGTTATATGCAGGACGGGTTGATTGGCTGGGACATACTTCAACTCTTGCTTAAATTGATAAAAATCTCACAGTAAGGAATTTCACTTTTGTTGGGATAGCCTATTTTCCTACGAAAAATGCTCAGTGATAAGGCAGGGAAACATTAATCACGTGGTGCAAGTCCTCCATATATATGATAAGCATTGATTATAGTGGGTCCATTATGCCAGAGTCTCAGTATTCGGTGGATAGTATTACGTCAGAGAAATGTTTGTAGGAAGTTTTAGGATTAAATGTGATGAACTGATGAAATCACGCTATCCGAGTCATGCTATCTGAATCACGCTGTTTCTTATCTCACAAGTTGTGGCTGAACATTATGATTAGCGCAATTACACGTGACCAATGTTTACGTTTTCTTCGGCTCCTTGAGGACTGTAGAAATTATGAGTTCTAGTTTTCATGAATAAGGATCAAAAAACTTTTTCCAATAAAGTGTGAAATTCTAAAAAAAAGAAAGTCTAGCATTCCTGAAGCTACGCGTATTACATCCAATCTAGCTCACAAGTCCTCAATTGTCAGATCAAGTCCCCATGAAACAATGATTCTCAAGCCATGAATTCTTAATGGATTCTTCAATTATATCTTTCTATACATCTCCCAGAACCTGGCCTTTTCATCCACACTCAATCTGTCCTCCATCACACTCAAGCCATTCAACTCGAATATCTTCTTCATCTCGCCTGGCGCAAATGTGCCTAGCTCATAAACCTTGGCCTTCACGCTGCCCTGTCTGCCCATGGAAAGAAGCTCAAAGATATACCTCGCTTTGGACATGTAGGGCACCGGCAACGTCAAGAATTGCGGCAACTTCATCACCATCAACTTGTAGGAGGCCGAATCTGGAGCATCCACGTTTTGGAATGGCAACACAGCCTTCCCATTGGATGGCGTACCCTCAATCAACAAAAACAGCGTCTTTTTGCTGAGGGTCCTAACGTCCACCTTACGGCCCTGTTTTCCAGTAAAGGCATGGCCAAACAATGTCCATACGCTATGCTCGTAGAGTTCCCCGCCACTGGGGACCAAAAAGGCAATGTTTCGCCATGAGCTTTGTGCCGTCAAAGCCAAAACAAGCCCAGAGATGGGCGAGGTGTAGTTCACGACCACCAAGTCGCCGGAACGGGGCATGAGCAGCCGCAATTTGTCTTTCTGGGAGCGCTTGACCCCATCAGCGAGGATTTCGACACTTCCCAAGCCTATAACAGTGCAGAGGGCAAAGTTTAAAATGGCCTTGATGGACGTGATGTAGTAGAGGGAGAGTAGTATGGCAATAACGGGGGCTTTGACGAGGAATACCAACGCCTTGAGGGGGTATTTGAGGTATTTGACACGGCCGGCGGAGTAGATGGGGGGTTTGACCGGCATAAAGGGGGATATGCCGGTCCCTTTGTCTCTCCAGGTGGTGAATTTCTCCATGCGAACAAGCGAAGCGAGTGAGAATATATGAAGAACTAGATGACGAGCTCGCAAAGCGAGTAAGGAGTGAGAACATATAGAGGACAACAAGCGAGCGAGGAGTGAGAATGTATATACACAAGTGAGCGAAGAGTGAGATTACACAGGGTTGAGGCATGAATAGAGATGAACCTAATATACAGTATGAAGAATTATCACTCTGCTCATTCAGATTGAACAGAATGTGTTATTAATTCATGGGAGTCTTCACAATTCACCAAACCCTTTTAATGAAGAATTCATTGGATTTTCTTATTGATTCCATTCTGTTGAACATTCTATTGAAGACACGATTTAACAGAACACACTTCTGCACACTAGCAATAGTTGGCGTTATTGATCCACTTGAACGTGTGTGTGATAAGCTATTATAAGCCACAGCTTGAAACGATAGTCTCAGTATATTCACTTGTTGACACGTTTTCAATAGCCTAACGGGGACCTTTTCTTGACGTGCATTACATCATCAATATACGATGATTACATAAGCAGATCATGATCCAGATTACATAAGATGGCCCACGATGAAGTGACTTGAGTGGCGAGAAAAAGAATGACCCTCAGCCCCTGAATTTGATTACCCCCAACCATCAATAGGAGTTCTCAAGAATCAAATTTTGGCTACGTGGCTCAAGTGCAATTTTTACCATTTGCCGCCAAGTGCAATTTTACTATGCTAGCACTGAGCGAAGCGAAGTGTACTCAAATTGTAATATTTTCGTACTATACTCTTATGATGTCGTACTGTATTCGTACGATCGCTTCGCCGGTGTATGTGTATCAAACTGTTTCGTACTGTTCACTATTCTCGTACGCTGAGCAAAGGGGAGTGTTTTCTCAAATTGCAATGTTTTCTTTGCTATTATCGTACACTGGTGAAGCAGTGTACGAGAATTGTATTTTCGTAGTTTTCTCGTACACTGAGCGGAGCGTAATGTACTCGTTCAGATATCGGACACCCTGCCTTCGGCAGAGTGTCCTACAAGTGTTTATCGTTCGTTTATTCAATATTCCTCATTACTAATATACACAGTCAGCGACTAATTAAATTACAACTCCTGGGAGGCCTTACCAGGCTTGCCTGGCTTTGCGAGACCGGTCTTTGGTGGCAACAAGGAGGAGTGGATGTTTGGCAAGACACCACCCTGGGCGATGGTGACGTGTCCCAACAACTTGTTCAACTCCTCATCGTTTCTGATGGCCAATTGCAAGTGTCTTGGGATAATTCTGGACTTCTTGTTGTCTCTGGCGGCGTTACCGGCCAATTCCAAGATTTCAGCAGCCAAGTACTCCAAAACGGAGGTCAAGTAGACTGGGGCACCGGAACCAACTCTCTGGGCGTAGTTACCCTTTCTCAACAATCTGTGGACACGACCGACTGGGAAGGTCAAACCCGCCTTGGACGATCTAGAGCTCGAAGCTTTTTCAGTAGAACCTGCTTTACCTTTACCACCGGACATATTTTTGTTTGATGAATGATTCGATGGATGTGGGTGTTATTTATATATGGAGTGGATAACGGGAGTGGTAGTGGCGGACGCAAAAGTACGTGGCGGTCTGAGATATGCGCGCGTTTTTCTGGTCTGGAAAATACCACGCGCGGTGTGTAATTCTGGGCACGGTCCTCGCGCACCGCGCTCATGGGAGGGGAGGTGACACAAAACCGCGCAGAATCCATGGTCGCAATCGCTCACGCAAATATAAATAAGTCGCCTGCCCTTAATTTCTCCACTATCCAAAAAATGGCCCCACCAACCAAAGCTGAGAAGAAGCCCGCCTCCAAGGCACCTGCTGAGAAGAAGCCTGCTGCTAAGAAGACCTCCTCGTCTTCTTCCGCAGACGCTAAGAAGAGATCCAAGACCAGAAAGGAGACTTACTCCTCTTACATTTACAAGGTCTTGAAACAGACCCACCCAGACACCGGTATCTCCCAGAAGGCCATGTCCATCATGAACTCGTTTGTCAACGACATTTTCGAGAGAATTGCTGGTGAGGCTTCCAAGTTGGCTGCTTACAACAAGAAGTCCACCATCTCCGCCAGAGAGATCCAGACCGCTGTTAGATTGATTTTGCCAGGTGAGTTGGCCAAGCACGCTGTGTCGGAAGGTACCAGAGCTGTGACGAAGTACTCTTCTGCTTCTGCTTAATAAGCTTGCTTATTGGGATAGTTGGATATGTATATTAGTAATGAATATTGTATGGATAAACCTAATTCATCAACAGTGAGCTTGCTCACTGTTAATGCTACATGTATACTACTAATGACAAATGCTTGTCACTGTTAATGTATACCCTTATAATGAGCTGATGCATAGGGAAAATGTGGCAGGATGTTGGGGGGCAAAGTCACGACTTTTGATCAATTCCAAGAGTACCAGTCTGTCTGCATGACTGAGCAATGAGAGATAGGATCCACGCAATGGATTGTTCATGTACATCTACATCGTGAGTGATGAGGGAATACAGTCCTTGACGATTCTACGATACTTTGTTCAATTGTACAATAGTGCCAGCTAGTCTGCGATGTTCTAATAACAGAACAATGATACCGTATTGAATGGATCTTCCTAGCGAGGAGACTAAACCTGAGAACTATGAGTGGGGAAATCCAGAGTATATTCATAGAAGTCAAAAAGTAATTGACTATTACACGTGAGTACTTGATATCGTAAATCGATCACAGTGAGAAGTCCTTGAGTTAGCCTGTAAGACCACCTTTAGGAACATATTCCCAAGAGATCGAGAGAGGCAAAATGTATGGCGTTTCGAGTACCCACTACAATAAACAGCGGCAACCAGCTGTAGTAGAGCACCTTGTAATTGTTTATAAATAGTCTTAAATTGTCTATATCGCAGTCTATAGACGAATGCACTGATATAGGTTAGGGGAACCTTTAGTTTATCTCTGTTGATGGTTCACTGAGCGAGCGAAGTGACCTTTTAGTCTTCTCCCTCTGTATATCTCTTTGGTTCATTTCGCTCATTGAACCCTTTAGTAATTATCTCTGTTCATGGTTCAGTGAGCAAGTGAACTGAACCTTTTCTTCTCTCTTTTTGGTTCACTGAGCGAAGCGAAGTGAACTCTTAGTAATCCTTTTTGGTCATGTTCACTTCGCTTCGCTCAGTGAACTCTTAGTAATCCTTTTTGTTCACCTCGCTTCGCTCAGTGAACTCTTAGTAATCCTTTTTGTTCACCTCGCTTCGCTCAGTGAACAACTTCTTTCCAGCTCGCTTCGCTCGCTGAACCACTCCAATATTCCCACACAACAAAACACATTCAACATATGATGCACCCAAAACGCATGCCTCACCCCATACACCACACAATATCCCACAAACACCCACGCAAATCCCCCCAATAACCTCCCCCTCCCCCCCATCTGCACCATCAACAATATCGGCAACACTGACAACACATTGTGATGCGACAGAAACGGCGTTTTCCAGTTCACCGTCATGTTGTGCACAAACACCACCAATATCGGCACGTTCACCGGCAACACCGCGAGCATGAGCATCAACATCGATACCAGGAAGTGATCTCTTGATCGCACAACATTGAGGGCCTGGACTAGAAGCGCCACCACATAAACCACCTGGTACGGCAAGTACCACGCTATCAAGGCCATCAACACGACATTCACCGCAATGGCCCTCGGCGAAAACGTCTGTTTCTTCTGTTTCACAGCCGGCAACACACTAAGCACGCCCGCAATCACTCCATGGACTGCCCACACGAAAAACGTGCACATGGAATAAAGCACGAGTCCAAGGGGCCACAAATACCACTCCTCCAACCCGAGAAAGTAGCTATTCACCTTGAATGGGGGTGGGACATACACACGGCCCACATAGACGTTAGCTGGGTCCAAAAGACCAAGAATGTACTGGACGGGTGCCCACCTACTGGCGATGTTAAGTAAGAACATTCCTGCTGCAAGAATGAGCACATTTCGCGGCCGGTTAATCCTCACCAAGCCCTGCGAAAAGCTCATCTCTCTTCTATCCCGCAACTGCATTGCCATCACAGCAAGCACAATCAGCGTACACACCGCCACCACCGCGAGCCGGTACCGCAATACAAGCAACTTCAAGCTCTGGGCAAAGGCTATGGACACGCGAAAACTCACGGGACCAGTACTATCTACAAAGCTCCAGAGCTCTAGGTGGATGTGGGGAGTACTGCTAAACGGCACATATGGGGCAGCCCCATGGAGCGTAAGTAAAACAGACCCAGCCGTCTCTACCCCCACATGCCATTTGACCTCGTCTCCAGCATACTGGCGTAGCAAAGACAAGTACGGGCCTGGTTTGGCGGCGATATGGAGCCGGTACGCCAAAAGACTGCTCCACGCGGATGGAATGGAAATCTCTGTGCAGACAGCACGGCCACGTGACACAGGCATCCCAAACGGACTAAGCGTGAGCGTGTGTTGCTCCCTTTTCGTGTCTGCTACAAAGAGACTTCCAGACACCTTCACGTACGTTTCCTCATCAAACAGACCGCGCCAGGCCAGAAACGGCTCCTCGTCTCCCCCAAAGGCCAGAGAAGACGCTTTGGCAGAGGAGCGAGGCACAGCAGCCATTTCCTGGAGCACGCAGACACCTTTCTCACACACACTGACTGTGGTGTGGGGGCTTACGGAAAGGACAGAAATCTCGCGCCCATAAAGGAGAACCGTGCGTGGTGTGTTTTCCATGTGAGAAACGTTATAAAAGACAGGGTGTTCGGTGGTAGGGTGCTTTTCAACTAATTCCTCTCCTATGTTTTCTCCATCCCTCTCTAGGTATTCCCTTTCCTCTAGTTCTCCCACTTCCCCCACCTCTTTCTCATCACCCCTATCTGACCATTCCAGGTCTCTGTTCGTATCTCTATCCAGTATGTCTTTATTCAATTCACTTCTTGTGTCGTTTTCTCTGTCTATGTCATCCTCTCTTATGCCCCTTTGTATTTCGTGTTCTCTGTGTTTTACTTCCATCCCACTCATCAAGTACCCCCTAAACACATGCATTCTCCTCTCCAAGCCATACGTCCTCTCTGGGGCGTTTCTATCTGCAATCTCGAGAAGGGACCGCGCAATCACGTGCCGCAACTGCGCACACCACACGATCGCCAAATGGTCGATGGTCGTCCACACATGGGGTATTCCCGTGGAAAACACCGTGAACCCGTGGGACGGGGGAACCAAGTACCCGAGGGTCGTGTAGTCGGCGGGGAGTGTAAAGTCCACCAGGCCACCGGTGATGGATATAAGAGACACGTTGGCTAGCCGCAGGCGAGCCACCGTGGTGAGGGAGTCCTCATGTTTCTCTGTATGTGTATCTTTCTTTACTCTCTCTGTCTCTGTTTCCAATCCTTTGTCTTTCTTTACTTTCTCTGTCTCTGTTTCCAATCCTTTATCTTTCTTTACTCTCTCTGTCTCTGTATCTTCTAATCCTTTGTCTTTCTTTACTCCCTCTGTCTCTGTATCTTCTAATCCTTTGTCTTTCTTTACTCTCTCTGTCTCTGTATCTTCCAATCCTTTATCTTTCTCTATTCTTTCTGCATCTTCTCCCTCCTCCTTCTTGTATGCCCTCCTCCAGAAATCATCCACGTCTCTGTATATCTTTAGAACATCCCCATCAAAGGTTAATGGGGCTGCCGAGTGCGGCGACGCCAACGTAATCATCGTATTCACTCCCCCATGGTAGTTTGGTAGCGTCACCATTGTCCTGGCCACTATTCCCCCCATGGAGTGCGCAAGCACAACCACTGCCGTTGGGGGATTCTCGTTTCCCGCATACAAGCCCAAGATGAAGCGAATGGCCTCGTTGGCGTACTCGGCCTGGTCCAAGAGCGTGCGGCCGTGAAATGCCGTGAAGTCCTCGTTAAAGTCCGCGCTGAAGAAGTCAAAGTGCGTGCTGTTGTTGTCGCCGTGCTGGTACTCGCCAAAGTACAAGTTGCTCGTCTCCAGGGCTATCAGCCGGGCCTGGCGGTAGCTCCCGGCGTTGCCTGGAATGAACAACACGGGTATCCCGTCCAAAACAGCAAATCCTTCCTTCTCATCAGGCATGGGGTCCTGGTCCTGCTCCCGGTAGAGGTAGAGCGAGTACTTGGCCGCAAACCGGGTGTGTGTCTCGTCAAACGACTTGATCCGGGCGTATGAGGGCGACATCCACACCATCCGGCACGAGGCCTCGTCGGATCCAGCCGCCTGTTGGACGGTGGTGAGGGTGGTGAGGAGGACAATCACGGCACCTATGAGAACCACCAACCGGAGCATAAAATAACGACAACGAACAACGAACAACGAACGAACAACGAACGAATAACGAACGAAGTGAGTTATGAGTGAGTTGTTGTGAGTACGCTGCAATGAGCTATAGAGTTAGAGTAGGGAGTTAGTGAGTTATTCGTTCGTTGTTGGTTGTGAGTACTCTTTAATGAGCTATAGAGTTAGAGTAGTGAGATTAGTTATAGATCTATAGCAAGTGGGTGTGGTTAGTGAGGTGATTCGATTAGTGAGTTCAATGCGACAGAACAGACCGAAGTTGACCTCCGTTCAGTCAACCAAATTCAACAGTAGTAACTGAACTATACACAATACATACACAATATATACACAGCTAAATATGTACCACAATACATCACGCTAAATATGAACACTGAATCAACATACACGCTAAATATGTACACACTGAGTACAACACATACACGCTAAATATGAACACACTGAATCAACATACACGCTAAATATGTACAGACTGAGTACAACACATACACGCTAAACATATCACCTAAATACGCATATGACAAGCCTTCTGCCATATTCATGAGTCTCCATTCATCAATACGCTTCCATACATACTCATTCATACTCTACACTTACCACACTGCCTCACTTGGTAAGCTCTGAGGCTGTTATGTGATTCGTGTACTTGCGTCTGTACTGGCACGTCTTTCGTGTTGACGTGCTGTCCTGGTGTTGTGGGCTCATATCGTGTGCTAATCACGTTCTCTTTCACGTGTTACTCCATATAGTTCTGCTCTCACGTGTTACCTGGCCATTCACTGTTCTCGTGCTCTCCTGATTCTATTCACGTGTTCTTCACGTGATTATCATTCACTACTGTCATCACGTGTTCTATTTTGCTTGACTCACTTACTTATCACTCATTCTCCAAAATCTTTGTCAATCTTTTTTTCATCTTTTCTTACATTTCTACGAAAATTGACATTTTTTGTTTACCCGTTTTATCGTCTATCAATTAGCGCGTTTACCATCACATCGTCTCTTGTCCGAATCTCATCACTGTACCCTTCCAGACTATACAAACAATTGCGAAGCTAAACTGTTAAGAGCAGGCACAACCTCGCTCTGCATCATGAGTTCACAAACAATTGGGGGCAGGACTGGTGTCGGTTTTGATGTCACTCAATACTGGACGCCTTGGTGGTCCTCGGCAATTCCCGAACCCGCCTTGGCCAATACTATTTAATTACACACTAAATAATCAGTTGTAATCCCCAACTCAGTAGTGGAATTCCTAACAGATGTAAGACTAGGCATACTCACTTCCCACTGTGTTCGCAAACATCTCAATTGTTCAAGAGTAGGCATACTCACTTACCACTGTGTATAAACAATTTTCCTCTCAATTGTTCGCTAGTACCTCCTGGCTAATGAAGACCGTACAACACTTCGCTCCGTCAATTGTTGCAAGCGAAATGGGACTAGAGAGCACTTTCAATATTTTTAAATCTACTCATTAGGCTAGACCTACAGTATCGATATCATACATAGTATTGATAATGGTAATCGTAGCTCATCTGTGACCAGCTGAGATCTGAGTTGTCACAGTTGTCATGTCTCCTCACCCATCATCTACCTATCATCTCGTTCACTCTCATCTTCCTCAGTTCGTCAAGTGATACTAAGTTCTCACCTGATAGCTTAGATTCGTCAAATGTTTTAGTTTCTCATTTTGCTAGCTCAGTCGTCGAGTAATTCGTATTCCTCCTTCGCTAGCTCAGTCGTTGAGTAAAGTTCTTATTCCTCCTTCACTAGCTCATGTTCGTCAGAAAGTTCGTATTCCTCCTTCGCTAGCTCAGGTTCGTCAGGAAATTCGTATTCCTCCTTCAATAGCTCACGTTCGTCAGAAAATTCGTATTCCTCCTTCGCTAGCTCAGGTTCGTCAGAAAATTCGTATTCCTCACCTTCGCTATCGCTCAGGTTCGTTCAGTTCGTCAGGTTTTTCCTCTAAACGAACTGTATCTCCCACCACCTCATTTCGCGACAACACCTTCACCTCTACACTATCCGACAAGATCTCGCTCTCTTTTGCCAAATCCACCAACTCTTTTATCTCATTTGAGGAAAAGTTCCCATCAAGGGGAATTTTACCCTGGGGAATCTCGAACCCGTCCTGGTCGTATTGTTCGGGTGCATCGTCGGGGTTCTTTTTCACTAGGTCCTCGAGCTTGTCGAGCACGTTTCCTTTGGCCTCGCGCTTCTCAGGCTGCGATATAATCTCAATTCGTTGCGACATGCGGCGAAACCGGATTTTGGTCCGTTTATATGTCTCAGACTATGACGTCACAGCAACCAACCGAGCCGTTGAAGTGGGGAAGTAAAAAGTAAAAAGTAGTAGAGTGACATGAGAGTGGGAGGTGTTGATGGCTGTTGAGCGTGTGATGGAGTGTGCTGTTCTGCGAAATTCATGATGACGTCAAAGAGAGAAAATAGGGAATACTCATTAGACCGTTCCGATAGAATAGACCAGATAGACCATTCCATAGAGCAATACCATTAGAGTATACCATTCCATCCGATAGAATAGACCAGATCAGTAGAGCCACACCAGTCGACTAATACTCACGAGTTCATTCACTTTAACTACCTCAATTCCCATCTCACATATCTCATCAATAATTCACCATGGCATGTAAGTGTAAGTCACAACCATAATAACTCACTCACATTTCACATCTCACTATAACTCACTTCGTTCGTTATTAGTAGAATACCATCCTATTTTAGAATCAAATCACCTATACTCTTTACTACACTTGTGCTTCACTACCCCACTATTGCTGATGAGATTGACTTGAAGGTCACGTGACGTTTCCAGTCATACGGGAGTTCTAGAATCATTCATAAACTCTTTCTAACTTTTGTCTCATGACCTGGCAGCGTGTAGTATATGGTCTGAGTCTGTAATGTAGCAATCTGTAGTGGTAGTCTGTGGCCTGTAGTCTGGCCTGTAGTCTTTAGTGTTTTGTCTGTGTACTCCGTAGCACTCTTCGGGTATCTTCAAAGATGCTGACCACCTCATAGCATGGATATTGCAGGCAATGGGCATTTGCAATAGATGGCGAGGAGCATTGATATCCGTCGACTCTTAATCTGCATTTTGCAGCCATCGATGGATCTCCCATGTACTCCATCAGCCCAATTGATCACCGGAAGTAATAATATAGAGATAGGATATCTTGGAAACCGACCTTAAGTGGCGGTCAATGCTGCCTGCTGGGATTAACATATCCTACTGAAGTAGAGTGTCTAAAATACTACGGAGATAGTAAAGGCTCCAAATAAATGGGAATAATTGTGCCATGATGCATTATAAGTAGTAGCATTCACTGAAATGAAAGCATATGCGCTTATTGTGTTTTCACATTGCACCACAGTGCTCCGTGCACTGTGGTGCTCCATGTTCATTTTGTCTTCCACTAAAGTCACACCCTATTTCGCTTCGCTCACTGTGGAGTTCTGAGTCCACTTCGTTCACTGCAGTGCGCGGTGGTGCTCTCAGCAACCTTGACCAAAATCCAATCTATTTTCTAGTGCTCATCCAGAATTAACCTTCGCGATCTACTTTGTGCAGCCTATTCAGCTCATATAGGAGATATCATACTATATCATGACCATTATACGATTCACTCTCTGATAGTAATCATGTCGTCTTCAGTAGACTCAGTAGACTTCAGTAGTACCTTCGCTCAGACAACAGCAATCTACAGCACACCTTCGGTAGTTATCAGTATTTATCCATCCTATATCTCTCCTCTCTCTCCTCTCCCCTCTCAATCCTTCTGTGCCTTCTTTAACGCCCTCAACAAACCCTCCACACCCTCTGCCTCGTACTCCACACCCAAGCTCTGGGCAATCAAATAGCCTGCGCCGGTGCGCTGCTCCAACTTGCTGGTCAAGGAGTCGAGCGCCTGCTGAAAAAACGGCGAGCGCACGGTCTCAAGAACCGCGTGCTTGGACGGAGCTAGCGACAGCGGCAACAACGGGCCGTACATCTCCGCAACCGCCTCCTCGCTGAGCGTGGCCAAGTGCAGTTCCACCGCCTGGGGGGAAAGAACCTGCGCAAGGGACACAATAGGTACAGGTCTGTTGTTAGTGTGAAATGGGAGATGGAAGGAATGGTGGAGGGAGTGGGGCATAGTATATCGATATCAATAGATCCATGGTGTCTCAATAGATCGGTTGAAATTCAGCAAGATCCATGATATATCGAGAGATCGATGATATGGAGAGATCGATATCAATAAGATCCATGACATCAATCATCGATTAATAAGATCCATGATAAAATCATATCAGAGATCGATCATTATCATAATCATCAATGATTATGATTCTCGATATCAATTAAAACTCATATCATTGATTCAAAGCATGCATCTATGGCTCGATTTCATATCATGAATGACAGAATCGTATGGCAGACCAGACGATAAGAGAGCACAAGTACTACCTGCACATGAAAGTAGGTACTGACATACCAATGGTGCGACATGGTTGACAATAAAAGGTGATGTCATTCGGTCGACAATAATGATAGGACTGACATTCTGTTACATGGTACTGAAAGTCACAGATCATGTAGATTTATCATAGGACTGACATTATGAAATCATATGGTTGATTCTCATACCATAGCATTCTGACCATATGACTGACATTCTCATATCATAGGTAGTGACATTACTGACAATCTGACACAGGTAGTACACTAACATTCTGCTTCATGACTGACATTCCCACCATAGACTGTCATTAAGATACCATTGGTAGTGACATTCTAGGTAGTGACATTCTAGGTAGTGACATACCATAGGTAGTGTCATTACTGACACTAATACTGAACATACTTTCACCATCCCTGATTCCTCTATCTATACTTATGCTCCTCATATCGTGACTCCATGCAGCTATCTTCGAATACATCGCTTCCTCGATCAAAGACTTTTCTCTGAATACAAAGAAATCCAATCTCTTTCCCTAATCCATCTATTCCTATCCTCTATACTTACTCTTTCTCCTCCTTCTCCTCCTTCTCCTTCTCCTCCTCCTCCTCCTTAATCGCGATAATCTCGTTGATATTCTTGACAATCTCCAAGTCCTTTTCCGTCAAAACCTCGGGTCTGTCGAGATCGCCCACGTCCTGGAGCCAGTACAAGTGGCGGGCGCCTGAGCTGAGGAAGGTCAAGGCAAAGACACGCCCAGTTGTACACAGTTTCACGTGCTTGAAGCTCACGTCACCCGGAATCAACAACAACTCGTCGCGCTCAACGGAGCTGGTGGCGTCGCCCTTGGGTTTCCACGTGAAGGAGAGGAATTCCGGTTCCTCGGGACTCGGCTTGATGACCACCACGCCCCGGGTCGGAATCGGCGTGCACCGCTGTGTGTTTTCGTCGTACTGGACCTTGCCGGCGTTGAATCTCGTGGTCTTCAACATAAAAAAGAATAGAGAATAGAGAGAATAGAGAATAGAGAGAATAGAGATAGAGAGAGAATAGAGAGAGAGAGAATAGAGAATAGAGAGAATAGAGATAGAGAGAGAATAGAGAGAGAGAGAATAGAACAGAAACAGAACCGTACAAGAAATTGTACTAGGTTAGAATACACTACACTAGAAATACTACAAGCTAAATATTACTAGAAATTCTAGGCACTAAAAACAGCAGAAATCCTACTAAAGAGAATATCACTAGAAATACTAGAATCAATAGAAATGCTAGAAATGCTAGAAATGCTGGAAACACTAGCGTTAGCCACCACTACGCTAGACATACTAGAAACAGTAGAAAAACACAACTGTACTAGAAATATTAAATCACTGCTAGAACAGCATAAGTATCAGCAGAGTTAGAACACAGCGTTAATTGATTGCCACCGTAGAATCACTTGGACAGTAGAGTACGAGCGTCAGATTAACGTCAGAATAGCGTCAGAATACCCCTGTATAATAATCTCTACTTAGAAGTACTAGAACACTACTAGCATTAAAAATCACTAGTAATACCAGCTTAAAAATAGTACACCAGCTCCACTAAGTTTTTTCACTAGAGCAAAACACTTCTCTACAGACAGCCCTGAACAAGATCTGCCCTACCATCGAGAAATTGTACCAGTATTGACAAGTGATCAATTCCTAATAGCGATAAACAAGACCCTCAGGGAGTTTTTGGTGTAGCTGAGTCAGTTAGCTAAACGAGTGTCATTGGTTCTATCATTGTATTATTGGTTTTTCTCATTGTATTATTGGTTCTTCTCATTGGTATTGTTGGTTGTATCATTGGTATTATTGGTGAGTTTCATTGGTATTGTTTGTTGTATCATTGGTATCGGCTTATCATGATATTTATGGCTATCATAGGTTTCATCATCCTCATTAATGTCTCATTCTCTTTTTATGTTCCCCCCAAACGACATCCAGGAAGTCACCTCTCGGATCGCGGAGATCTTGCGCTCGCGAAAAGAGACGCTTGCCATTTCCGAGGCCGCGTGTGGCGGGCTCATCTCCGCGTATATCGTGTCTGTTCCCGGCGCATCTGACTTCTACATCGGAGGGAAACTCGTGTACCTGTTGCGCCAGCGTCTCAAGCTCTCGGGCTACACGGAGGACGAGATCAGCAACTACGTGGGGCCTTCTGAGCAAGTGGCCCTTAAATTGGCCCGCACAACAAAGTACGAGCTTGGCCTGACGTACGTGCTCTCGGAAACGGGTTTTGCGGGGCCCACTTCGGATTTACATTTGAAGGAGGAGACGAATGGAAGTGATAAGGACGTGGGGTGTGTGTTTTTGGGGTTGTGTGGGCCGGGGGGTGATGTGCTGTGCAGTGGGAGGACGGGCGTGGGGGAGAGGGCAAGGAATATGGAGGAGTTTGCGAGGATGGGATTGGGGTTTTTGTTGAAACATTTAGAAAACACCGAGCGTAATTAAACATCGAGCGAAGCGAGATGTTTTTCAATGAGGTAAACAATGAAAATACCTCGCGAGGTGTTTTTAAACTATAATGGTATAATGAAAATCATCGAGCAAAGCGAGATGTTTCTTTCAATAAGGGTAAACAATGAAAACACCTCGCTTCGCGAGGTGTTTTCAACTATAATGGTAATACACACGTTCTCTTAAATAAGGGAAAATAACGAAACACCTCGCTTTGCTAGGTGTTTTCAATAAATGTGGTAAATCAGTAAATTACCTCACCGTTTCCATAGGGATGGTGAAAAACCGAGAAGACATCTCACTGAGTCTTCATTGATGATTGATGATATCAACCATAAATCCATTAATCTTAAGCCTTCTCGACCTCATGCCATTCTACAGTGCGCAGCAATAATCATAGAGCCTTAGTTTACCAGATAAAATTGAGTGCTGCAAAAAAACAAACCACATCTCATGAAACTTACATGAGCAATAACAGGATAAGATAGGTGATAAGATAGGTGATAAGATATAGGTGAAGATATAGGAGAAGATATAGGATGATTTAGGATGATATAGATAGTATAGGATGACATAGATGAGAACAGAAAACTACGAATGACCATGATTTGAGGAGAGGGAAAGAGCAGTGAATTGGAGATTTGGCACAAGACGTGGGAACGGTGATAAAACAATAGCGAGTAAAGTTTCTACGGTGGCACAATGAGGGAGGTATTTTGATGATATTTATGCAGATGTGGTGAAAATGATGAGAAGACTATCTAGATGATAGTGAACCAATAAGAATGGGCTAACGGCTGATATTAACGAAGAGCGATAAATTTGGGACAACCTCTAGAGAAAGGCTATATGTAAAGATTGGAGATGACGAGTGAGGTGATCCATGGTGGTGAGTACAGGTAATTTCCATGAAAGAGTTAGACCCTCGCTCGCCTGGTGTTTTCCTCGTCTACTTTAGCATCCTAAATTGAATTACCAGCCTAAAACGATGACATACGAGTGAGGATAGCGCTGTTTGAAGGATTGGTATGAATTGACTAAGGATGCTGAAATTAATGAATAGCTAATTCTTATAAATGGTATGATAGCTAATTATGAATGTAGAAATGCTACAATTTCAACCCTCTCATTACCACTGTATTCCATTTATTGAGGACATTTTAACCCTCTCATTACCACTGTATTCCTTTATTGTTGGTGTTTGAATCAAATGGAGCTTCGAATACCTGTAGTGAAGTAGTCTAGTGGGGAGAATGAAGTGATAGCAGTCAGACTTCTCTAAGCGTAAGCGATGCAAAGTTACCTGAGAAGGAACTGATAGCCACAATTACTATAGTCAGTTCGCTTCTTCATCTATCCATTTTGTGCGCAATGGAAGCTTGCAAACTGGAGATGTCTTGAATAACTCACAGCCTGATGACCTCCATGATGCTTCTTTCGGATTACTGTTGAATGTAGTGTCATCAATACACCCAAAAGGTATCCATGCTAATACAACAAGCAACTATAGTTTACGCACAATAACGCTATCACCATATGAGACAGCACACCGTTGCCTGATATCGGAGATGTAGACTTACGGGCCGGTCACAACCCACATTCTAACAGTTCGCTACGCTCACTACCGCTACGCTCACTGTTGGACAATGCACTGTCTTGTAACAAGACAACAGTAGAAAGAAGGCAATTAAGCTAAATTAAATGTAGAGAACTTCAACGGTAGGCAAATTAACCAACTGAAACGTGACTAGGCAACTTAACAGTAGGAAAATTAACCACTAAACGTACACTAACAACTACTAGGAGCCCTCAACACTAAAAGTAAAAAGCGCACACTGTAACTACACTATAACACTGTTGACGTCAGAATATTCAGTCAGAGTAGAGTCGTAATTCAGGATCACGTGATACAAGTGGGTAGTCCACCAATGAGCTTACACTGTATCCTATAACATGAATGAGGTCAGACTTAAGAAGAAAGAAGATATGAGATGAGACGACAAGAGACAATGTAGACACGATAAGTGAAATAACGACAACGAGGAAAACAATAGAAAATTTAGACTGAAACTTAAAATTGAGAATCTGCAAGAAACTTGGAAATTCAGAATCTGAAACTAAGAATCTAAAATCTGCAAAATAAGAAATTATACGAAACTGTACAACCTGTAAACTGCAGGATCTCACCATTTAAACTTCACCCTGCCTCTATCACTGTTCCGATGCTTCCTGAAGAGAAACGCCAGCCTCTGGTAGTCTGTTTTCAACGTGGCTGTGTCGTTTCAGTGTCTGTTTTGTCTGCTCGTTTCTGCTGTCTTTCTTATTTACCGATGTAGTGTGGTCTATTCTGAATATGGTCTGTTATTGCGTTACGTGGCCTAGAGACTGAATTGACAATAACAATACATCAACAGTTCGTACACTTTGCTGCCTCACGTGTACAAATAACTATGAGCGTATGTGTACACAAATACATGAATACTTATGCCACTGTAAATGCATTATTCAACAGTGAGCGTAGACACAATGC
This sequence comes from Kodamaea anthophila, assembly GCA_015708815.1. Taxonomy (NCBI): domain Eukaryota; kingdom Fungi; phylum Ascomycota; class Pichiomycetes; order Serinales; family Debaryomycetaceae; genus Kodamaea; species Kodamaea anthophila. The sequence continues at coordinate 43,603 of JACFYR010000062.1, read as the reverse complement.
GCTAAAATAGTTCGTTACATACCCTTTCAACAGTGACGAACTGTTGACATACACATTCCAACAGTTCGCTACGCTCACTGTTGTAATGGTAATAGACACCAACAGTTCGCTACGCTCACTGTTGATATGGTAATACACACCAACAGTCGCTACGCTCACTGTTGTAACGTTGGTTGTTTACGCGTCGTCTCTGCACGTGATGTTTACAAACCTTAATCTTTCGTCAACCGCCTCAACTGTCCATCCATCCTACGGACCCACCGCCAGCCCACACTGTATAGCACCTTGTAGATCACGCCGGCAATGTTGTAGTAAGAAATATTACACCTAATATTATACTTGATATACTTGATATATATCCACCCAACTTTGTAGGGGCAAGTTTGTTTTTTTTTATTCATGACAGGTACGTACTCACTCCCCACCATGCTAACCCCAGCCGACATAGAGAGTCCCGTTCCCCGGGAAGCGATCCAGCACGAGGTCAAGATCATCAGACGCAAATTGAATGGGTATGTTGGGTTTGCCAATCTTCCCAAGCAGTGGCACCGCAAATCGATCCGCCGCGGCTTTAGCTTGAACATCATGGCGGTAGGCGAGAGTGGGCTTGGAAAAGCCACGCTCATCAACACGCTCTTCAACAGGGAGATTCTCAGCAACAAGGACCTTGAGAATGACGACGAGGAGGACGAGGAGGGCGTCAACATCAAGACGCACCGCGCGGAGATTGAGGAGGATGGCGTCAAGTTGAAGTTGAATGTGATCACCGCCGAGGGCTTTGGCGAGGCCGTCAACAACGTGAACCTGTGGAAGCCCATTGTGGACGAGATCAACTCGCGCTTTGACCTGTTCCTCGAGGCGGAGTCCCGTGTCAACCGCTCCACCGTCACGGACGAGCGCGTGCACGCGTTCCTCTACTTTATCGAGCCCACAGGCCACTCGTTGCGCCTGTTGGACATCACGTTGATGAAGCAGGTCCACGAAAAGGTCAACTTGGTGCCGGTCATTGCCAAGTCCGATACCTTGACGGAGGAGGAGATTGCCGTGTTTAAGCAGCGCATCTTGGATGATATCAGACACCAGGGCATCAAGACGTTTTCCCCGCCCGACTACGAGAATGACGACGAGGAAACGGTGGCCCACACCAAGCTGATTTTGGCCAAAATGCCCTTTGCCGTGGTGGGCTCCACCAAGGAGATTGAGACGGCCGATGGCCGTGTGGTCCGCGGTAGAAGGTACCCATGGGGTGTCATTGAGGTCGACAATGAGGAGCACAATGACTTTATCAAGCTCCGCCAGTTGCTCCTCCGCAACTTTCTCGAGGAGTTGAAGGAAACCACCGCAAACGTCTTGTATGAGAATTACAGAACTGACAAGTTGTCCAAGATGGGCATTGCCCAGGACAACTCGGTGTTCCGCGAGTTTGACCCGTTGGCCAAGCAGGAGGAGGAGCGCGTGCTCCACGAGGCTAAATTGCAGAGAATGGAGGCGGAAATGAAGGCCGTCTTCCAGCAAAAGGTGTCGGAAAAGGAAAAGAAGTTGCAGAGATCCGAGGCGGACTTGTTTAGCAGGCACAAGGAGATGAAGGATAAGTTGAGCAAGCAGATTAAGTTGTTGGAGGAGAAGAAGGCCCAGTTGGAGAAGCAGAAGACGTTGCCAAGCGAGCCGCAGAGTACGGGGGGTGTGCCGGCAAAGTCGAGGAAGGGTTTCTTGAGATAATCACCTTACGTCACTCTGAGCGAAGCGAAGAGTACGTGAGGTGATTATCGAATGTTACTCTTTCAAGGACTATGTTCATTTATCCTGGGACTATGTTCATTTATCCTGAGCGAAGCGAAGGGTAAATGGTGGAATATACTTATTTAGCCAGTTCCTCTGAGCGAAGCGAAGAGTAACTGTGAAGGATTATACTCGCAAAAAGTAACTCAAGGGGTATCATTTTCTCAGTTACTCTGAGCAAAGGTAATTGTATGTTTCATCGTACCCTGAGCAAGTTATCTTCACTCAGAGTAATTGAGATCACTCAAGGAATCTCCGCTCAGAGTAATTGAAAGTATGTTCAACAGTTTCTCGCTTGAAGATCATCCTTGTTGACCCGAGTGATCTGTGGTACAGGTCGATTGTGACTGCCGCTGCTAGCTATGCTTAGCTGTGCTATTGTGTAGATCGTGTGCTTGTGAAGTCATGCGATAGTGAATAAATTGTAATCGAGCGAATAGATCGAGCAAATATCGAGCGTAGCGAGATATTTGTGAGTAGAAAGTCAAATAGATCGAGCGAATAGCGAATATTGAGCGTAGCGAGATATTCGTGAGTAGAAAGTTAAATAGATCAAGCAAATATCGAGCGAATAGCGAATATCGAGCGTAGTGAGATATTCGTGAGTAGAAAGTCAAATAGGTCGAGCAAATATCGAGCGAATAGCGAATATCGAGCGTAGCGAGATAGAAGAGTAGAAAGTCAAAAAGATCGAGCAAATATCGAGTGAATAGCGAATATCGAGCGTAGCGAGATATTCGTGAGTAGAAAGTCAAATAGATCGAGCAAATATCGAGCGAATAGCGAATATCGAGCGTAGCGAGATAGAAGAGTAGAAAGTCAAAAAGATCGAGCAAATATCGAGTGAATAGCGAATATCGAGCGTAGCGAGATATTCGTGAGTAGAGAGTCAAATAGATCGAGCAAATACCGAGCGAATATCTCGCTACGCTCGATATTCGTGAGAGAAGAGTGAAGCGAGTGTACGATAATTGGTTAATTCAGGTACACTTCAAAACAATTGAGCCCAGCGAAATTGTTTGTAGGTTGAAAAGTCAAATAGATTTCGCTTCGCTCGATCTATTTGTAGATCCACTAGAAGGCGAATATATAGGGCGAATATAGTGCGAAGCGAGATATTCGTGAGACCGGTTAAAAAGTCAAATAGATTGGGGGGAGAGATCTGTTGTCGATCCACTAGAAGATGAAATATATACAGCGAATATCAAGGAAGCGAAATAGATCGAGCGAAGCGAGATCTATTTGTAGAGCCACTAGAAGGCGTAATAGATGGAGGGAATAAATTAAGTGAACAAATCTCGCTTCGCTCGATTTGTTCCTGAGCTAACTCGAAAGGTAGAATACATCTCGCTCCGCTTGATGTATTTGTTAGATCCACTAGAAGGGGTAATAGATTGAGCGAATAAATTGAGTGAACAAATCTCGCTTCGCTCGATTTGTGAGATAATTCGAAAGGTAGAATACATCTCGCAGCGCTCGATGTATTCGTACTACTAGAAGGCGTAATAGAATGAGCGAACAAATCTCGCTCCGCTCGATTTATTCGGGAGACGACCAGAACAGGTCATTTCCATTGATACTTTTTTTGAAGCCGCACCTTACATGGTTGCAAATCCTGCATATGCGTCTCCCTTTTGGGTAAGCCGTTCCTAACTTTTCGTACAAACATGTTGTATGGAATACCTAAGCGAGGGATTATGTGTCCTGCCCTCCCACTCAATGGTAACGTTTATTACTACTCTGTGTGGCTCCTCTTGTAATCAGTCCAGTAAGTTCAAGCACACTAATCTTGACTAAAAATAGACAGCTACTAGTAAATACCCAGAAACGATCAGAGAGTGCAGTAACATACTGTTCACATGCTGTTCGAAAAAATCATGATCCTCTCCTGTTGCGATACTGCTAATAGTTCTTCTGAGTATCGACAGCGAGTGAAGTAGTTGTGCCTACTTGCAGCGTTGGCTCTTGAATCACAGCACGTTAGTTACTGTGCTACTCTAGTGAAAAGTTGCGGCCAGCTCGTCAATAATTGACTGCGTACAGCTCATTTTGCTTTTTGTGCCTACTCTAGTAATAATTCCGCTGCGCTCAACTAGTGATCTATATCCTTCCCAAATCCATAAATCATTTATCTATCTACTTTGACCCATTGTGCACCTACTTGAGTTCACCTATTTCGTTCGAGCGAATTGAGTGAAGATGGATTTCACGAGCCCACTGAAAGGTAGAATAGATCCACAAGAAGGCTGTTTATCCAGCGTAGCGAGAATTCGTGAGACCACTGAAAGGTAAAATAGATCAAGCGAAGCGAGATCTATTACAGACCAACTTGAATGGCTACGAATAAAGATAATATTAAAATCCTATAATGAATACCTTAGAGGTGAAGAATAGATTCGTGACCCACGAATGGCTGCGAATAAGAAATATTTGATGCAGATTAATGAACACCCAGGGAATAGATCGAGTGAAGCGAGATATGCTAAAAGAAGACTAAACTTCTAGCACATGTTTTTTTAATGGCTGATGAGAACCGTTATGAGAAAGCAGCAATGATCTTAAACTTAAATTGAGAAATTCGTAACGCGGACGAAAATACAAAGATTGAGAGATGGTACATAAGATATTGACATGATATACTGCACCGATATACTGCACCGATATACTGTATATTCAGATTCTTCATCATGTGCCTTAACTATATTATCTTAACTGTCCGAGTATTACTCTCTAGTTTGTGAATATCTGCTGTTCCTATACCAATTCATCCAATACGTATTCACTTTCAAGAATAAGATGGTACATTCAAGTATAGCCATAATACACTCACACATAGAGTATGTGGTACTAATTTTGAGTCATGAGACAACTCACTTTATTGAACTCTCATCCACAGACCATCACATTCGAGACTTCGTGGATGAGATCTCTCATGACTAAACACTTTATGAAACTCTCATCCACTCGTAATTCGACTATAGTACTTTAATTAGCTCACCCACATTCAACCACTTCGTGATTGTCTCAGTGGCTCGAAAATAAGTTATGTATTATCGAGATGTGAACTGTAAGGGACTGGCCATATTAGGTGATTTAAGTCTAATACTGCATAAAAGACTACCCTGGAGGAATATTCAAGTAGTGTATATCTCCTTTCGAGCTAAGTAAGAAATAAGTTTACGTCTGAACTGAAGTGTATGAATCCTGACATGAACAGTAATCTTGATTTTTATAGAGATGTGAAGACCGAATATGGAATTAGTATCTAAGTGTGTTCACCACAACAACCAGTGCTCGAGGAAAGTCATGGAAGGTACTATTATCATAATGAGCATTATGGTGATTCTGAACATTTAATCATCGTAGTCATGGTGAGAAAAACCGAGTATACCAGTCGTTAGCAGAGTCATGAACAGGCTTAGTAGAGTCATGAACAGGCTTAGTAGAGTCATGAACAGTCGCCTAGAGTCAATTCAGTATACGGAGTACCGTTGATGCTGCTCGACTGTTTCGTCTGGAACAAACACATCGCGTATGTAGGATGTGTTACTATAAGGAGGATAGGCGCGTAGGGCTACTGGTAAGGCGAGACAGGTAGGTAGGGGTAGGTTGTAAGGGTCCAAGACTTGATTGCTAAATAAGCTATTACACAATCATGGAATTGTGTATACAACCAGCGTCATGCAGAACTGACAGACAACAACCAACCATTGAGCGAGCCATTGAGCAGCCATTGAGCGAGCCATTGAGCGAAGCGAAATGGCTGTACTACTAACAAAGAATATACTCTGTACTACAAAGGGCTTCTCATATATACTACTCATATATACTACAGGATACGCTTCGCTTTAGTACCACATAGCAATAATAAATTGGTCAGATAAGAGATAGATACTAGACGAACACGTTAGCCACGAAGAGATTGAGTACATATATGGGTACATCTATGGTAGAGATTGATACATGGTATATCCATGGTTGCCATGGTTCTAGCCATGGTTGCTCTCGATAAATAAAATGGTTGCTCTCGCTTCGAGGAAAGTATACCTTTCTTATTCTCGAGATAGTATTCTTATTCGAGATAGTATTCTTATTCGAGATAGTATTCTTATTCTCGAGATAGTATACCCCATTCACTCGCTTCGCGAGTAAATGGGCGAGTGTTCGAGAGCACTATTTTTAGTAGCCATGCCAACACAACAGAAGAAATGCAATCGTGTGAAAATAAAAATGTCTACCCCCGAGCCTGAAAAAGAGATGCCGCACGAGCACATCAACAACTCCCAGTTGGGGTGGTTTGCAGGCCACGTGCTCACTGTTCTCAATGTGTTTCTCTACACGTTTTCGTACTACAAGCGGTTCCTGTACGGCTACAGCGTGTACTACTGCGCCGCGTTGATTGGGGTGGTGGTGAGTTTTGGCATTTTGAACTTCCAGCTCTTCCAGAAGGAGGCCAAGCTTGCACTTGTGTTGAAGGACGACAACTTCCAGTACTTTGCGCTAGGCTTGGCCTTATTGTTGCACCCGCCGTACGTGTGGCTCACGCTTGTGCCGTTCTCGTTGTTTTCCTTCTTCCACGTCTTGGTCTCGGTCAACACGTACGTGCTTCCGAGAATCAAGTACAATACCAGTGCCATTTCGCTGAAAATCTCCGCCTTTGTCACCAACAACAACACCAAGTCCATCCAGCTCGCCAGCGTCGTGGAAATCTACACCTACCTCTGGTTGCTTTTGCGCTTGTTGGTGTTCAGAAAGCGCTCGTTGATTCCCTTCATTGTGTACTCGGTCTTCATCAAGGCCAGGTTCGAGAGCTCCATCTTTACCAGAAACTACTTCAAGACCATCGAGTTGAATGTCGAGGATACCGTGAATCTGTATGCAGGTGCCTACCCTTTGCTCAAGCAGGTGTGGGTGTCTTTCAAGGGCGTGCTTGCCAAGATTGGTGGATTCTACTTGGTGAGAGACTACACAAAAGAGAAGAATAATTAGGGAGAAAAATAAGAGAAAGAATGAGAAAGAATAAGAATAAGACTGCGAGAGAAAGAATGAGAAAGAATGAGTGAGAATGAGTGAGATGAGAACAAGGGATTGAATACTGAATAATGTGTGCTGAAGGAGTGATTACAGAATGAATACGTGGTGAACATGCCGTCATACTGTATCTATTCTATTACTGTCTATTATCTACGGTAGTTATTCCACCGTGCTGGCAGCGGCTTCGATAGCCTGTGTCGTATAGTGTTTTGTGTAGTCGTGAGACGAATGTATTGAGTACCGATAATGAGTGAGGTTGTAGATAGCGAATGCAATAAGAGTGATAGGGCATACTTCTAAATCGCAGTCATGGTGAGAGAACTCAGCGAAGAATGAGATCTGGAAAGTGTAGCCGGTAGCAATGAGGAATTTCATATCATCATTTTGAGCACTGAATGAGAATTGAGCACTGAACGGAGTGAAGTGCGATATCATATAGAACATTTGAGCACTGAACGGAGTGAAGTGCGATATCATATACAATATTTGAGCACTGAACGGAGTGAAGTGCGAATATCATATTACAATTATTGAACACAACAGTTCGAATATCATCTTAGGTTATTTCGCACAGTGTGCGAATACCATTACAATTATTGCACAACAGTTCGAATATCATCTTCAATTTGAACACATTGCGAATATCTTATTGACATCACATCTTGAGGACATGGCAAAGCTGAGGACAAATACATCTTGGACAGTACAACGTCTATCAGTAGTGAGTATATCATCTTATCAGAGAGAACGTCGTTACAGAGGAAATATCATATTTTCAGTACTCTGTCAACATCGTCTCCCACAATGAACATTCAGTCAAAGCAATTTGATCTTTCGTGCAATGACAGTGCAAACATCTTAGGATAGTGCAAACATCTGAGAAGCTTCATCTTTTGAGTAGAGCAAATCAGTCGATGAGCTCCACCTAATTCATCACTACTTCATCTATTTCATCTTTCATCTATTCCATCTTTTCATCTTTCATCTATTTCATCTTTCATCTATTTCATCTTTCATCTATTTCATCTTTCATCTATTTCATCTATTTCATCTTTCATCTTTCATCTTTCATCTTTCATCTATTTCTGAAAGGGATTGGCCGATCAGGTGACTTTCTGATACTGCATATAATACCACCAAAAGGTACTATTGAATAGGTGTATCTTTTCTGAGATTAAGAGATAAGTACCTGAGAGGATGAATTGACACACCTATTCACATTACCTTCAAACACCTATTTATACAACTATTTAGTATGCCGTAGAACATCCCTATGATGAACGTCACCTATCACCATCATCACCATCATCACCTAGTTCCACCTAGTTCCATCACCACCATCACCCATTTCCTATTTCCATCACCACCATCACCTATTTCCTATTTTCTATTTCATCACCACCATCACCTATTTCCCATTTCCTATTTCACCTATATTTCATCTATTAAAAATCATCTATTTAGAACATTCCACTGACTTCGATTTTTTCGTTGCTTTGACGTCATCGTAACATGACAGACCTAAGCAAAAACACTAACCTACTAGTCTCCTGGCAATGGTTGTCATTAATCATAATTGCAGTGAGCAGTGGAGAGTGGAAGAGTGATGAAGAATTGAATAGAATAAGGTAGAATTGAATAGGATAAGGTAGAATTGAAATGAATTCTGTGGAAGAATTACGGTAATCTAGGAATTGATAGAGAGATTGGATAATTGATAGAGAAATTGGATGACAATGGCGAGGGTGTGTGTAAGTGGAAATCTCGATAAGTAATCACCTTCGCTTGGTGTGAAGAATTAGCGCTTTTTGGGTAACAACTTCGCTTCGCTCAGTTGTGAAAACTCAGTTGATGGAACGTTTTGGAATTCTTTGGAACAAAAAAAAATCCCTCCAAAACTATTTAACTGCAAAAAATTCCCACATATCCAATATGCCTGCTGTTGGTATTGATTTAGGAACTACTTACTCGTGTGTTGCCCACTTCGCTAACGATCGTGTTGAGATCATTGCGAACGATCAGGGTAACAGAACCACTCCATCTTTTGTTGCCTTCACCGACTCCGAGAGATTGATTGGTGATGCTGCCAAGAACCAGGCTGCCATGAACCCAGCCAACACTGTTTTCGATGCCAAGCGTTTGATTGGTAGAAAGTTCAGTGATGAGGAGGTTCAGGGTGACATGGCCCACTTCCCATTCAAGGTTGTTGACAAGGGAGGCAAGCCAAACATCCAGGTTGAGTACAAGGGTGAGACCAAGGTCTTCACTCCTGAGGAAATCTCTTCCATGGTTTTGGGCAAGATGAAGGAGACCGCCGAGGGTTTCTTGGGTGACAAGGTTGGCGATGCTGTTGTCACTGTCCCAGCCTACTTTAACGACTCCCAGAGACAGGCCACCAAGGATGCCGGTTTGATTGCTGGTCTCAATGTCATGAGAATCATCAACGAGCCAACTGCTGCTGCCATTGCCTACGGTTTGGACAAGAAGGACGAGAAGGAGAAGAATGTCTTGATTTTCGACTTGGGTGGAGGTACCTTTGATGTGTCTCTTCTTTCCATCGAGGACGGTATCTTTGAGGTCAAGTCCACTGCCGGTGACACCCACTTGGGAGGTGAGGACTTTGACCACAGATTGGTGAACCACTTTGTCAACGAGTTCAAGAGAAAGAACAAGAAGGACTTGTCCACCAACCAGAGAGCCTTGAGAAGATTGAGAACCGCCTGTGAGCGTGCCAAGAGAACCTTGTCTTCGTCTGCTCAGACGTCCATCGAGATTGACTCCTTGTACGAGGGTATTGACTTTTACACCTCCATCACCAGAGCCAGATTCGAGGAGTTGTGCCAGGACTTGTTCAGAAGCACCTTGGACCCTGTTGAGAAGGTCTTGAGAGACGCCAAGGTCGACAAGTCCCAGGTGGACGAGATTGTCCTTGTTGGTGGTTCCACCAGAATTCCAAAGGTCCAGAAGTTGGTTTCCGACTTCTTCAACGGTAAGGAGCCAAACAGATCCATCAACCCAGATGAGGCTGTTGCCTACGGTGCCGCTGTCCAGGCCGCTATCTTGTCTGGTGACACCTCGTCCAAGACCCAGGACTTGTTGTTGTTGGATGTTGCCCCATTGTCCATGGGTATCGAGACTGCCGGTGGTATCATGACCAAGTTGATCCCAAGAAACTCCACCATCCCAACCAAGAAGTCCGAGACCTTCTCCACCTACCAGGACAACCAGCCAGGTGTGTTGATCCAGGTCTTTGAGGGTGAGAGAGCCAAGACCAAGGACAACAACTTGTTGGGTAAGTTCGAGTTGAGCGGTATCCCACCTGCCCCAAGAGGTGTCCCACAGATCGAGGTCACCTTTGACGTTGATGCCAACGGTATCTTGAATGTCTCTGCCCTCGAGAAGGGTACCGGTAAGACCCAGAAGATCACCATCACCAACGACAAGGGCAGATTGTCCAAGGAGGACATTGAGAAGATGGTGGCTGACGCCGAGAAGTTCAAGGAGGAGGACGAGAAGGAGGCTGCCAGAGTCCAGGCCAAGAACGGCTTGGAGGGTTACGCCTACTCTCTCAAGTCCTCTTTGAACGAGGAGCAGCTCAAGTCCAAGTTGGACGCTGCTGAGATCGAGGAGGTCACCAAGGCCGCCGATGAGACCATCGCTTGGTTGGACTCCAACCAGACTGCTACCCAGGAGGAGTTTGCCGACAAGCAGAAGGAGTTGGAGGGCAAGGCTAACCCAATCATGGCCAAGGCCTACCAGGGCGGTGCTCCAGGTGCTGGTGCTGCTCCGGGTGGGTTCCCGGGCGCTGGTGCTCCAGAGGCTTCTTCGGAGGGGCCAACTGTGGAGGAGGTTGATTAAGTGAGAGAGCTGTCTGAGGGGAATATAGTAGCATGGTGCGAAGCACCATGATAATAAAGAGTACAGAATATTATAGTAGAATGAGCCATGGCAGCGAAGCTGTCATGGTGAGTCATGATGAGCGAAGCGAACCACTGCACCAATAATAGAGTATAGTAATCTGAGCGAAGCGAAGATTACTAGTGAGTGATTCAGAACTGGCGAAGCGAAGATATGAGGATGCGAAACCTGGAGTCACCTGAATTAGTTCTTTTGACTTCGGAAAGAGCAATATCCGTTCTGAAGACAGAAACAAGATAACAGTTATTTTAATAGGAGAACAGACATCTAGTCGGAGTTCAAGACATAGTATGAAAGACTAGGCACATTATAGACTACATAAAAGTGCGAGATTAAGTACAATGATAGACTATATTGAATGGAAAGTAGAATCGATTGCGCATATTTCATGATTATAATGAGAAGGAACTCAAAAATCAAGACTGTTGGTTGGGTTTCACACCATGGTGGGTGAATAATTGAGTAATATAGCCTTGGGAGCGAAGCGAGCCATGCGAGTGTAATAATAAATATAGTGATTCATGGCGAGAATAATAGAGTTGTTAATGTAGGCTCTTCTTGACATTATGCAGGAAACGTCACGTGCCCAAGTAGTTGTAGCATGATAAACAGCTCAGCGATGGTGAACTCCAAAACACTGTTGGTCCTATTAGATAGTTGGCCGATGTGCAAACCCATACTTGTAGATCCTAGCTAGGCGTGTGATTGATCTCCCAATTGGATTCAAGACATGTTAAATACTGCGACCAGTGTTCACCAATCTTACTCTGCGAACTATTAGCTACGCAATCATGTGCGGGATTACTGTATTCTGAAATACTAATAAAAGTAATATAGTGAGCCATGGCAGCTTCGCTGCCATGGTGGAGCAATAATAAGTTACAGAATGGCAGAGAGAGTTGGTCATGGTGAGCGAATTGCAATAGTAAGAACTAGTTGATATTTGTTTATTTCTGGACTATGAGTGAGCAATGGCTCGCTCACAATGAAGCAATGGTAAGCAGTAATAGTAGTTGTTGTCTCGGAAATAATAGAGTGAGCCATGGCTCGCCGAAAGCATATAGTGTAACATGCTCATCGGGCATTGTGCAGGACAATCACGTGATCAATATGCTAATCTGAGCTTGAGCGAACCACTCCTCTGAAGGTGCGAAAACGAAAGAATTCTCTTGAAGCCGGCTTGATTGGTGGAATGTAATACCTAGGCTATCTCACTCGTTCCAGATTTGCCTTAGTCAACTCAAAACCAGTCTAGGACGCCCAGTGTGACTATACCAGGAGACTTTCCATCAACTAGATGAAGTCATAATTAGATGCACGATCTGATAAAGTTAACAAACGATTGAGATTGATGGACTTATCTTCTCCATTAGACAAGCGGAGTCTAACACCAGGTGATTCGTTCAAGATCGAAGACCAGACTATAAACTTTATATTAGGTTGGCTGGTTTAAAATCCCATTGACTAGAAAGGATTTCCGATGGGTATGGTTATTTTCCATAACCTGAGCGAAGCGAAGGTGATATTCACGGTTGATATTATCCGATTGACAGACTTTTCAACCTGAGCGAAGGTTGATATTCAGGTTGTAACTCACAGGTTGATATTTCTGAGCAAAATGACACGGCCATTTCAATGACCTGATGTCTGGAAGTCTAAGAAAACTATCTGGATAATCAGAAATACCAGAACCCAGAACACTAGGTACCAAAATTACCAGAACTGCAATAACTACTGGAACACTGGAGCTGCCAGAACTTCCAAATCATCCCCAATTATTCCTAGAAGATTGATCAACCATATTCATTAGGACCGAAAGTCTAGCCCTTTGCCTTCGTTTTTATTACCAGAGGGATATCCTGCCACCCCTAGAGTCGTGTTTATCCGTTAATCCTATTTTACGCATAGTTGAATTGATTCTGGTTCCTGACCATTTTGATGTACAGCAGTCATTGGTAAATTTTGGATAGAGTAGGTAAAAGAGTACGTCTAAGGAATACCTGATTGCATTCGGAAAGTAGAGCCTACCATTTGGGTAGACTTGATTCGCCAGTTCACACCAATTCGGGCAAGTGTAGCCGCGCTGATAAGGCGATAAGATAAGCCAGGCTGAAGCCATATCGAATCTTCAAGCTCCAACTCACGCTGTATAAATGTTCAGGAATCCAATCTACTCATCAAGGTCTTATAAAACATTTGCAGCCAGTAAGGAATATCATTGGGAAATAAGATCGCCGAAGACATACAGGAAGTAGCGACGGACTATCGGTGTGGTACTAAACCTGAGCGAGAAAAGGTTTATCCTTAGGTTTAAGCTTATCATTTATTCGCATGAACCTTGCTTTTCTCAGGTTTAAACATGTTTATGCTTAAATCAGTCGTTCTGTCAGGATTCATACTTCAGTTCAGACGTACACGTATCTCATACTTGATTTCTCGGGAAATACACACCTACTTAAATACTTGTCAGCCAGCGTGTGATTAAGGTGTAGTATTATATGCAGTACTGGAATAACGTCACCTGATAGGCCCCGACCCTACACATTCGCATAAACCTTCGCTTGCTCAGGTTTATGCTTGTTTACGCTTGTTTTGCTTAAATCACTATTCCATAAACCTTCGCTTGCTGGTTTTGCCGACATTCTCCCATCAATGGCCTTGAGTGTGTTGAATTAATTCAAGGTAATCCAACATTCCTTCATCGATTTTTGAGTCATAACAGTGGCGAAGCCACTGCGACGGGAACATCGTGAGAACACTTGGGAGGCATCGTAGTCTTTACAAAATCATCATTCTACTAATTGAACCTTTTCACTATCAATAGAAGAGCTAACCAATAGAAGAGCTAACCAATAGAAGAGCCAACCAATAGAAGAGCTAACCAATAAAAGAGCTAACCAATAGAAGAGCTACGATAGTGTTCCCGTGGGAGTCGTACATGAAGGTTTCTATGTATTTTCTGATTCAATAATTCATGGCAGTCGACATCATAATCTGAGTCACAAATATCGGATCATGTTCAAAGCAGGTTCATTGATACGAGCGTCGTAGATTCATTGATACGAGCTAATTTGTAGATTCATTGATACAAGCTAATTCGTAGATTCATTGATACGAGCCAATTCGAAGATTTGATTCTGGTAGAACATATTTATTCTGTTGGTTTATTGGACAGACTTCATTTATTCAGATTTCTGAATCTGCAGTCGTATACAGATCCACTTTCATTTGAGTACAATTGAGTACAGCTCGTATATTCAGTTCGCTCATTCAGTTTGGCAGTCTTGGTACTCTCTTTGATTACATCACACCTGCATATAAACGATGATGATTGGGAGTCACCGATAAATGTTGGGCACAACAGATACTTGGATATGACGCATACAGTGCATTGGGGTAAACGAGGATGGTGAAGAGTACCGAGATATAGAGATGCCCTGAACACACATTTATATAGAGATGTCTGATCAATTGTAGTGAGAAGGCCAATTGGGAAAGCAATAGGCTTAATAGTGAGTTGATACAATTTTTCAGACAGATGACATCGAAAGAATATCTGCACATGTGCTGGGCTGTAGAATCATAGATAAACAGAACGAAGACGGACTAACCTTCTCGAGAAACCTTCAATAGAACACTCAAATCTGCCTCGCTCGATCCTCGAACCACTCCTCTTTATTCTAGACTGGGCCCAAGAAGCACTGATGATGCTAAGAGAGAAAGAGGAAACTCTTCTCAGATGAGACACGTTGTTCTCAGATGAAACACGTTGTTCTCAGATTAAGAGTCAACCTCCCAAATGACGATTCATTCTCGTATTCTAGTGGTAGCCCGTATGGATTTAACTGACCGTACACCTTCACCAGTATTGATCTTGCAAACAAACGAAGTAGATCTTACAAACAAACGAAGTAGTTTCGTCCATATTTAAATGAGTCATCTCGTTAATCTTTTCAAGCACGTCCAACACTCACTTCGTTCGTGTTGTGTTCGTGAGACCAAAAAATCTACCCAAAATAAACTTTCACTAGAGACGAGTGAAAAACTTGAAAAATTAATCTGCCGCAAAACAGTTGTAGTGGCTGATGCCTGAAAACGAATACCCTGAATACCACTAGCCCTACAGCATAGAAAATGATTGGCTAGAAGTTCCTCGTATAGATTCTCGTATAACTCGTAGTCTTGACATTGACAGATCTTGGCAACAAGTCAGACAACAGTACAGTATACTGAGTACTGTATAATAGTAGTACTGTATAGTAGTACTGAGTACTGTATAGTAGTAGTACTGTATAGTAGTACTGAGTACTGTATAGTAGTATACTGTACTGTATACTGTACTGTGTATCTATTTTCTTTGGGCATGGCTTTAGTTGGGCTTTTTTGTAGGGTACATTTTTTGGGCACTCAACAGAAATGGATCTGAAAGTACTAGGATGACTGAGAGACTAGAGTAGACGTACGTCTACGAACTTCACAGCATTGCACTCTCTACCACTCTCTATATATCTGCATCATATTTAGGAGCTGTAATTTTATCTTTTTCTTATTATGCACAGCATTGTCCACGAGGCCAACAACGTCGAGTTACGTCCCACGCCTGCGGAGTTCTTCGAAAGACAGCCCCGCAAACACCTTGAGTCGCTAGAGGAGTACCGGGCGCTCTACGAGCAGCTGATCCGGGACCCCGAGGGCTTTTTCGGGCCACAGGCGCGCGAGTTGATTCACTGGGACCGCGATTTCCACACCGTCAAGAGCGGGTCGCTTGACCACGGCGACGCCGCGTGGTTCCTTGGGGGCGAGTTGAATGCGTCGTACAACTGTGTGGACCGCCACGCGCTTGTGAGCCCCAACAAACCGGCTGTGATTTACGAGGCCGACGAGGAAAAGGACTCGCGCACACTCACCTATTCCGAGTTGTTGAGGGAGGTCTCGCAGGTGGCAGGCGTTCTCCAGTCGTGGGGGGTCGGCAAGGGCGATACGGTGGCGATTTACATGCCCATGAATGCGCAGGCCATTGTAGCGATGTTGGCTGTGGCGCGGCTCGGAGCGGTCCACTCCGTGATTTTTGCGGGCTTTTCGTCGGGCAGCATCAAGGACCGCGTGAATGATGCGTCCTGCAAGGCGTTGATCACGTGTGACGAGGGTCGCAGAGGTGGGCGCACCGTCAACATCAAAAAGTTGTGTGACGAGGCGCTTCTCAGCTGCCCCAGTGTCCAGCACGTGCTTGTCCACAGACGTACGGGCAACCCCGAGGTCGCTGTGGTGCCTGGGCGCGATTTTTACTGGGACGAGGAAACTGCCAAGTTCCCCGGGTACCTTGCGCCGGTTCCTGTGAACTCCGAGGACCCGCTCTTTTTGTTGTACACGCTGGGCTCGACCGGAACTCCCAAAGGTGTTGTCCATAGCACCGCAGGGTACCTTTTGGGGGCTGCGATGACCACCAAGTATGTTTTCGATGTGCACCCCGAGGACGTTGTTTTCACTGCTGGAGACGTGGGCTGGATCACCGGCCACTCGTACGCCTTGTACGGCCCGCTCATGTTGGGTGTCCCCACTGTGGTTTTCGAGGGAACGCCCGCGTACCCTGACTTCGGCCGGTTGTGGCAGATTGTTGAAAAGCACCGTGCCACGCACTTTTACGTGGCCCCGACGGCATTGCGCTTGTTGCGCAAGTCGGGCGAGGCCGAGATTGCAAAGTACGACCTCAGTCTGTTGCGTACCTTGGGCTCCGTCGGTGAACCCATCTCCCCAGACATTTGGGAGTGGTACAATGAAAAGGTGGGCAAGGGCCAGTGCCATGTTTCCGACACGTACTGGCAAACCGAGCTGGGGTCGCATTTGATTGCCCCGTTGGCGGGCGTCACCCCCAACAAGCCTGGGTCGGCGTCGTTGCCGTTTTTCGGCATCCACACGGCCATCATCGATCCCGTTTCCGGCCAGGAAATCACCGGCAACGACGTCGAGGGTGTTTTGGCCGTCAAAAACACCTGGCCGTCCATGGCCCGCTCCGTCTACAGAAACCACGCAAAGTACATGGACACCTACTTGAGACCGTACCCGGGCTACTACTTTACCGGCGATGGTGCGGCCAGAGATAACGATGGGTACTACTGGATCAGAGGGAGGGTCGACGACGTGGTGAATGTTTCGGGGCACCGTTTGTCGACGGCCGAAATCGAGGCCGCGTTGATTGAGCACCATGCTGTGTCTGAGGCCGCCGTGGTCGGCATCAACGACGACTTGACGGGACAGGCCGTGGTGGCCTTTGTGGCCTTGAAGGAGCAGAGAGAGACCGATGTCTTGAGAAAGGAGTTGGTGTTGCAGGTGCGCAAGGAGATTGGGCCGTTTGCCGCGCCAAAGAGCGTCATTGTGGTGGCTGACTTGCCAAAGACGAGGTCGGGCAAGATTATGCGGAGAATCTTGAGGAAGATTAGTGCGGGGGAGGCGGACCAGTTGGGGGATATTCTGACGTTGGCGAATCCACAGAGTGTGGGGGGGATAATCAAATCGTTTGGTGAACAATTTTAGCGAGCTCGCGAAGCGAGCGAGCATAGCCATAGGAGACGGATTCTCGAGCGAGCTACCTATAGGAGAGTATATCGAGCTCGCGAGCGAGCGAGCTACCTATAGGAGAGTATATCGAGCTCGCGAAGCGAGCGAGCTACCTATACGAGAGTATATCGAGCTCGCGAAGCGAGCGAGCTACCTATAGGAGAGTATATCGAGCTCGCGAAGCGAGCGAGCTACCTATACGAGAGTATATCGAGCTCGCGAAGCGAGCGAGCTACCTATAGGTGACGTATCTCGAGCGAGCGAGCGAGCTACCTAAAGGAGAGTATATCGAGCGAGCGAGCGAGCGAGCATAGCCGTGAAGAGAAATGTCTATCCGAGGATGACAATAAATTAATTGTGATAATCTGACAAGACTGATTGGCCAGCGGGGCTTAATGGTTCGAACTGACTGTCATTACTGACAAGACTGTTACGTAATGACTCTGCGAGTGAAACGGCCAACCTTATGGAGACTATCAAGTGAACGAGCCACCTTATGGAGACTATCGAGCGACCACCTATAGGAGAGTATATTGAGCGAGTGAAACGAGTGAGCCACCTATAGGAGACGGACTCTGCGAGTGAAACCTTATGGAGACTATCGAGTGAGCCACCTATAGGACTATCGAGCGACCACCTATAGGACTATCGAGTGAACGAGTGAGCTACTATAGGATGATTTCGAGCTACCTATGCAGACGATATTGAGAGGATAGCTACAACTGAGCCAGCATCCATGCCTATGAGCAACTAGAGATATGACTGGGTAGTGAGGAGCATCAGGAGAGGTATCGAGAGCTGCCTAGAGATATCGAGAAGATAGAAGGATATCGAGTGGGAGGATATCGAGCAAGCGAGCATAGCTATATAGACGATATAGACGCGAGTGGCGAGCAAACATATATGAATATTGACTAGTAAAGGAGAAGAATTCGAGGGAGCGAAGCGAGCGAGCAAACCTATATGAATATTGAGTAAGTAGAGCGAGCGAAGCGAGCGAGTAACCGTGAGAATATACGAGTGAGCATCGTGAGAATATACGAGGAGCGAAGCGAGCGAGCATCGTGAGAATATACGAGGAGCGAAGCGAGCGAGCACCGTGAGAATATATCGAGCGGCAAGTAGACTCTGAATATCGAGCGAGTGAACGAACGAGCTGCTTATTAGAAGATATCTAGTGGGCAACCGTAAGAGTATGAAGAGGACTAGAGGAGATGAATCGAGCGAATGACAGCAAAAGAGAATGCTGGATGCGATTTAGGTAAGAAAATCAAGAGTTATCAAGCGATAGTAGACAAGCTATAATGATATCGAGCAAGCAGCATTCCATAAGTTAATATCATGCGAGCAACCGTGAGATTATAGAGCGATCAACCGTGAGATTAGCGAGCGATCAACCGTGAGATATCGAGCGAGATAGAGATGAGTTGGGTGAAACAGGCAGTGGCTAGAAAACTATATATGGCCATATGCGATCATATGAGAACGAGAGCTATACGATAAGATATTTGAGCTATTTCACTTCTAACCAATTGCATAGTTAGAGAGAGCATGCATCGAGTAGCGACATAGAAACGAATCAAGCGAGTGAGCAATAAATTAGAGAACCCGTAGAGACTTTATCTAGAGTGAACTATTGAGAAAACCTATATAAGATGATATTAACCTGGTGGATTCGAGCGATCAACCTCCAAGATTATATCGAGTGAGCACCTCCAAGATATATCAAGCGAGCAGGAAACGATATAGAGAACCAGCAGCGTAGAAGATCAAGCTAACAAGTTTATAGGAAATAGTTACAGACAGTGAGCGGCTGTAACTGTCTCTACTTTTAGCAGATCTCCCTATTTGCTGGGGCATGGATGGTGTTGTGGCACGTGATCGGGCACGTGATCCAAATTAGCTGAGAACCGTTACTAATGTTTGTCAGACTATGCAACCTGAGGAAGCGAGGGTACTATATTAGAGAGCCCCGAGGAAGCGAGGGTACTATGTTAGAGATCTCCCGAGGAAGCGAGGGTTGGGAGATAAATTAGAGATCTCCCGAGGAAGCGAGGGTTGCTAGTTTAGTTAGCCCCTCGATAGTTTTCGCACGTGACTCTGCACGTGATTGGAACGAAGCGAGCTGCAACTGTCACTATCTTGGTAGATTCGCACCAAGATGTTCTGTTTATATTCATACCAAATACAACTCATTATCAACCCATCGATGATATGAGTTGTATGTTCTCACTGCAGCAGAATCGTGCCAGTACACTGAATAGCACTTATCGAGCCATAGGAGACTATATTAGTGACACGAGCATCCATAGACTATATCGAGTGGCTATGAGACGATATGAATGAGGATAGTGTAGAAGTGCAACGAGTAAGCAAATACATGATACAATATAAAGCAGTATGGAGAGATTTCGAGACCGTAAGAATATAAAGCAAGCGAGACCGTAGAAATATAAAGCAAGTGAGACCGTAAGAATATCTAGAAAGCGAGACCGTAAGAAATATAAAGCGAGCGGTATGCAATGACAAAATCGAGTTAGCTAGAACATTGAGGATGGAGATAGTAAGCGCGTAGAACCAGCTAACATTCGATGAGCGAGCGGAGCGAGTGAAGAGCTAGTAAATATCTAGTGAAATTTGATGAGCGAGCGAAGAGCTCGCTAGAGCTAGCTTAATTTGATGATTGATAGATATAGAGACAAAATTGAGTAGCGAGTAAACGGCAAGCGCTATGAGACGATATCTAGTAGTGATCATTAGAGATGGCGAGCAACCCATAGGAGAGTATATTAGTGACACGAGCATCCATAGAACTATATCGAGTACAGCTGAGATAGCAAGCAAACTCAAGCAACCTAAACTGAGTCATCAACAAAGTGCTCTCAACCCCTCGCTCCGCTCTGAGGTTGAGCTATATTCATCGGATTATCTAGTGGCTAACATATTTGGAGAATTGAGGAGTGAACGAGAAACAGTAGATATCGAGTGCGCATGAAACAGCTATGCCGATCTGATAAGCATATCCAGATGAGGGAAGAGTACCATGGACATCAAGCACCATAGATATAGTGAGTGAGGAAGCTAGCAGATATATAGTGAGTGAGGAAGCTAGCGCCCATAGATATAGTGAATGAATAAGCATAACTGGAGAACCCATGAGACGATCTAAAATAAGCGGAGCATCCATGCAACATAGCGATCCATAAGAGTATCGACTGAGCGTAGCTATACGATAAGCGAATTCGGAGATTTGAGGGTAGAGCATGAAACTCTCAGGATTTCTTACTTTGGGAGTATAGAGGTGTGTGTGGTGCGGAGTAGTGGTGTCACTTGTGGCGATAATAAATGCTGTGGGTCAAGTTTGAATATTACATGCCCAGAAGGGTAGTACTCCAGTTCTATCGATGTTCATGTGTCTGTGAAGTCATAATCAAGTCTTCGTGTGATCAATTCAAGTGTCTTGAGTCATTCTGTATTCACCATTTAAAGCTTCAGTAGGTGTTGTTCTTGATGTGCACAGCATGTACCATATTTTTGAAAAATAACCCAAGCCCTAACGTCTGATTGGAGCGTGAATCAGTTAAGTATAAGATCGTCCACTGAGTCATTATTTAACAAGATTTCCTCTATATTTGATCATTCTCAAATCTATTTGTCTGTCAATATTGATCATTCTCAATCTATTCGTCTGTCAATATTTGATAAATCAAGTGTCTAAGTCATTCTGTCAATTTGATCAATTTGATCATTCTCAAGTGTCTTGTCTATCAAGTGTCTATTCTCGCCTCATTCTTATTCTTCTCATTGAGACGCAACAATTAGTGAGGAATACATTCTTGCTCATCTTCTCATGTTACTCATCTGAGAAATACATGTGAGCGAAGTGATACACTCGAGCGTAGCAATACAACTCTCGCTACGCTCGAGTTGTATTGTCCAGTTAATTTCTTACAACTCGAGCATAGCGAGAGTTGTAGTATATTTCATGTATATTCTTAGAGAATAAACATTCGCTACGCTCATGTCTATTCTTCACTCATGTATATTCTTCGCTGGAGGGAATTCAATACACATTCGCTCATGTGTATCAGTATTTCATGTATATTTTTCATTCGTCGTATTCTTTAAGAATCATCATTCGCTTCGCTCATGTGATTCTTCACTCGTGTTAATTCTTCACTCATGTATTCTTGTACGGATTTTCGCTCATGTGGCTCATGTGTATTCTTCACTCGTGTATCTGAAAAATACACATGAGAGAAGCGATCAACTCTCGCTACGCTCGAGGTGTATTGTATTTCATGTATATTCTTAGCAAGAATAACATGAGCGAAGCGAATGTCTATTCTTCATTCGTCGTATTCTTGAGAATAGACATTCGCTTCGCTCATGTCTATTCTTCGCTCTGTATATTCTTCATTCTTCGTATTCTTGAGAATAGACATGAGCGAAGCGAATGTGTATTTCATGAAATCTGGAAGGTAATACTACCGTACTACATGTAAGCTGTTATTGCATGTAAGAAATGTTGCTCAAAGGCGTTAAGAATCCCTCCCGAAGCCCGGGATTCTTACCCCACTTACAGGGGCCCTACACATCTCGACTCCTTCAGAAGATGTGTAGGTCAATATGATCTATAACACCCCTTTTGCTGCAAGTGGACCCCGCTCCACCTACTACGCCTCCGCACGTCCCACATTTGCTCCCAGTGGTCTAAACGCCACCTACTACGCCCCCGCTCAGCCAGCGGAACTGGTGTTGCTTAAATAGCTAGCTATATCCCTCGAATAAACTAAGTCAGTTGTTTCTAAGTCCCTGACTCAAGAGTGTATTCCCTAACAAAATCGCTAATAAATGTGTATTTCATGAATTAGCGAAGAATAAACATTCGCTTCGCTCATGTGTATTCTTCGCTCATGTGTATTCTTCGCTCATGTGTATTATTCCTTATTTTAGAATACACATTCGCTTCGCTCATGTGTATTTTGCCCACCTTCATATCCCTCAAACTCCTCCAACTATGCATTCTTTCAGCCATACCCATCCGCTTCGACACCTCCTCCGAGCTCTTGCCCCCCACCCACCCCCTCATCTCCAAGATGCTCTCGTGGGACATGGTATACTTTGCTGATATGTTTGTCAAGGCCCCCACCTACGAGCACCAGTTTGTGTTCTGCCCGTACTGGTTGGCCCTTGTGCGAAACTTGCCGTTTCTTGAGGGATACGAGGGCAAGATTGTGCTCAGCGTTATTCTTTCCAACGTGGCGCACTATCTCACGGCCATTGTTGCGTACTACTATACCAAGCAGTTTTTTGGGGTGGCCGATGACCGTTTTGCGTCCCGCACCAGCTTGTTGGTGGTTCTTTCCGCCGGGGGCATTTTCCAGACCGTGGGGTACTCGGAGAACCTCAGTAATCTCTTGTCTGTGCTTGCATTCACTCTCCACGACTATTCGCTCAATTACGAGGACTACAACCGAAAGAGCACCAAATCCGTGCGGAACCCCTTGGTGTATCTCATTTCTGGGGCATTGGTGGCTGTGAATTTTGGTGTGCGGGCCAATGCGCTCTTTTTGGGCCTTCTCTACTTGCACGATCTCTACGAGTTTGCGTGGGTCGACCGCGACTGGAAAATGAGCGCGGTGAGTGTGGGGGGGGGTCTCCAGCTCTTTTTGAGCGTGCTCTATGCCCATTATACAAACTACATGGCCTTTTGCCCACAGAGGGGGGACTGGTGCACGTATACGTTTCCCAATCTTTTTCTGTATGCCCAGAAACACTACTGGAATAATGGTTTTTTGAGGTACTGGACGTGGAACAACGTGCCCAATTTTCTCTTTGCTTTGCCGGCAATAGTGGTGCATGTGAAGGCTACGTGCTATTTTTACAGGGAGCTTCCAAAGCTCCGCAAGCTCAGGCCGTTGATTGGGATTAACGTGTTGCTTCTTGTGAGTACAGTCTTTTTTTTTAATGTGCAGATCTTGACGAGAATCGGCTCGTTTCTGATGTTGTATTATTGGTATGGGGGGGGGAGGAAGTGGGTGGTTTGTTATGCGATGGGGTGGGGTGTGGTGCAGAGTGTTTTGTATGGGGGGTTCTTGCCGCCGGCATGACTACCTGAGCGAAGCGAAGGTAGTAGAATCACTACCTGAGCGGAGCGAAGGTAGTGAATGCCCCAAATGAATACTACCTGAGCGTAGCGAAGGTAGTAGTAGATATCACTACCTGAGCGAAGCGAAGGTAGTGAATGCCCCAAATGAATACTACCTGAGCGTAGCGAAGGTAGTAGTAGATACAGACTTATTATATCACTACCTGAGCGAAGCGAAGGTAGTGAATGCACCCAAATGAATACTACCTGAGCGAAGCAAAGGTAGTGAATGCACCCAAATGAATTTTACCTGAGCGAAGCGAAGGTGGTAGTAGATACAGACTTATTATATCACTACCTGAGCGAAGCGAAGGTAGTAGGTAATTACACCCAGTTATATTACTACTCGAGCGAAGTGAAGGTAGTAGTAGATACAGACTTATTATATTACTAACCTTCGCTTCGCTCAGGTTAGTGAAGGTTTCAATCGGCGTATATCACTACCTGAGTGTAGCGAAGGTGGTAATAGGTAGAGACTTAATTTACTACCTGAGCGATAGAGAAGGTAGTGAATTTGCACCCAATTATACTACCTGAGTGATCGCGAAGGTAGTAAATTTGCACCCAATTAAATTCTACCCGAGCGATAGCGGAGGTAGGTTGCACCCAAATAAATACTTCCTGAGCGAAGCGAAGGTAGTGAATGCACCCAAATGAATACTCCCTGAGCGAAGCGAAGGTAGTGAATGCACCCAATTAACTACTACCTGAGCGTAGCGAAGGTAGTAATAGGTAGAGACTTATTTTACTACCTGAGCGATAGAGAAGGTAGTAAAAGTTGCACCCAATTAAATATTACCTGAGCAAAGCGAAGGTAGTGAATGTACCCAAATGAATACTACCTGAGCGAAGGGAAGGTAGTAGGTAATTACACCCAGTTATATTACTACCTGAGCGAAGCGAAGGTAGTAGTAGATACAGACTTATTATATTACTAACCTGAGCGAAGCGAAGGTTAGTGAAGGTTTCAATCGGCGTATATCACTACCTGAGTGTAGCGAAGGTAGTAGGTAATTGCACCCAGTTATATTACTACCGGAGCGAAGCGAAGGTAGTGAATGCACCCAAATGACTACCTGAGCGATATAGACTTATATTACTAACCTGAGCAATAGCGAAGGTTAGTGAAGGTTTCAATCAGCATATATCACCTGAGCGATGCGAAGGTAGTGAATCGCACCCAATTAAATACTACCTGAGCGAAGCGAAGGTAGTAGGGAATTGCACCCAGTTATATTACTACCTGAGCGAAGCGAAGGTAGTGAATGCACCTAATTAATCACTACTTGAGCGATAGCGAAGGTTTCACTCAGCTTATACTACCTGAGCTATGGCGAAGGTAGTAGTACGTAATGAGTTATATCACTACCTGAATGCGAAGGTAGTAATTTGCACCCAGTTAATCACTACCTGAGCATAGCGAAGGTTTCACCCAGCTTATATTACTACCTGAGCTATGGCGAAGGTAGTAGTAGGTAATGAGCTATATCACTACCTGAATGAAAGCCAAGGTAGTAAATTTGCACCCAAATGAATTTTACCTGAGCGAAGCGAAGGTAGTAATAGGTAGAGACTTATTTTACTACCTGAGCGATAGCGAAGGTTAGTGAAGGTTTCAATCGGCGTATATCTCTACCTGAGCGAAGCGAAGGTAGTGAATGCACCCAATTGAATACTACCTAAGCGATAGCGAAGGTAGTAGGTAATTGCACCCAGTTATATGACTACCTGAGCGAAGCGAAGGTAGTGAATGCACCCAAATGAATACTACCTGAGCGAAGCGAAGGTAGTAGTAGATATAGACTTATATTACTAACCTGAGCGATAGCGAAGGTAGTGAATTTGCACCCAGTTATATTACTACCTGAGCGAAGCGAAGGTAGTAGTAGATATAGACTTATATTACTAACCTTCGCTTCGCTCAGGTTAGTGAAGGTTTCAATCGGTGTATATCACTACCTGAGTGTAGCGAAGGTAGTAATAGGTAGAGACTTATTTTACTACCTGAGCGATAGCGAAGGTTGTAAATTTACACCCAGTTATACTACTACCCCAGTGATAGCGAAGGTTGTGGATTTGCACCCAATTAAATACTACCCAAGCGATAGCGAAGGTTTCACCCAGCTTATATTACTACCTGAGCTATGGCGAAGGTAGTAGGTAATTGCACCCAGTTATATTGCTACCTAAGCGAAGCGAAGGTAGTAGTAGATATAGACTTATATTACTAACCTTCGCTATCGCTCAGGTTAGTGAAGGTTTCAATCAGCGTATATCACTACCTGAGCGAAGCGAAGGTAGTGAATGCGACCAAATGAATTTTACCTGAGCGATAGCGAAGGTAGTAAGGTAGAGATTTATTTTACTACCCGAGCGATAGCGAAGGTAGTAAAAGTTGCACCCAATTAACGCTTAGGTTATAAATTTGCACCTAATTGAATACTACCCAAGCGATAGCGAAGGTAGTAAAAGTTGCACCCAATTATCGCTCAGGTAGTAAACTCGCACCCAAATAATACTACCTGAGCGATAGCGAAGGTAGTAAATTTGCACCCAATTAGATACTACCCAAGCGAGAGCTAAGGTAGACGATTTGCACCCAGTTATATTGCTACCTAAGCGATAGCGAAGGTTGTAAATTCACACCCAGCTATACCACTACCCCAGTGATAGCAAAGGCACTAAATTTGCACCCAAATATATACTACCTGAGTGATCGCGAAGGTGGTAAATTTGCACTCAATTAAATTCTACCTGGGCGAAGCGAAGGTAGTAGGTAATTACACCCAGTTATGTTACTACCCAAGCGAAGCGAAGGTAGTAGTAGATGTAGACTTATATTACTAACCTGAGCGATAGCGAAGGTTAGTGAAGGTTTCGATCGGCGTATATCACTACCTTCGCTTCGCTCAGGTAGTGAATTTGCATCCAATTGAATATTACCTGAATGATAATGAAGGCAGTGAATTTGCACCCAAATATATACTGCCTAAGCGATAGCTAAGGTAGTAAATTTGCACAGTTAAATACTCCCTAAGTGATAGCGAAGGTAGTGAATTTGCATATAGTTATACTACTACCCGAGTGATGGTGGAGGTAGTCAGCTATATTCCTTACCTTAGCGATAGCAAAGGTAATTAAAGTTGCACCCCTACCTTCTCTATCGCTTAGGGTGGTAAAAGTTGCACCTAGGTATTTTACTAACCTGGCCAGCGAAGGTGTAGGTAATCTTACTAACCTTTGCATATAGGATCTACACAGCTTACCATACTATCTAGCTATCGCTCGGTAGTATTTGAACCTCGCCAACCTTCGCTATCGCTCGTCAGTAATATCCTTCGACATAGCATACATAGCATTTTGAATATCAGACAATAGGCTACGCAGACCTGAACTAGCACTTGGAATGCTTCATATTCACACGTATGACTTTTAGTGTCGTAGTCCAGAGTGCCAGGCATCAGTATTTCTATACATTAACAGTCAGTAACCAACACTATTCAAAGTGAACGTTCCTGCGAACTGATTTACTGATTGTAATTTGCAACCATTTCACTGCATCTGGTCGCACTAATTGTCACTGTCACTCTCACTGATTGACTGATTGTAGCTGATCTGCACTGATTTGCCAATATTTACTGCATTTGGTCGCACTAATTTGTCAGTGTCACTGACTGCAAGATATTTTCACTGGTTTTCACTATCTGTTAGGTAGAGTACTGGTACTGCATATAACCGCACGTGATCAAGGTTCCCTTTTCGGTCCCCTTAAGGTTGAGCAACCTAGCGAGCGAAGGTTATGAGAATAATTGATTCAAGTAGACCTGAGCAAAGCGAAGGTTGTGAGAATGAGTGATTTAAAATAAACCAGGGAAGCGAAGGTTATGAGAATGAGTGATTTAAGATAAACCTGAGCGATGCAAGGTTTATGATAAAAGTGATTTAAGAATGTACTAAGCATAAACCTGAGCGAAGTGAAGGTTTACTGCTGGCATATAAGTACTATGTATGTTTCGATAAGATATTTCCCCAACTAAAGTGTGTCCTAACACTCTCACTGATTTCACTGACTGTCAATTATCACTAATCACTCATTTACGTACTACCCAATTCTCACATTCCTGATTGCCACAAATCATCATTGTAGATCCCCACCATCTTTTCTGGTAGAGTTGTGGCTCATGGCTCTTTGTGCCCAACCTGCTGAAATCATTATTCTCGGCCCCGCTGTTTGAGACACCTAAGCAATGATGCATGAGATATCCATCACAGCATCCTATTAAAACACTGCTTCCACAATTATCCATTATCCACATTGCCAATCCACTGTTCCACACGTATCCACCATTTATTCACTATTCTACAATATCCATGCTACACACTTCCTTATACACACTTCTTCGACACTATCCCTATCTCCGGTACTTGTCAATTACATTCCTTACTCTCCCGACTATACCCACTTTAAATCAGACATCTACCGTACATATCTACTCTTATACCTCCTACTATACCCTCTTTCAGTCCATCTACAATCATTTTTTGCGCACTTCTTCCTGATTATATTCTTAGTCGTTATGCAGATAACGTGTACGCTTATCCAATCCAATAGCAAGCCACGAAGTGATGATTACAATTCACGGCTCCAATCTCTACAAATGATGTAAATATGATGATACAATTCTGAGAAACACTTCGCTTCGCTCAGTGTTTCTCCGTTTTACCAATACCTTTTTCACTGTGTCGCGAGTGTTTTAAGATCTCAACACCATTTGGTCACTCACTTCCAACACTGAGCGAAGCGAAGTGTTGGAAGTGTTTTAAGATAATCTCAACACCATTTGGTCACTCACTCCCAACACTTCGCTTCGCTCAGTGTTGAAAGTGTTTCAAGATAATCTCAACACCATTTGGTCACTCACTTCCAACACTTCGCTTCGCTCAGTGTTGGAAGTGTCTCTGTTTTTTCTTTTCATCGTTAACTTTATCCCAAAAAGGAAGGAATATACGAGCGATAAGATATATATACATCTGCGTAGCCTACATATATCATGAACTCTCTGATGGAAAGCGAAGGGGTGCTCCGTGCCCTCTACAAGGCGCATTCTAATTACCAAATATTATCGTTTCTTGTTGGCCTCGTTGCTCTTGGGTCGTGGATCTTTGCCAAACAAGGCCCCAAAAAGAAGGTTGTGGTATCCAACAAGAACCGGAAACCCGGCCAGTGGACGCCCGAGGACTTCAAGATGCCTGTTCCGGCCGCGTATCCCAATTGGGACTTCAAGTTGACGCAGCCACGGCCGTATCGGGCCTTCAAGCACAACTATCACGTGACCATGGGTATCCGCAACATGAACTGGGACGAGTGGATCGAGTTGGACAACGAATGGGACAAGTTCCACGCTGAAAAGCTCAAGAGAATTGCCGAGAGGGGCTCGCAGCTATACGAGACGTCTCCCAAAGCCAGAAACGCAGCCTACGAATTGTTGGAGGAGCTCAAGGTGTACCTTCCAAATCGGTACCCCACGCTCTTCAAAGCCACGGATATTGGCTTGGACAACTTGCAGACGGGCGAATCACATGATTTCCGGCCAAACCCCAATGGGGAGGACCCGATTTTAATTGCTGCAAAATGCACCCAGGACGATTTGGCCATTATGATGGAGGACGAGGACGGGGACTACGTTTTGGAGTCGGGGGCCATCATTTTGGCAGGCTTCTGGCGCTTCAGAGACAAGTACAGAATGAAGTTGGAGCAGATCCACACCAGTGGAGATGTGCCCCAGTACCACACCAAATTAAAGAGTGGAATGCAGCGCTTCTTCTCCAGATTGGCCTGTGACAAGCCCGTGGTCCGCAACAACTACTTTATCCAAACAGACGACAACTTGGGCTGGTCCCACTCCATCGGTGACGAAAACAACAAGGAGGTTGGCTGGTACACGGCCAAGGAGGCCACCGATGTGAATAACTTGATGTTCCGCAGTGAGAGACAGAGCTTGCACAGAATGCCCAAAAGCGGGGCCGTGGTGTTTACAATCAGAACATACTTCTTGCCAATCGTCAAGCTTTGCGAGGAGCCGTATATTCCCCGCCGTTTATTGGATGGAATAAAGTCCTGGGATGACGATGTGGAGGAATATAAGGGGTACTCGAAGTATAAGGATGTTTTGTTGCCTTATTTGGAGAGAATGGCTGAGAAGCAGGAGGGGGGGGGGTTGAGGTTGGAGAATGAGCCGAGTGTGTATCCGTTTTAACACTGAGCGAACACTGAGCGAACACTGAGCAAGCACTGAGCGAAGCGAAGTGTGAAGCGAAGTGGAGCGAAGTGGAGTGAAGTGAGGCGAAGTGAGCAAGTGAGCGAAGTGAAAGTATAGCGTAACGGTAATTCAGTTAATCACCTACAAATACATATCTACATTTCACACTCCGAACATTTCATCTGTAATCCCTAATTCAGAACATGTAAGAGGAAATATAGGATCTACAAGTATGAGTTATCGCATCCTATCTATCAGGTACACAGTATTTATACTCTATGAACTTGTTTGATCTCTACTCAGACTGCATTGATCACGTGGCTCATCCTGTATATATTGGTGATTACGTCATCGAAAATCCCACAGAGTTCTACTAGTTTCCTAAGAATTGTTCGAAAAATGAAGAAATTCAAAGTATATCTGAGTAAAAAAGGTACTACATATTTGTTTACACACACCTGTGCAGGAAGACTGCACATGGACCCGAGCGGTGTAGACTACCAGGTTGATTATCAGATCATAATACACTTGGTGAAGACTAGAGACGGACTGCCACTGCATTGCGACCATGAGCTTCGAGCTTTGAATTTTAAATGGTACGCTGAGGTAGGTCTATTCAGAAAGAAGAATTGCTGAGGCCAGAATTACGCTCAGATGATTTGCAATTCTTCACAATTCTGAGCGAAGTGAGGAATTGTTTTGAATTGCTCAATTGTAAATGTCACTCAGATGCAATTCAGAGCGAAGCGAAGAATTGCTCAAATTGAGCTGAGAAATATTCGCAATCCTTACAATTCCTCGCATCGCTCGGAATTGTGAAGAATTGCTCAAATGAATCTCGCTCAGATAATTCGCAATTCTTCGCTTCGCTCAGAATTGCTCAAATTGAGTTTTCTACACCCCTTACTCTAACCTTCATTAATAATACATAAAAGAAATGAAAAAAGACCACCTAAGATCTCTCGCCTCTCAATCTTCTAGCCAACTGGATGTCCTTCTTCTGGATAGTGACTCTCTTGGCGTGGATAGCACACAAGTTGGTGTCCTCAAACAAGGAGACCAAGTATGCCTCGACGGATTCCTGCAAAGCACCGATGGCCGAGGACTGGAATCTCAAGTCGGTCTTGAAGTCCTGGGCGATTTCTCTAACCAATCTCTGGAAAGGAAGCTTTCTGATCAAAAGCTCGGTAGACTTCTGGAATCTTCTGATTTCTCTCAACGCAACGGTACCTGGCTTATATCTGTGGGGCTTCTTGACACCACCGGTAGATGGGGCCGACTTTCTAGCGGCCTTGGAGGCCAACTGCTTTCTTGGTGCCTTACCACCAGTAGACTTTCTTGCTGTTTGCTTGGTTCTTGCCATGTTGATGATGAAAATAGCTACTCAGAGGGACTATATATATGGACAGGCATTGTTTGTGGGACAATACACGGTATACAAAAAACATGCACTTCGCGTACATTTAGTCCTGCGAAAAAAAACCGTGGTTTTTCGCTGCGCGAAAAGTCGCGAATTACATCTTTTTTCGCCTGGAGCAGACCGAAAATTACCATGGCGGGTGCGTAAATTGTGGACCCCCAATTTGGAGCTTTTCGTCCGTGCGGAAGATGCACACACACAAATTACGTGACTTTTTCCACTCCTAAATTTACCCCGATTGTTTGTCCCACTGCCACAGCGGCAACTTTTCTTTTCCCCAAAAAAGTCGTGCCGGTTATATAAGGCACCCAATCCCCTTGTTTCTCTTTATCAATCAATTAAGGAAATCTTAATCGATACTTTTAACACACTACACACAAATCATCAATAATGTCTGGCAGAGGTAAAGGCGGAAAAGGTCTCGGAAAGGGTGGTGCTAAGAGACACAGAAAGATCTTGAGAGACAACATCCAGGGTATCACCAAGCCAGCTATCAGAAGATTGGCAAGAAGAGGTGGTGTCAAGCGTATCTCCGCTTTGATCTACGAAGAAGTCAGAGTCGTCCTCAAGTCCTTCTTGGAGAATGTCATCAGAGACGCTGTTACTTACACTGAGCACGCAAAGAGAAAGACTGTCACTTCCTTGGACGTTGTCTACGCTTTGAAGAGACAGGGTAGAACCTTGTACGGTTTCGGTGGTTAAACGTGATGACTTTCTTTCATTTCTATGTATACTAGTATTAATATGACGTCTTGGTATTATGATGTAGAAAGGTTGAAGTGGAATTGTTATCCCATGTTTCAGATATTGAGGGATTTGGGAAAAAAATGACCAAAATCCAAGGGGTTCTAAACTGTTGTCGAATGCATCAATAGAAGAATATGTTGAAACGTATTATGTAATGCTCAACATTATTGCATTAACAACATGATCAGTCTAATCTTCATGATCCTGTACATCCGTTACTACGGTAGACATACAATACTCATAGATTATGTAATACTTAATAGAAGAACAGACTATCTAATAGAAAGCACTACTCATAGATTATGTAATTCCTCATAGAAAACGCATTTTCAGATTATGTAATAGAAACGCTTTTCAGATCATAATAATTCATAGAAACGATTTCATTGATTATGTAATACATAAAGAGCGCACATCATAGATTATGTAACAGCATACGCCTCATTTTACATCCTCCTTTACGATTCGACTGTTTCATGAGAATAGCAAATACCGCCAAGAATAAGTCACAGTAGAGTATTCCTGCTCTGAGCCTTGTGATCATCTGCCAGAGAATACAAATAACCACATATCCCTCATCATCATCCATTCACTGTTTTGAGCTCACTGCACCAAGAACGCTTCTTTCGCTCGTCTAATAATCGTCATCTAGTATTCGCCGTCTCAGGCGACCTCTTTCCGTGCAATTTTAGAAACACGGCATACACCCCCAACAAAATTTCTTTTAATATTACATAATCATTTCTTATCTAGTAGTTACTTTGTCTATATTTGGTTATTCATCTATTTTGGGTATGTCATTTGGTTGTCCATCTAGTGTAATTGGATGTCCGTCTATTTTGGTATTTGGTTGTCTTTATCTGTTATCCATCCAGTAGCGTGCAGTAGCAGTAGCGTGCAG
Organism: Kodamaea anthophila; assembly: GCA_015708815.1. Classification (NCBI taxonomy): domain Eukaryota; kingdom Fungi; phylum Ascomycota; class Pichiomycetes; order Serinales; family Debaryomycetaceae; genus Kodamaea; species Kodamaea anthophila. Next base: position 10,838 of record JACFYR010000062.1, on the reverse strand, counting down.
TAGCATTTCCAGTAGCGTTGCAGTAGCATTTGCAGTAGCGTTGCAGTAGCGTTGCAGTAGCATTTACAGTAGCATTTGCAGTTTCAGTAGCTTTCCGTAGTCAGTAGCTTTCAGTAGTCAGTAGCTTTCAGTGTTTCGGTAGCTTTCAGTAATCAGTAGCTTTCAGTAGTCAGTATTTTCAGTACCTTCAGTACCTTCAGTAGTCAGTAGCTGAATTTTTTTGCATCCTCAACCTCCGCCTCCAGAAGCGGCTCCCCAGGAGTCCCAATGATGTTGTGTTTCTCAACGTCAAAGTCCTTGATTAGGACGTGAATATGACTGATGTTTTTGATGCTCTGTAACAAGCCCCAATTCTTGAACCAGCATATTTGTTCCGGCTGCAAATTGTACTTTTCAGTAAAGGTCTTGCTCACGTATTTGTCGATAACTCTGCGGGTTTCGTCGGAGATGTCGCCCTCTTCAGAATTGGGGTCGTTGGGAATCACAACGCTGCTCCACACACACAAGTGCACGACGTTGCTGGGAAAGTAGTAGGGGAATTGGTTGTAGATAATCTTCAAAGTGTCTGCATCGACGAAAATGCGTCCGGCCCGTTCTCGGTTATCTTTGTCGAGCTTTTCCACCGACCAACCCAATTCATTCACTAGCACGTGGTTCATGATGTTTTCGTTCCTCTGCTTGAGCTCATGCTTCAATGCAAGGTATCTGTTCGTTTCGTGCTGGGAGCGAGCAAAGAGCTCCAATCTATTGTTGGCCACGATTTCCCTGGATTCTTCCCAGGTGAAGGGTCCGTTCTGTTTGATTTTACTGGGGTTGGGCATCATGGGGGAGTGGACGAATTTTATGTCTAGCGATTTGTAAGCGGTCTCAAAACAAAAACTGGAATCGGGAGTAGCTGGTGGAGTGTTTAAGTAGGACATTGACACAATCTTGTGGAATACGTCACGATCTTATATATGCTCATCTCTGCGAGGTTGCATTGGGGTACATTTGGGTTGCATCATCTCCTATCGATGTAACATTACGCGGGCAGTGAGGTTGCATCGGGCGCACGTGTACAAACACATGCCCGGTCATGTGACCAGATGAAGCTTACGTGATGAAATCAGCAATCACACATCTTTATGATTAAGCTCGTGGTTCTCAGGCACGGAGAGTCCGAATGGAACAAGGAGAGTCGGTTCTGTGGATGGACCGACATCCTGCTCTCGGAAAAAGGGAGGCAGGAAGCCCACTACGCCGGAAAGTTGCTCAACACACACGATATCAAGCCCGACATAATGTACACCTCGAAATTGCTGCGGTCCATCGAAACCGGCAACATCATTCTACAGGAAATCAACCGGATGTGGTTGGATCAGCGCAAAATATGGCAATTGAACGAGCGCCACTACGGTGCCTACCAGGGTGTTAGCAAGCACGATGTTTATCAATCGCTCAAGGAGAATCGGGAAAAATACAATTTTGTTCGACGGAATTATCGGGGTATTCCTCCGCTCACAACAAGTGCCGAATCCGATCCCACCATCGACGAGAGATACGACGATGTGGACAAGAAGCTTTTGCCCCGGGGCGAGTCGCTCGAAATGGTCATGGACCGGGTTATCCCTTTTGTGGACGAGTTTGTGATGCCGCATTTGATGGCGCAAAAAAAGACAGTTATACTCGTGACTCACGGCTCGGTTGTAAGGAGTCTCATAAAGTATTTCGCACGTGTAAGCGACCAAGATATTGCCACCGTGAATATCCCCACGGGCATCCCCCTAGTGTTTGAATTCGATGACCAGGGTGAATTGGCAAAGCCATACTACTACTTGGACCAAGAGTTGGCCCAGCAGGGTATCGAGAGGGTTAGAAACGAGGGTTTGAGAAGACACATAGAACAACATATATAGGAGACACATAGAACAACATATATAGGCATACACAGTATACAAACTGTATGCTTTTCTATCATCCATTTTGGGAACATGGTGGCAAACCAAAAAGATTCCGATAAGCGTTACGAGGAAGAGCAAAGAACATTTAGAAGCGTGTGGAAAAAGACAAAGATTATATAAGGGAGCAATGAGCAATGAGCAATGAGCAATGATGTAGAAATCAAGATGGAACACGAGTGATGGGAGTATGGGCAGTATGGGCAGCCGTGTATTAAGTCCGGCCTTTACCCGTATCTCATTGTGTCATGATATTCTCCGCCTCCTGCACGACTCATTGACACCCCTCAAGCTTATTAATCATGGGGGCAAAAAAAAAGAGATTTATATAGCGATTCGCCACCCAAATAAAAATTAGTAATCTTATGAGTGCGATCAACAGTGTGCCACCGAATGACTATTCTTTGCCCTTGCAAAAGGACGCAAACGAGGACTTGTACCAGGCTTCGAATAGTGCTGGCAACAACAACTATGGAAACGAGATATTTGCCCACCCAAACAATAGCAATAGCAGCAACATATCCAACTACTTGAATATCCCCGATGAGTACAGAGGCACTAGCATAATGAACAACTACAACTACAACTACAACGTGAATGGCCAGGACGACATGGGCTTTTTTGACGCCATGGAAGTGGATGACCAGGAAAGGCCCAACCCCTTTACGGAATACGCCAACCCTGACCAGATCCAAGATTTCCTGTCGCAAAACTCCCAGTACCCTACAGCATTTCCAGCATTCCCCCCGCAGTTGGGATTACCCAACAAGAGGCATAGAATAATGGTTTTGGAAGAGGAAAATGAAAACAAAAAGAAGGAAGACGAGTACCTGCTATTTAACCCCAACATAGAGCCATCGCATATGATCAATGACGTTGTTGATCCCAACAGCATCTGGAGTGAGGACTTTCTATTTGTGCCACAGACAAGCCAAGAAAAAGAAACGTTCTTCCCAGACATGAATGACGCCATAATACCCGGATATGAAAACGACTATTTGCTATACGAGGACTTTGAGGAGGACGCGGAGGACGACATCTCGGAGGACGAGGACGACGGCAACTACTTTCACGTTGACGACGACTTTGACCAGGTGATGATGGGCAACATGAACAACAACAACTACATACAGAACATCCCGATGAATGAGTTGCGGAGCCAGATGCAGGACTTCCAGATTAGAGAACAGCCCTCGGCCGTCAGCAGCGCGCACGCGAGCTCCAACTTGTTTGACTCGGAAGAGGTGGGAAGTTTCACAGGCGGGGACTTTTCGCCCGAGTTGGACGACGACAAGGAGGTGGCGTACGAGAAGGAGGCGTCGGTTGAGCCGGAGAAGATGAGTGCGGCGGATGTCACTGCCATGAACCCCAACCACCAGTGCGATTTGATCAACCCCAGCTCTGGATTGCCGTGTAACAAGCAGTTTTCCAGGCCGTACGATCTAATCAGGCACCAGGAGACGATCCATGCGCCAAAGAAGAAGATTTTCAGGTGTGTGATATGTGAGGGGAGACTCGAGGGTGGGCCGGGCAATGGCAAGCTGAAGACGTTCTCTAGAGGAGATGCATTATCGAGGCACATCAAGGTGAAGCACGGATTGACGGGAAATGACGCTTTGGATTTGATAACCAAGGCGAAGGAGAATGTGGAGTACATTTCGGTGTGTTGATAGAGGATAATAAATCTAAACCTAGGATAAGTGTAGATCGAGAATCGAACGAAGTGAGATTCGAGTGAACTAATAAGAACGAATATCGAGAATCGAACGAAGTGAGATTCGAGTGAAATAATAGGAACGAATCTCGAGAATCGAACGAAGTGAGATTCGAGTGAAATAATAGGAACGAGAATCTAACGAGAATCTAACGAGAATCGAACGAAGTGAGATTCGAGTGAAAGATGGGAGATAATGGTGAAATGGGAGATGAATGGCTTATGGGAGATAATGGTGAAATGGGAGATGAATGGCTTATGGGAGATAATGGCTTATGGAGATCAATAACTTGGTATCCATTTCAAACTCCTGTATTTTATGGGATTAATAAAAGTATACCCACTTCGAACTATTTTACTTCGAATCTACATCGATTCCCTATTATATAGTACATTCTAAGCTATTATGACATCCACGATCTGCTCCAAGAAAGCAGTTCTCTGGATGATGGATATGCAAGTAATCGGGGTCAGAGACGAGGAGTGTGACAGTATGATTAATACTGTCATGGGATAAGGTCATGAGATGATGAGATGATGGCATCATGGCATCATGACATCATGACTTTATTCCCTTCATGGTATTCCATTCATGGTACTCCATTCATGATATTCCATTCACGATATTCCATTCATGATATTCCATTCATGATATTCCATTCACGATATTCCATTCATGATATTATTCATGATATTCCATTCATGATATTCCATTCATGATATTCCATTCATGAATGTATGAATGTCATAAATGACATTCATACATCATTCATACATCTGTTATATTATATTCTTCATCTCCACCTCATCTCTCTCCTCAGTATAGTTCTTGTAGTAGAAATACTGGTACGCAATGGTCAAGTCCAAGCTCATCTGGAACAAACCCGCAAGCACAAACATTATGGAGACGTTTTCGGCCCCGTACAACAAGTAGCTCAATTTCGTCATGTCACCACCCAACCACAGCAAGAGAAGGATGATTTTAAAGTTTTCCACGGAGCGAAGGCGCTCCAAAAGAAGAATCTGTGGAAGAGGAAGCAAACTCTCGATGAATAGGCCCATGAGCCCGATGATGTTGCCGTAGACGGTATAGTTGTGAAAGAGCCACGTGAGTGAGCTGAAAACGGCAATGAACCCCGCGATAAAGCGCCAGTAATACGCTTCATCCCTCCATTGCCAGAAATGGAGCGGTCTTTTATAGTACACATCGAAGAGCATCACGGTCTGGGTGAATAATGTGATGACATAGCACTTGGCGTGGATGCAGTAGTCCAAAACGACCTCCTTCAAGTCGGCGGGCTTGTGGAAATAGTCATCGTGGTTCATGGCGGAGCTCAACTGCTGGTTAAAGTGCGGAATTGGGTTGAGCAAGTCCGGATCGTAGTTGGGGTGCCTGTACCGGAGCAGGACCTTCAACAATATGCATTGGATAAAGACCATGACAATGGCCTGCCGAAGTAGAGTGATTTCAAACGGCACAATGGTGTAGTATAGTATGCGCAAGGTAGCAGCCATGAGCATGGTGGCGCAAATGTCTATGGAAAAGCCAAGCGAAGTCTTCCTCTTGTATATGCCAAAGCACGTGGATCCGTACGAGAAGAGCGGCGTTAGTGTCATGAAGAGATTCACCAGCCCATGGAGGTCGGGGAGGTACGGGAGAAAATTCTCGGGCACAAGAATCATAAAGGAATAACGGAGATCACTGTTTATAAAGAAAAGACAAAAATTAAGAACGGAAAATGGAAGTTGATAAGTACTACTAGTAGAGTAGTCAGAGTAGTCAGAGTAGTCAGAGTAGTCAGAGTAGTCAGAGTAGTCAGAGTAGTCAGAACTACTCGGATAATTAGCTAGGACTAGTAGTATGAGGCACGTCTCCCCTTCCAAAATAGGCATGTATATGTGGGACGTGCTTCGCCTCGATTGCGGAGATGGGTTATGATATCAATTGCCAACCCCACAAGTGGAAGCAATGCGAGTATCAGAAGAGAGAAGAGAGAGAAGAGAGAATAGAGAGAATAGAGAGAATAGAGAATAGTAATAGAGAGAATAGTAATGAAGAGTATGAGTAATAGAGAGAAGTTATAGAGAATGTAATAGAGAGAAGTGAGAGAAATAATAGAGAGAAGTGAGAGAAATAATAGAGAGAAGTGAGAGAAATAATAGAGAGTAGAGAGAATAGAGAGAATAGTAATAGAGAGCAAGACAATTGTATGAATAGCATGAGAATAGGGAAGTGTTTTGGATGGTTTACTGATGGGTGTATCAATGGAGTAACGCTCTGGCGATTCAGAGACCGTTTGAAATACGAGCAGATACACATGTACTGCATATAGAGGAAGTTTAATATCCCTGATTAAAGAACCAAGTCACTTAGATTAGAGTACCAGAAGTGCCAACGCCACTAATTGTAGTCCAATTACCCAGTAAGAGCCAATGTTGAGGGTGATTGTAGTATTCACTCAGTAAAAAACACTTAGTGATGGGTTGTACCAGTAAAAAACACTTAGTGATTAGTTACCATTCACTCAGTGAGAACCCAATGTCCACTAAGTGATTGTAGTACCAAAAATCATTAGGACTCACTTTAGTTGGGAAATAGCTCTTCAATAACCGAAATATACACAGTACCATGGTGCCATGAAAGTAAATCCGAAGGGAATCTTGATCACGTGGGTTACATGCAGTACGGGTACCCCCTGACACAGTAAGAGCCAATACCACTAAGTGATTGTAGTACCAGTAAAGAACACTTAGGGTTTTTAGTACCAATTACCCTGTAAACAACACTTAGGGTTTGTGGTACCAATTACCCAGTAGACAACACTTAGGGTTTTAGTACCAATTACCCAGTAAAGAACAATTTAGTAATTTGTTGTACACATTACCCAGTAAAGAATCATGTATCACTGGCGTTATTATGTTTCACTTGGTGATATATTTCACTTGTAGTATACTCGTGATTTCTATGCTCACGGGAATCCAATTAGGTGACTTATTGTACTGCATATAACAACACTCCGGTCAACTTCCAGTTAACAACTTAACGAATTAGAGTAGGTAAATCCTGATATAAAGCATTCACCTAGAGTTTTATTATGAGCAATAGGAGTAATAATTCTTGATACGTTACGTCTGAACAAAGTATGATCATTCACTGTGATTTGGTAGGTCAAGGTTTGTATAAAAAATTACCAATAATCGCAATAATTCAACAAAACTTGTAGCAGCTACTGCTTACAATTCTCAAACATACCCGTGTGACTCCTCGGTTATTGATCCTTTATTCACATGCTTACCTGGGATATATTACATCATATCGCCTGCCATATGATGTAGATTTATCAGTTGTCCATCCTCTCCATAGAAGCCCTTTCTGTGATGCTTATTGTAATTGTTGGTCAGTACCAAAATATCACATGCATCGTACCATACCTAAAGATAGACCAAGGGTCGTACGAGTACTTAGTACTGCGGCAGGTGTCAATACCTGCATACGACCTAGACGGCATATAGTCGTCACCTGACAGTGGGCGTTACCCCTGAACTATAAATATGGTATCAGCCGAGAGGAGGGTAAGGTGGGAAGTACACTGTCTTATATATTGTATATTATAGATAGTGAATTGATAAGAGTGTTAAGGTTATACTTCATCTAGGACCACGTGATAGAACTGTCGATACCAGGGGGCTACCAGGCACATACTTATCTAACAGTAATGTTGAAATATGGTAGGCACTTCTAGGATTCATGGGAAAAGTCACGTGGTAGCAGTAGTTCTAGTAGGATTTAATACTATTCCACAGGTAGTCTAAATCCACACTAAAAAACTGTATGATCTAATTCATCCTTATCTTAGGGCCTTTCTTTCGGTAGTTCCATTATCAGAGCGTGTGCCTAGTCATGTGAAGATTCCCTCATCAAAATTCTTGAACCTTTGAATCTTGATATCTGAACCGTACCAAGGTTGTAATGTTCATCAAATCGGACTGCGTATATCCCGAATAGTCGAGTTGTATGAATGCTAGATTCACCTTTCCTCGCACGGTACTGGTAATTAGGGCCCAAAATGCATCATCTTTGGTAGAGGAACCTACAATCGCTCTCCAACTTCTCCCCAGAGGAATGAGGAGAGCATGGAATAGATATTGCGTGGGTTTATTATGACAGTAGCAGACTGAACATAAGCTTGTGTAAACGACTTACCTCAAGAATAGGTAACATCATTGAATCATGAAAAATTGATTGACCTAACATCAATAGAGTAAAAAAGTTCAACATATGATCTGATTGAGTCTTTAGGCTCCCACTAATGCTCAGGTTTATCGAGTCGTTAAATTCTTTTCATATCATTGAACACAATGATGTCCTCAGGTTTGCAAGGCGTTCATAATACGTGTAATTCCTCGAATAAGAGTCTGCACACAACTCAGTGGAACATCCCAACTCAGTGGAATTCTAATCTGTTCATGATCTTTCAAATACTGCATATAAGGAGTAGCACGTGGATGGAGTTTTTGATGATACTCAGTATCAGTATCAGTATCAGTCTATCAGTCTCAGTCATCAGTATCAGTCTACCAGTCTGAGTCATCAGTCTCAGTCTATCTGCCTCAGTCTATCAGTCTCAGTCTTTATCATTCCTCACCCTCGCTGTCGCGGTTCGTCACTGATAAGCCATATAAGGGGTGGCTCAGGAAAGTCTAAGCGGGATGTGAACTCACAATCCAATGCAGCGTCGAGTGAGATGCTATCTCACTATTCATAAATCGTATATACTCACGATCATACACTACACTCATCACTATTCATACTTGTTCGCTTCACTGGCTGGTGAGAAGGCCTAAACACCCGTACCGCAATAGTGAGACATGGACCATCGACAACTCCACCAGTAATTAAGGTACATCTAATAACATCACCCAATGGTGAAGACATTAAAATACCGAAAAGTTGGGAGTGAAGGGACATCTAAACAATCACTCTTCGCATGCTCTAAACAATAACATCACTCTTCACTCTTCGCTTCGCTCAGAGTATGCAAGTGGGCCATCTACCATACAGTTGACATGTGGCCTACTTTACGAGACTACTAGCCAAGCCTGTCCGGAGTAGCAAACAATAAGCTTATCCGAGGAGGAAATAACATTTCTTATTCTTATTCTTTTATCAGATATACTTTATTGGGTGTTTTATAAGTTGATTTTGGGTCAATGCTTGATTGAGGCAGGCATTTGTAGTTGTGGACATTCAGTAAGCTCTAGCTGAGACAACTCGAATAATGGATGATATAGTACTGAAAAGTGAAGCCTCTCTCCACCTTCCTGTCGCTCAGGTTCGTGGGTCAACTTAATTCTTGCTCTCAATGGTACTTTCTTGGGGGAGTCTATTGTTATTTTGTGTATTGTCATCGCACAGCCGTTCGTTCGGCTCCGAGATCGGCTGTCATGTGATTATGAAGATCACATGCAATATTAAATATTTGAGCATCGAACGGAGTGAGATGCGAATACAATGCTTGAGCATTAACGGGCCATTCAACCAATAATGCTTGACGAGCCATTCGACCAATAATGAATGAGTGAGAGCGAATACCAGAATGCTTGAGCATTAACGGGCCATTCAACCAATAATGAATGAGTGAGAGCGAATACCAGAATGCTTGAGCATTAACAAGCCATTCAACCAATAATGCATCGAATGAGTGAATATTCTCAAACACTAATAAATCACACCCACGATCCATAAATTATACTCCGTACTATATTCATAAATTCCGAACTGTACTCATTCTCATCACTTGACTTATTCCATCCCATTCGTGCTCTTGGCTGCTCTTAACACTGCTAACACTTATTGCAAGATAAATGGCATGAGAAGATTACAAGATGTCAATGGGAATACCTATAATTGGGATTACTTGCTACAAATACACGATACCTGGGCTGTGCTGCAATAAATGTCTTAGGTTACACAGGTAGCGCTCGAAATAGGTTGGCAGTGCTGGCAGATATCTGATAATAGATCATTCGCAGCGCTAATAGATGTCAAAATGGGTTATGCTGCTGAACCCAGTGGGCTATTTAATAAATGTACAGTAACATGGGAACGCAGCGAGCGAGGTAACGTTATTCGGAGGCTAGCTCTGCTTAAAAGGGTCTAATAAGGGTTATGCTGCTAGCTTCACTTGCTACTCATAAATGTCTAATAAGGGTATTTGCTGCTGAAATAACTGGGTTATTTGGAGCTCAAATAAATGTGCAATAACGTGGGAACGCAGCGAGCGAGGTAACGTTATTCGCAGGCTAGATCTGCTTAAAGGTGTCTAATAAGGGTTATTTGGTCAAATAAATGTATTCGCAGCTCGCAACTTAAATAACTGATAACTGGATTCACAGCTTTCCGGCTCGCAACTTGATATCATGGGATCTTCGCAGCTCGCAACTCAAATAACTGATAACTCGATCTTTGCAGCTCGCGCGCTAATCAAATAAATGCTCAATAAAATAGGTATTCGCAGCTCGCTGGCTCGCAGCTCAAATAAAGTCTGATAACTGGATTATTCGCAGCGCTCAATGCTCAAATAAATGTATTATAACAGCTAAGCTCGCTCTCTCAAATAAATGCTTAATTACATGGGATATTCGCAGCTCGCTTCGCTCTCTGCTAAAATAAATGTCCAAATATCACTTATTCGCAGCTCACTGCTAAAATACCTGATAACTGGAATTATTTGCAGCTCGCAGCTCAAATACCCGATAACTGGATTATTCGCAGCTCGCAGCTCAAATACCCGATAACTGGATTATTCGCAGGGCTCACTGCTCAAATAAATGTCTGATAACTGGAATTATTCGCAGCTCGCTTCGCTCTCTGCTCAAATAATTGCTTAAATAACATAGGTATTCGCAGCTCGTTTCACTCGCAGCTCAAATAATGTCTGATTACTGGAGTTATTCGCAGCTCGCTTCGCTCTCTGCTCAAATAATGTCTGATAATAGGTATTCGCAGCTCGCTTCGCTCTCTGCTCAAGTAAATGTCCTAATACCACTTATTCGCAGCTCGCTTCGCTCGCTGCTCAAATATCCAAATATGTTAAACTACAACGTATTCCAGAGTCTATGCAGGATGGTAGTACCAGGCATGATTGCGTACTGATATTGATACGGATGTAACAGGGAGGTATCGG
>JACFYR010000034.1:159653-218761 GCA_015708815.1 Kodamaea anthophila | reverse complement strand
AGTACTATGGAATAGCTAAATACTATGAAGTACTATGGAATAGCTAAATACTATGAAGTACTATGGAATAGCTAAATACTATGAAGTACTATGGAACTAAATACTATGAAGTACTATAGGCTAAATACTATGGAGTACTATGGAATAGGCTAGATACCATGGATTAGATATATGGAGAGTTTAGATACTGTGGGCCTGTTATCCTCACTTGAAGGAATCTACTGTAGGGCGAAGCCGTCCAACGAGTTTCTTATATGCAGTACCCGAATATTAATTTGCTTCATTTTTCAAGTTCACAAGTGATTCACAGTTCACCCAGTTTAAGCATTTTGGTAATGCTATCGATTCTGCCACTGAGAGTGGAAATACTGTTCTCTTAGCGTGGTAAAAGTTGGAGGGAGGGAGGTCAATAATAATTGATTGGGGTAATTCTTTGATTGATCATTCCACCTCATCAGTAGCACAGAATGTCAGAATCAAGTTACCAGGTTCCTATAATGAATACTGAGATGGTTTGCAGGGTGTTTGATTCATTAAAGAGAAGATTAAAATCTCATCTGAAAATGAGCGAAGCGAAGTGTTTTCCTTTCGATATACCTCGCTTAGTGAGGTGTTTCATCGCAAGTAAAAGAATAAATAATCCCATTAAAACATTCGCTCAGTGTTTGAGAACCTCAATGATTTCTCTGCACTTCAAATTATGAAAAATGCCTCCGTTTCTGTTGGTTTCTCAACTTTCATAGTTGGAGCTGTGCGAATGATTGTATCAGTATCGATGCAAGAGGAAAGGCTATTAATTTCATTTTGTAGTCCCAAATCAATCATTTTGGAAAGATCCAAAACACCAAGTGACAATGAAAAATCCATATTGAAACTTGCTCGGTATAGTATAGGGAGCTGAAAAATCTTTGAAAACCTCGCTTCGCTTGTTTTCCTCATCCAGTGTTTCTTTGTTTTATTAAGAAACACCGAGAAGCGAGGTTTGGATTGGGGTTGTTCATTGAGCCATAGGGAGATAAAAATCTAAGACCGTTGCTGGTCTTGCTTTGATACAGATTGTTAGGTGATGAATGACTGCTGCTGCATGTAACCCCACGTAACTTGCGCTTTTCTGTTTGGTTTCTATGTTACGCTTGACTTTCCCCCCTTTTGTGGCGACGTCTTGCGTTGATAAGCAGATAACTAGGCCTGATCCTAGCCCCTTTGCTTATCTGCGTCTTACGTCGCTAAGCCGGTAGCTAGGCCTAGGCCTAGCCCCTTGCTGTGTTTAAATACCTGTCTATGTTTCCGTGAATAAATAAGTAAGATCTAAGTTAACTCCCCAACTAAAGTCTCGATAACCTAACACAGATGAAAAAATCCATATAAAATCCTCTGCTGGTGTTTCATACAGAAAGATTGAAAAAGCTAATCAAAACACTTCGCTTCCCTCAGTATATACTTTGTTTTTTCCTTTAGAAACACCTAGCTTCGCTCAGTGTATTCTTTGTGTTTAATTTAGAAACACCTTGCTTCGCTCGGTGTTTCAATACAGAGATGAAAAAACCATTTGACCACTGCTCTCTTGAAGTACACAGATATCGAAAAAATCATCTGAACTCGCTCGCATACTTTGGAGAGAATACATCATTTCTCACTCCGCTCGCATTGAATAAACAAGTAGGACGGTATCTAGAAGCTTTGACTCTGGACTGTGCATTGGTGAATTTAGCATTGACTCTTAATCTGCTCCATTGAACAATTGACAAATAGTAAAGAACTCTTAAAATTGAGGAACATACAAGTGACAAGGAATGATTCAGGACTATCCGAGCTGGAACTCACTGAATTTTTTTAATTAAAACACGAAGCGAGGTTTGGGGGGATGTTGTAAGAAAAGAGAAGGCTAAATAAATACATTTTAAACCCGAGCGAAGCGAAGTGTGCTCTTTGTTTTTAGATTTAGAAACACAGAGCGAACGAAGTGTACTATTTGTCTTGATTTAGAAACTCCGAGAAGTGAGGTGTTCGATTGGTGTTTCATTGAAATAAAAAGGAGATTAAAAAATCTCATCTGAAAACACTGAGTGAAGCGAAGTGTTTTCGCTGAGTGTTTGCTTCATTTATTATTAAAAACACTGAGCGAAGCGAAGTGTTTTCCTTGTTTGCTTGGAGTAGTTTCATTGAAAATACAGAAAGATTGAAAAATACCATATTAAAACACTCGCTTCGCTCAGAGTATTCTTTGTTTTTTGATTTAGAACATTGAGCGAAGCGAGGTTATTCGGTGAAAATTTATCTGAAAACACTTCGCTTTGCTCAGTGTTCGCTTGGAGTTCCATTGAACTACAGGGAGAAAAAGAACTATTTGACCCCATATAGGATATCAAAAATCATCCTGAAAACACCGAGCGAAGCGAGGTTTGGATTGGAGTTGTTCATTGAAAGGAAAGAGAAGATGAAAAATCCCATTTAAAACACTGAGCGAAGCAAAGTGTTTTTTTACCTCGCTAGCTCATTGAATTTGTTTTTTGATTCAGAAACATCTCGCTTGCTGGGTGTAGTTTCATTGAGAGTAAATAGAATAAAAATCTCAGCCGAAAACCTGAGCGAAGCGAAGTGTTTTCGCTCAATGTTATGTTCATTTTTATTGAAAACACTGAGCGAAGCGAAGTGTTCGATTGAACTACAGGGAGATGAAAAAAAAAACTAATTGACCCCAGGATAGCATCTTGAAAACACTTCGCTTCGCTCAGCGTTTTCTTTAGAAACATCTCATTTGCTCGGTGTAATTTCAGAGAGTAAATAGATTAAAAAATCTCATCTGAAAACACTGAGCGAAGCGAAGTGTTTTCGCTCAGTGTTATCTTCATTTTTATTAAAAACACTTCGATTCACTCAGTTTTTTGATTCAAAAACACCTCGCTTCGCTCAGTGTTTGATTGGACTTGTTTCATGAACTACAGGGAGAAAAAAAAATAACCCCAGGTCTCAAAAACCATATTGAAAACACTTGCTTGCTCGGTGTAGTTTCATTGAGAGTGAATAGAAGATTAAAAAATCTCATCTGAACGCACTTCGCTTCGCTTAGTGTTATTCTTTTGATTTGGAAACACCTCGCTTCGCTCGGTGTTTAGTCGTTAAAAAAGTCATCTGAAAACACTTCGCTTCGCTCAGTATTTTCCTTTTGATTTAGAAACACCTCGCTTCGCTCAGTGTTTTCCTTTAAAACATCGCAAGAAAAGAGAAGGTAAATAATCCATTTAAAACACTTCGCTTCGCTCAGTGTTCGATTGAACTACAGGGAGAAAAAAAAATTAACCCCAGGATATCATTTTGAAAACACTCGTTTCGCTCAGTGTTCCTTTAAAACACCTCGCTTGCTCGGAGTTTCATCGTAATAAAGAGAAGATATAATCCATTTAAAACACTTCGCTTCGCTTCGTGTTTTCGCTCGGTGTTTTCCTTTTTGATTTAGAAACACCGAGCGAAGCGAGGTGTTTTTTTAAAGTCATCAAAAACACTTCGCATCTAAAACACTTCGCTTCGCTCAGTGTTTTTGCTCAGTGTTTTTGCTCAGTGTTTTTGCTCAGTTTATGTTCAAACGCGGCCCCCCATGCGGCACCCAAAACTGCCCCTCCCAACTCTACCGAACCTCCGACGGCACCACCTTCTGCCAATTCGGGCACATTGTCGAAGGGGACTTTGAATACATTGACGATGACGACTTTTCCGGGGCCATGACCAAACGCATCACCCAGGTCTCCTACGATGAACGGGGTGTTCTCCGGTCCCAGAAACAGGTCCACCGAAAAGAAAAACCCCAAAAGGTTTACGGTATGGCCGCCAAAGCCCTCTATTACAAGTGTCTCCAAGTACTTTTGAAGCAGCTCCTCTCCTCCCTCCAGGCCTCGGAAAACCTCGTCCAGGTGGCCAAAATCAACTGGACCAAGGTTGTTTCCGCGTGCTATAAAGATAACAGTGCCTCCACACACATATATACGCTCGATTTGCTTGCCATAGTGGTGATCTCCGCCGCACAGCTCCGCCAATATCCCATCTACGCGTGCGACATTATCCAGGACGTGCGCGATGGCAAAATCCCCTACTTCCGTACCCTCCACTTGGTTCCTGCGCAGCTCTTGGCGCAGTTGCCGCCCATCTATCACACACAGCTCCAGCCGCACCGAATACCGCTGGCACTGCTCTTGCTCCAGCACGTGAGGGAAAATGTCGCGCGAATGTCGCTCTCCCTAAAGGTCCCCGTCTCCTACTACTACTTGTTGGCCATGGAGGTTGCAGGCAATCTCGAGCGTTTCTGCTCAGTGGTGCAGCTATGTAGGCTCTTGAAAAGGGACGTTTTTGATGTGGAGGAGGGTGAATCAGAGATCCTAGGGGGGGTTTTATTGGTATTGGAGGAGGAGAAAGAAAAGAATTGTGAAGATAAAGGAAAGAAGAATTGTGAAGATTTTGACAAAGGAAAGAATCAATTCAAGACTGGTCATTCCACCCCCGGACATAGGCCGGTTTTAGGGAATGAAAGAGGACCGGTGGAAAATAGAGTACCGGTGGAAAATAAAGGACCGGTGGAAAATGTGCCTTTTGGCGTGCCTGTTTTAGTGCCGGTTTTAGGAAATAAAACCCCCTCCGAACAAACCCCGACTTTAGGAAGGAATGGAACCTCAAATGGAAAATGCGGGGATACCCAGACGGATGGAACGGAGAGGACTGCTGGCCATGAGTGTGGGGACGGGCGCGGAGATAGGAGCGGTGATGATCCTGATAGAGGGGGTTCGGATATGACGACGTTGTCCTCCTCCATGTCGTCCACCTCCTCCGATCCCTGGCTAACCGGCGAGTCCCCTGTGCACACGTGGAGCGACGAGATGGTGGAGCGGTACTGCGACTGGCTCTACGGGAGGTTTTTGGCGCGCGACGCGCGAGACGTCCCCACCCGCCGGCTATGGCAGATCTTTGACACTGCGGAGTGCATGCGCGGTGTGGCTAACCCCGGGAAGTTGCGGACTCGCAACACCCGCGTCTGCAGGACGATGTGCACGGAGTTAGGAGGCCCCGTTGTGGGCCACAAAAGGACTGCATGGAAAACGGCGTTAAACACTGTAACCGAGAAGCTACATAATACATACTAATACTCATAATACATACTAATACTCATAATACATACTCAATACTCATACATGCTCATAACTCATACTTAACTCATACTAATACTCACTGTTCACCAAGCCTCAGTAAGCCCCATGAGCCAACATGATCAACCATATTCTCAGATGATCATGACCACGATCCCCGCACTAAGCCTCTGTACTGTCTTGGTCCACTTGGTCCTATCGGTCTCTGTCCCGTCTGCATCAGTCTCTCTCTTCTTTATCGTCTTCGGTCTTCAATTGTTAGCCGTCTAACAATACATCGAACCATGAGCCCCTATCGCACAATAATCGCAACGTTGAGCCCCTATCGCAATAATCCGATGAGCCTCTAACGACAATAAAACGACTAATGACGGGGTGTACTGAAATCATCACAGAACAGTGAAAGACAATTGACAATTGAGGACATTGACTGAGACCTGATGTAATTGAGTATGCATGTGTCTTTGTGTAGGCCATGTACTTATCTCTATGTTTGTATCTTTGTGTAGGCTATGTATCTGTATTTTGTGTCTTTGTATCTTTGTATCTTTGTATCCTTTCTCTGCATTTTTTTGTACCTCTCTGTATTTTTTATATCCCCTCACCTTAACTCCACCGGAATATAAATAGGCAGCAATTCTCCTTATCCATCATGTTTAAAATCGCCAGAACCTCGCCTGCATTCGCAGCATCAATTGCCAGAAACAACTGGATCAGACTTCTTTCCTCCAAAATCACCCTCCCAGATGGTGTCACCTACGAGCAGCCCACTGGACTCTTCATCAACAACGAGTTTGTTCGTTCCAAGGCCGGCCAAAAGATCGAGGTGATTTCCCCAAGCACTGAGGAGATCATCACCTCTGTGTACGAGGCCTTGGAGGAGGACGTCGACATTGCTGTGGAGGCAGCCAGAAACGCCTTCTACAACTCCACATGGACCACCGCCGACCCTTCGCAGAGAGTGCGTGCGCTTATCAAATTGGCCGATTTGGTTGAACGCGATGCCGAGGTGCTCGCCCACATCGAGTCCTTGGACAATGGTAAGTCGCTTCTCAATGCCCGTGGCGATGTGGCCCTTACCGCAGCCTACTTCCGCTCCTGCGCTGGCTGGGCCGATAAACTCAACGGGAAATTGATCGAGACCGGTACCACCCACTTCAACTACACCAGAAGAGAGCCAATTGGTGTGTGTGGCCAGATCATTCCATGGAACTTCCCATTGTTGATGGCCTCGTGGAAATTGGGCCCTGTTTTGGCCACCGGCTGTACCACCATCCTCAAGACCGCCGAATCAACCCCATTGTCGGCCTTGTACCTCGCCAAGTTGGTCAAGGAGGCCGGAGTCCCGGCCGGAGTCGTCAACATCATCTCCGGCTACGGAAAGACCGCAGGTAACCACCTTGCGGCCCACCCCAAGGTCAAGAAGCTTGCCTTCACTGGCTCCACCGTGACTGGTAAGCACATCATGACCACGGCTGCCAACTCCAACTTGAAGAAGGTCACCCTTGAGTTGGGTGGAAAGTCCCCATCGATTGTGTTCAACGACGCCAACGTCGAAAAGACTGTCCAGAACTTGATTACAGGTATTTTCTACAACACCGGTGAGGTTTGCTGTGCTGGGTCTCGTGTCTACGTCCAGGAGGGTATCTACGATGAAATCGCCAATGCCTTCAAGACCGCTACGGAAAACATCAAGATTGGCTCGCCTTTCGAGAAGGACACCTTTATGGGTGCCCAGGTTTCCAAGACCCAATTCGAAAAGATCCTCAACTACATCAACATCGGTAAGCAGGAGGGTGCCAATGTCGTCACCGGCGGTGAGAGATTCGGCACCAAGGGCTACTTCATCAAGCCAACCATCTTTTCGGGTGTCGACGAGTCCATGAAGATTGTCAAGGAGGAGATTTTCGGGCCGGTCGTGACTCTCCACAAGTTCAAGACGGTCGATGAGGTCATTGCTTTGGCTAACGACTCGGAGTACGGCTTGGCCGCAGGTGTCCACACTGAGAACGTCAACACCGCCCACGAGGTGGCTGCTAGATTGGAGGCTGGTACCATTTGGGTCAACACTTATAACGACTTCCACCCAATGGTGCCATTTGGGGGGTACAGCCAGAGTGGTATTGGTAGAGAGATGGGTGAGGAGGCTTTGGACAACTACACTCAGGTTAAGGCTGTGAGGATTGCTTTAAAGTAGATGAGCACAGTAGCTGAGCGTAGCGAAGCTACTGTGCGATATCTGATAACGGTTGCTGAGCACAGTAGCTTCGCTACTGTGCTGATACTGGATCATCTGTTACACTGAGCGCCGTAGCTAACTGCGATATCTGATCATCAGAGCACAGCGTAGCTACTGCGATTCTGTTACATCAGTTACTCTGCCAGACTTCAGAGGTAGTTGCACTGTATCTTCAGACAGTACATTTGGTCCAGCGAGACTGGTACCGTAATGCCGTCTTGAGGATTGGATCATCCATCGAAATGAATATGAGTATCAATGAATAAAAGATATGAAGAATAAGAGTAACCATAGAAAATGAGTAGAATGACTGAATGGTATAATGGAAAGTGTTTTTGTCCAGATATACTTACTGGGTGTAAGGGACTGATGTCCGGAGGTTTGTCACCCAATTCGGAACGCCTCAGCGTTCCGACTATAAATACGTGTGTATTATATACTTTGTACAAAAGTTAGAACATTCATAGTTGGAATTAACGTTAGGGTGTGGGCTGAGATGATGTTCAGATCGGATCAGAAGTGATCAAGAGAAGTTTGAATTCCCATTTAGTCAGGCAGTATTACTTTCGTGGAAGTTACACTGACGTCATAGTCGTGTAAATTAAGAGTCATATTACTGAACACGCTATAGGCTACTTCTTCACTATCTCTATCATTGTCACCCTTACAACATCTAAGTGAAAGGTATTTCGTGGTCTTGTTGATTCCACCCTATCGTGCAATACTCATCAATTAAGTTATGGTGTGTTCTTCCTCTGAAAATTAATAGGCATGCGAAACTACTTAAATCTCGTACGATACAGTATTGCTTCCGGTGGTTGAGCTGTTGGGGACACTCACACAATGTGACGCCCTGTATTATCTCTTAACCCATCATACTCACTTCTCAATTGTAGAATTCTATAGTTAGGCGAGTTGTCGAAGTGGCCAATTTGATTCGATAGCCGGCTCGCAGAGATAGTGGTTATACGAGAAACCCTCCTAAGGTGGAAGCAGCAAGTGTGGGGTGATTTCTTCAACGGTCCAAATGCATGCCTCCACATATCGAAACCTAAATTCTCCACATCAGATAAGCGAATAAGTAGACAGCTTATGTAAGGGTAAGAAAAGAGAATGCCAGGTAGTCTGGGTTTGGAGTCACGTGATCAGCAATGATACCTGAAGGATAGTTTGAGTTGGTTAATATGCGGATCAATGGCATCAAATAGACTCAGGTGCCTTCCCTGGTCGTATAATGTGAATAGTCGAAGGTAGTATGGTAGAGATAGAAGATATGTTGAAAATGGTGTAGACAAGGTGTAGAGAGCTAATCGGAATACTGATAAGTGTAAGTATGAATTATCGAATACAGATAAAGAATGCTAGTGGATAAACATACTACCACAAAAACAGATCATAACCAATTACGCTGTTAACGAATGTATACCAAATCAACAGGGTTCCAAATGTGCACCTAGTGCGATTATCGTGGATGAACATTGTCACGTGCGCACTGGGCTCAGAGCCTATTCCCCAGCTGTCTACTTCTTGAATTAGCACATTTGAAAATCGATCGCTCCAGAAATTACTTTCTTTGGTGTTTCTGTTTCTGGTGCTTCTGTTTCTGGTGCTTTTGTTTCTGGTGCTTCTGTTTCTGTTGGTATTTGTTGTTTTTTGCATCACGTGCCTTTTGTATTTTTCGGGCTGCAGCCCTAATTCTTTGTCAGCACACACGTGACTCCATCCAGAGTCTTGCACAGTGGAAAATTTTCAGAGGTGGAAAAATTTTAATACAAAAGTTTTAATACACCACCACCTTAGAACTATCACAAGATGGTATGTACCCAAAGACCCCGATGTTTGGAACCCACTAACATTTAGAGCGCTGTTACTATTAGAACTCGCAAGGTTATTTCCAACCCATTGTTGGCTAGAAAGCAGTTTGTCGTTGACGTCTTGCACCCAAACTTGGCTAACGTGTCCAAGGACGAGCTCCGTGAGAAGTTGGCCGAGATCTACAAGGCCGAGAAGGACGCCGTCTCTGTCTTCGGTCTCAGAACCAAGTTCGGTGGTGGTAAGTCCACTGGTTTCGGTTTGATCTACGAGTCCGTTGCCGACGCTAAGAGATTCGAGCCAGCCTACAGATTGGTCAGATACGGCTTGGCTGAGAAGGTTGAGAAGCCATCCAGACAACAGAGAAAGCAGAAGAAGAACAGAGACAAGAAGATCTTTGGTACTCAGAAGAGAGCTGCCAAGAGAGCTGCCAAGAGAAACGCTGATTAAGTTACACATTAATATTGTATCACGTTAATGGCTGGTGAGCATGAACACATGCGTAGGAGTAGGCGTGTGTGAGTGTGAGAATATAGTAGGATAAACGACATAAGAAGGGCTGTAGAGAGCAGTGAGCGAAGCGAACTGCTCAATTAAACCAACTAAATTTCAACTACAACTCAGAATTAATTAAATTTTAGAGATGAACTGCATGAGCATTGTATCACTTGATACTGTTCCGATTTGAGTAGTAGTAAGAAGTTCAGAGATAGTTCGTTTCTCATTGAAAATTATGTGTGTTTTTGTAGATAATACATTTTCTGTCCTAAAGAATGATTATGTTGATGTACGAGGTTTATCAGACTTGCAGATCTCTAGGAGGCCAG
Organism: Kodamaea anthophila; assembly: GCA_015708815.1. Lineage (NCBI taxonomy): Eukaryota > Fungi > Ascomycota > Pichiomycetes > Serinales > Debaryomycetaceae > Kodamaea > Kodamaea anthophila. The sequence continues at coordinate 208,751 of JACFYR010000034.1, read as the reverse complement.
TTTTTCAAGTGAGTATTGTAATTTTTGAGGTTCATCTTGGCCATTTGACATGTTGAGAATATTCTAAAACCATTCGATCTCACTAGGATTCATACATTTCTACTCACAAAAATATTCACCGTTCAACAGTTGTATTCGCATGAAAAGGGATCTTAAACAAAAGAACTTTTTCAAACGACTTACCTGGGATTAAAGAACCCACTAACTGAATGAGCTAGTTTTCGCCACACTCTGTCGCAGAACCTTTTTTTCAAATGCTTTATTGAGCATTTGTATTTCTGATGCATTTTTAACATTTACCTGACCATGTCAGAACGCAAAGCAATCAACAAATGGTATCCGCCCGATTACGACCCCAATATCATTCCCAAGAAGAAAAAGAGGCGCACCGGTAACCTCATCATCAAGATCCGCATGATGACTCCGTACTCGATGAGATGCCTCAAATGCAACGAGTATATTGCCCAGAGGAGGTCCTTCAACGCCCGCAAGGAAACATTACCTGAAACATATCTCAGCACGCGAATAATCCGCTTCCATATCACGTGTCCAGCATGCAACAACCCCATTACCTTCAAAACGAACCCCCAAACGGCAGGATACACGCCGGAAAACGGGGCCGTGCGTAATTTCGAGTCCAGTGCAACTTCCAGCGCAGGTTCGCGGTTGCAAAAGTCCAAGATTGGCGAGGAAACAGAGGACGAGATTCTCGAGAGGCTTGTTCGCGAGGAGGAAGAGAATAAAAAGTACCAGGAATTGAAGGAGAAGCGCAAAAAGAACCCTTTCTGGAACAAAGCTGAAACAAATACAAATAACGACGTGTTTGAGAATCTCCAGGAAAAATTGCAGCAGCAGCAACAACGGCAGATGGCCGAGGACCAATTGGAACAGATCCAGGCCAAGCGCGAGGAAATGGTGGAAAACGAGTCTCAGTTGATTGCAAACGCGCGTGAGCGCTTGCTCCAGAAAGAGGAGGACGCTTTGCGGGCATTCAGACAAAAAAAGGATGAGCGGAAAACCGAGCGGAAAACTGTATCGAGTATTATTAGCGTGAGGAAGAGGGACCCAAGAGAAATAGATTTTAATAGAAGGGAACCAAAAAAGGAAATCCAAAATGACCAAAAGCATGAGCCAAAGATACATGAACCAAAAAAGCATGAACCAGACATTTATGAACCAAAAAAGCATGAAGAGATCCATGAACCAAAAAAACATGAACCTGAGATCCAAAATGACCAAAAGCATGATCCAGAGATTCAAAATCATGAACTAGAGATCCATGAACCCCATTTTACGCATGAACAAGCAAAACATAAAGATAACGAATTAGATAAAAATCATGGAACGGGCACTGGGGCCCTCGCTGCATTAGTACTGGGCTACTCGTCAAGCGAGGATGAATAGATAGAGCTACATATGACTCTCCAAATCAAATAATGGATTTTTATTGTATTTCCAAATACAGATGGAGTTATAAATCAGATAGAGGCTACTATTTTTCTCATGTATTCTAATAGGCTACTACCCTCATTAGAATTGTATTTATAAACCATACGGCCTAAAATGACGGCAATGTTCAATTTGTATCACTTCATATAGTCTTTTAGTCGAGCTGTACGCTGTGGTGTGAATTGTGTTATGTGCAGGATTTGCAGCAATTGCCAAATGAATTTTTATTCTACAAAATAACTGCATGCTAAATGAAGGATGCTGGATATCCCATTCACTTTTGTCATCGTCCAATATCTTTATAAAGATTGACGGCCAAGCGAGGATAAACGATGAGCCACAGTAGTAAATCGATTGGTGGCCGACTCTCTCTAATAGAACGTTGGTTGACGAATCTGAGTGAGCATCAAATGAGCAGTTGAAATTATTTGTGGGAACACAACTGGCAATGAATGACTTTCCTCAAGTGTATGGGATCTACCCAGGAAAAGATTTATTGCTCAGGATATCCTTTACATTCGTACATGTTATTAGTGCGAACCCTTATTACAGTGAAAAAGGTTCCAATGTGTCCCTAATTGTTCCGTACCTTAGCGGCCTATATTCAGTTCTAAATGTTCCTATCAACCTCTTCATTCATTTCAGTATTCTTCGACATCTCTGGTGAACCTGTCGATGCCTAATGGGTAATGATCTATATAGACAGGAGGATATTGGTTCGCTAATGATGCCAATTATGGAGCAGTATGCTGTTTCTGGATAGATCTGGAGGACGTGTCGATCGCTCAACTGTATTTTAAGTGTAGTAAAGCATAATATGTTTCGTTACAGCTTTCAAACCCATAGTTATATCCTCAAGTGTTAAAGTTCGCGTGTTAAAGTTCACAGCCGCTTCAAATTCACTTGCTGTTAATCTCCACCACCCTCTAGTAGTTCATGACCAGTAAAGCTTGAGATTATGTGTCACTCGGGAGCCGTACAGTAGGAAAATCGCAATTGATCCACTGGATCCACGGGTGTCCATTTACGGAAACCTTCACTCTGTGGGATGCACTTTATCATTACTCAGCCTGCACGGCCCCCATTTGCGTTCGCTTTATTGACTCGGGTCGCCCTTATGTTTTCATTGGCACAGCTCGTTAATATAGTACTCAGATGCTCTGACTTACTTCGCTTTGCTCATTTCGTTCCTCAGTCATTGTCACCCCCAATCAAATTCTTTTGGCTATTACTACGTGATGCACCACTCATTCATAGTCACATGTCTTTTCTAACATAAGCCACCATCGAAAGAAAGTGAACACCATAGCGTATTGGCGGTCTCTTCCATAATTCTGAATCACATTCTCTGAAGCAACTGTGTGTATTCCCCATAATTCCACATCATTCCATAACTCCACATATATCTCTTAGCTCACTGACTTTGCTTATAAGTCGCTCCTTCGCACAGTGAACGAAGCGAACTGTGCTTATGTGCTCACTTTTGCATAATCTCTCAAATCAGCTTTCCTCCCATTGACGAAGCGCACTGGGCTTATTTCAAGTCGCTCTTGCTTACTCTCATATCAGCCCCTTCGCTCACTGTGCTTATATTATGTGGAAAGTTCGCACAGTTCGCTTCGCTCACTGGCTTATATTATGTTGTTCTTTGCACAGTTCGCACAGTTCGCTTCGCTCACTGTGCTCACTGTACTCACTCATCTAAATGTAAAATCCGTCAAAGTCCCCACAGGTATCTGCGGCGGCTCATTATTCACCTGATACTCTCTCTGCCTCCCCACCAACACCTCACACAACCTATCCACCTCTGCCCTGTCCAAGTCCTTCCTACAATATAAAACCCCCCTCACAAACTCCACCGAACAATAGTAAAACATGGGGAGCACCTCATTCTCCCACATATCCGGTATAAACAGCAACGGGTCTTCGACAGTGGCCATGACGCCGCAAAACTCCAACGCGCTCAACGCACTGTACAAGTACTCGCGGTCCTTTACCGTGAGAAGTCCCTCTAGCGACGAATAGAACAACTGGGCGTCCCTATTAATAGCCTCGCTAAAAGACTTGTACTTCTTCACCGCTGTAGCATCAATCTTCTTGGCATCGCCCTGGAGAATGTTGGAGTAGCCAATTCTGAGGTAGCACAGAATAAACGAGTCCAATAACACATTGAAGGTGACCTGGTAAATGTCGTACGAGGCGTACATGCGGATCTCCAGCATGTACTCGCCAATGGTCTCCACTATACGCTGACAGTCGCGCACATCGTCGCCCCGCGGGGCCTTGTCCTCGTACCAGCTCTTATTGAATGTATTTGAGAGGGCTGGGTAGAGGTCGTTGACGATGATGTCCACGACGTAGCGGACGACCTGGGAGATGATCTCTGTGCTGGGTCCAAGGGTGTCATCAAAGGCACGCTCGATAGCCCCATGGTACAGCGGATGCGTCTTGTCTTTATACATGGGCAAGAACTTATCCTGGAGACGGTCTGTGTTGATTTCATACAGGTTGGCCAAGGCAACCAAGTACTCGACCAAGCCCAGGGGCGAGATGGCCTCCAATTCCTGGGGGGACATGTTGTCGATGTCTAAATTGTCCTTTTTCTTGCGCAAGAGACGCTTCATGGTGCTCTGATGGACGAGAAAGTGCTCATTGTTGAAACAAGTCATGTAGCGGTCAAACTCGTCCTCGATGATGGCACGGTAGTTTTCTGTGCGGGCATTGTAGACCTTGGCCCAGTGCTCTATGACGCCCACGAGAATCTTTGAGTAGCCCAGATCCGCACTCACATCGGCCTGTTCCTTGAGCATGGTCAAGGGCATCTTAAAGTCCGGCAAAACGTAGACCAGCGCGTCAATCTCAAGCATTGCCACCTCGCCATCCACATAGTCCTCAAATACTTGGTGGTAGGTGTATGAGTGTGGAGCTGTTCCATCATTGCGCGAGGTAAACACGGACTTTTCCTGTTTCATCAAATTAGCGTTCCACTCGTCCATCTTGCGTGTGATGATTCCAAGGTAGTCTCCGAGCACCTGGCTCTTGAGTTCCTCGCCAATGATGGAGTCCACCTTCTTCTTGTCAAATAGCGACGCGACGAGCTTGGTGTAGTGGGAATCGTACGCGAGGATACGAAGGAGGTCCTCGGCCGGCGGATCCGTCCGAACAATGCTCATGGTGTGCTTGTGGAGTTGTTCATGGTACACTTTGTGGATGTAGTCTGCCACAGCCCATTCGGCTGGGAAATGGCTTGCAAATGTCTCCACGACAAACCGGAGCTCATCCTCAAGCCACTCGAGATTATCATACACAAGCATGCGGTCGTGCTCAAAATGCTCCACACACTGTGAAAACGTATCCTCGAGGGACTCCGCAAGCCGTTTAAAGAAAAACTCACGGTATCCACGTACACGGCCACGGAAAGTTTCATACGAAACCGTCCGCATATCCTTATTTTGAAGCCCCAACAGAGCCCTTAATGCACACTTGAGGTCCTCGCGGTGCTCAAACTCCACTACGGCCACCACCTTGCACGCAAGGGCAGAGTTTCCCTCCTTGATGCTCTCTGTGAGGGAGGTGATCGCCTCGCTGAGTAGGTCGTCAAATAGCGCCACCAGCCGCGCCAATGGCGCCACAATCTTGCTTACAATGCTCTTCATGTCGTCCAGGAGGCGGAGCGTGTCGCACTCGAGAAATTCGCCCATGTTGCGGGCCTGGTTGAGCGCATAGTGGATCTCAAAGAGCCTCGGAAGGGTGTATCCGAGATCGCTGCGCATCCGCCCGAGCTCCTGTTCTGTGAGCCCGTTGAGCCGCAGGAGATACGCCTTGAACCCGGATATATCCGTGTAGAGGCCGCTCACTTGTGTGAGAAACTGGTTCACCGTGGTCATGCTGTTGATTACCGTGTAGTCCTTGATGTTAACCGCGTCCTCGTGGACCTGATTGATCTTGTTGATGTTGCTTTTGACCGCATTGAGCTTGGTGGCGGCCATGCTGAGCTTGTTGAGGTTGTCCATGATGCTGTCGATCTGGAGGGCGGTCATATTCAGGAGTTTGCTGTCGACAGACTGTTTTTCCTTGATGAACTGTTGTCGGAGCTGGGGAATCCTCCCGAGGTCCTCCTCGGTTTTGATGAGGGTGGAGATTTTGGATAGGACGTCCATGAAAATAACAATAAAAAGCAGTAGCGAAAAGCAGTAGCGAAAAGCAGTAGCGAAAAGCAGTGAGCGAAGCGAACTGCTTTCGCTCTACTTTTCTCTCTGATTTTTTGAAGCTGCTGTTCGCGAGCTGCTTGTCTCGCTCGTTAAGAGCAGCAAGCGAAGCGAGCTGCTCCCTTTTTTTACACCTCTTTGGTCTCTCCTTGCTCTTAGCTGCTCTTAGCTGCTCTTATAGCTCTTAATAGCTGATCTTGTTCTCTTTTATCTGCTCTTGTAACTCACTGACTGCTTACTGTATGTCACTGCTTCTGTATAACTCACTGTTATATCTTCTCACGTCATCTTGGTCTCGCCACTGCTCTATTTTTCTGTTCGCTTCGCTTAGTCACCCTCCACCTATGATAAGCGACATTCGCTCAGTTCACTCCTGTCTTCTTATTCCTCTATCTTCTTAGTTCCTCATCTTCTTCTGCTCGCTTGGCCCTTCTAGTACTTCAGCCCGTTACTTGTTCACTCCTTTATTTCTTGCAGCCATTTGCAACCCAAATGTTGCAAAAATTTGACCCACAGTTGAGCTTACACAAATGATAGTACAACCATTATCACACTCATTTGAATATCTTAGCCCTAAAAGTACCATACATACCCTCTACAGAGTCATACCCATAGTGAGCTTGTATGAAAATCCCCATCAATAATACACCAATTTTGAACATCCCTAGCACCATTAAGACACAATATGTGGAATCCTTTAGCACCATTAATACATATGTTGAGTCCCTTAGCACCATTAATACATATGTTGAATCCTTTAGGACCGTTAATACATATGTTGAATTCTTCAGCACCATTAATGCACCCAAACTTGCACCTCAATAATACCACACGGCAAACTCTATGTATCTCCAGTCTAGAGTGAATACTCTCATCTAGGCCCGTTGTCACTATTTGGATCATTTAATTCCCAGCATGCTCATCAACATTATCTCATTGTAATGTCATTTCATAACTGTCCACATATTACTGTCATGGGTATACATAGTGGCTCCCTAATTTGTGAAACTCATTAATGAAGAGATGAGAATTCATTGATCATTCATGAGCACCACTCATTAGAAAGCATGGAGTTTGTAAATTAATAAAGCTCGTTCATCTTGAGTACTATCTGATACTTTTTTGGGAGCACCCATATTTCTCTGTAACTATTTCTATTGCATCGTCACTATTCACAAGTGCTTATCTGGGTATAGTGGTCTAGAGCGATTGTTCAGTGTTATATAGGGTTAGATAATGTTCCATTCCGAGACACAGAATCACCTACAGCATAAAAGGTTGTAAGACAAGTATAAAGGAAAGTGTAGACTGAGGCTGTAGAAGTATAAAGGTAAAAAAGTGTAGCCTGAGACTGTAGAAGTATAAAGGTAAAGTATTTTAAAGGCTGAAAAGACGAAGTATAAAGATTGTAAAGACTATAGAAATAAGCTGTGAAGACTGAAAAGTGTAAAGGGAAAGTCTGTAGAATAAGGCTGTTGGACGTTAAATGTGAAAAGATTGTAGAGTATAAAGGCTGTGTTCTAACAAAGATGTGTAGAATATGGAGTTGTCAAGGCATTCAAAAGCAAGATATGAGAGGGATTGAGATGCCCCAAATGGAACGACTGTTTATGTATATCCGTGTTTTGTTTGTTTATTTACATTTTTCGCGTTTTTTTTATCATATTTGTAGTACGGTTATAATTGCAACCATCGTCAACAGTTAGAAGTCACGAGACAGGATAATGAGACAGGATAATGAGACAGAATAAACATGAGTAAATAAACATGAGAAAAAATCACTCATCGAGATAATCAATGATGAGGCCATGATAAGAGTAATTGTTGATATTCAGTCTAGCTTTACATTTATAGCAGCGTTTCCACTGGCAATTGTACCCGCTTTTTTGTAGTGGTTATTGTACCGGTTTCTGTATTTTAGTAGCACCTGGGGTTTCGTTCCTTCAAAAGCACTTTACAAATTCTCTACATTCCATCCATATCCTTTTCTGCAACCAGGACCCGTTGCGACATCTTGGGCTAAACTGACTTGCATATTAAGGCTGGTACTAGTGGCATTTCGAGATCCAGAGTAAGCCCAGACCATAGTGTTGGTTTTTTACGTCACTGGGGGCTCTGGGACTGATGGAATGACAAGCTATAAACCTTGCCACTAACTCCTCTCCATAGCCAGCTTGTCTTGACTGTGTGCTCATCCATAAGAAACTTATCACATATCTCCTTATCATTACCCTCACTTATCTCTACTCTCCTCAATCACCCTTATCTCTCTCTCTCCTCCATCACCCTTATCTCTACTCTCTCTCCATCTACTCTCTCTACTCTTTCTCCATCTACTCTCTCCATTATTCCTCTACGTTTTTATCGATACTATTCTTCTCCTATCTACCGCGTCTTTCTCCCGTTCGTTCGACTCTCGATTATGGAATGGATCATGTCAGTCCAGCTCACACTCCATCACGCGGGTCCAACGCTCACGATCAGCAGATGCCTCATATCCTTCAAACAACCCCGAGCGTGCCACAAGCAAGGCAGTCGAAGGCATGTCACCTGGCAACCGTTACGCCTACTATTCTACCGTTCATCACCGTTTCACCTGACTCAACTGTTCATGTCCCTGTCTGATTATCTTTTAGACAGTCAGCCTTCATAGCCTGTCTCAATTTTTTTCGCCCGACGACCGGCTCGGAAACCTGCCTCATTTTCGCCCCAACAGGCCGGCTTCATAAACCTCTTTGTTCTTTAAGGCAGGCTGGGCTATTCATTAGCCCTCCAACCGGCAAGCCCCCTGGGCTGCTTATTAGCCCTCTTTATTTTTCATCGTCAGGCAAGCTGGGCTACTATTAGCCCTCTTTATTGTTCCTCGCCCAGGCAGCTGGGCTATTCATTAGCCCGCGTTACTGTTATCGCCCAGCCGGCAAGCCGCCTGGGCTATTCATTGAAATTCCTTATTGTTTATCGCCCAGGCAAGCCTGGGCTATTAGCCTGCCTATTGCCTCTTATACCTCCTCCCATACCCATAATACCCCATCACAGGACTCCCTCCCCCCTGGTAAAACCCCTGCGGTATAAACTCCGGGTACATCGGGGGTTGTCCCATTGGAAACTGGTACATCATGAATGGCTGGGCCATTGGGGGATTCTGCCCCTGGGGCAGCATGCTTGGCAGGTACTTTGCCAGGGGCTGCAACATTGGAGTCGGGCCAAACGGCGAGCCTGGAATGACCATCTGCGGCACCGGCATCATTACCCCATACCCCTTGAGCGGGGGGAACAACGCCTCGTGCCCCTCATCTACAGAAAAGTCCCACGTTGGCGGCGTCTTGAAGGGCTTATCGGGAACCGTGCCAGCCTTCTTGACTGTGGCAAAGAGACTAAAGGCCACACGAAAGTTGTGGGTTTTCTCACGCTGGGACTCGGCCGTCGGCACACGGCCGCCAAAGAAGTCTGCGGCCGGGATCTGGTGGTGTTTCTTGAACAGGGCCAGGCCGCCGGGATAGGCGCGCGAGTTGGCGGCACGCGGCGAGCTCTGTGTACGGGCATACTGTGGCGCTGCTGGTGCGGCGGGGGTGAACGCCGCGGCCTTGGGGTTGGGCTTGAAGGCCTTGCCTGTTTTTTTCTTGGGCTGTTGTTTCTTGAGGATCTCGTCTTGCTTGAGCTTGTCTTTGGCGAGGATGGGGAGGAGGTCGTTGGGCATTTTGTGGGGGATCTTGAAGTTGGCCGAAAACTCCCGGAGCGAGTTGATTTCAGACTGTGCGTTAAGCCGGAAGCTGTCCTTGGTTTTTTCCTTGGTGACGTCTTTGTTTTCCTTGATCTCTTTATCCTTGGTGTTGTCCTTAATCTCTTTGTCCTTGTTTTCCTTATTTTCTTCTCTCTTCTCCCTCTCCTCTTTGTCTCTCTCCAAACCCCTTAACGCGGCCATGAGTTCGATACCCCGGGTGTCTCTAGCCACGCCCGAGTACTTGTCCTCCTCGTCCAAGCCCAGATCATCGACGGCCAAGCCCCGCTCCTCGAGAATGTGCCTGTTGCCCGAGGCCTGGCCCTCTATTTCACGGGCCAAACGATCGGCCCGCGCCACACGCTCCGCGTAGTCGGGCGCACTGGTATCGATCCGTGTGGTGTACAAGTGCTCGTCGTAGGTGCTCTCCACGCCAAACTTCTCCTTGTTGGCCTTGAACTGGTCCCACTCGCCACTGCCGTCGAGCGAGAGGTCAGTTTCGGTCCCCACCTCGTCGGGAACCCACCGCTGGAGCTCCCGCTCGCGGTACACGCCTCCCGCAATGTCCGTGTCGGTCTTGAACCGTGGCTTGGGCGACGTGCTCTTGGCCTTCTTGCTGATCGCAGAGAGCGTGTCTGCCATCGTCGGCTTGGCCTTGCCCTTGTTTTTGGGTGGCGTCTTGCGGTGGCCTTTCATAACACGAATAAAAAAGAATTCGTAGGAATCAGATATACATATACATAGCATACATAGCAGATATAGTTTCGCCACCGAAGATGGCGATACTGATACATGGCAGACAGTAAATTAATCACATGATAGCAGGTGTGAAGGACAACAATACACAAAGTATCACACAGTACCACATAGTACACAGTCATGAAGAATACAGTAACAGATACAGTACATACAGCAACAGATACAATAACATACAACAACAGATACAATAACATACAACAACAGATACAATAACATACAACAACAGATACAGCATTCTTATCAGAATAATGCACAGATAAAGCATTCAGTAGTAGTTCAGTTCATTCAGTACATTCAGATCATTATATTCAGCTCATTCAGTACATTATTCAGCTCATTCAGTACATTATTCAGTTCATTCAGTCATTAGTACACGACATACCACTACTTGCTCCTTCTGTCTAACGACCGAGGCTGGGCACTGTGACCAGTAGGTATAAACGAGCAGTCTATGTAGCCGACAGCGAACACAAAGTCGTGTGGTGAGGCGGGGGGTTGACAAAGAGGTCCAGAGTTGTCTACCAGTCTAGCTGTCTAGATGTCCCTGTTACTAGCTAATACTCCGTAGAGATATCTGGCGAAATTTGTGACGTACTGGTATGGTTAGTCGCGGTATTCGTGTATCGGGTATGCCTGAGGCCGAGAGAAGCCAGAGAGAAGTCAGAGAAGCCAGAGAGAAGTCAGATAAGTCAGAGAGAAGCCAGAGAGAAGTCAGAGAGAAGTCAGGAGACTATAGTACCTGTAGCAGATAGCCACATTGAGCAGAGATAGCCTTTGTGTACTGTAGCCAGATAGACCACGCTACTCAGTGATCTGTATGTGTTTCGCGTATTTTACAGCAATCATCCTTAGGTCCTTGATCTTTCGCAAGGCCACTATTGCAGTCCCCTAAAGTCATTCGAATTTCTAATGAGCTATACTGTTAACACCTGTATGTGACTTCACAGGATCCAAAAACAGTTCGATCTACCTGGCATATCATACTTCTGACTTCATTCATAAACACCACATAGTATCCCTGGCCTAGGCCGATGTAGGTGTTTTTGCCTTCTGCACCTCGTGGATCCAATTACACATCTTGTGATCTTTCAATATCACTAGTTGGAGATTCATAATACTTGCCTTAAATAATAGCGATATTATTTCGAATACCTGTATAACGCAAGAGTTTTTAGGAGAGTAATGGAATAAAGCATTCAATAATATACTTACTGCAAGATTGGGACCGTTCAATCCTTTCTCATCTTCGTATCGCAGGTTGGAGATCTGAAAATGGAAATGTTGCAAATCGTTATGAGCCCAGCTCACCACCCAAGTATGTGAGTGGCCTGAGCAACGGTCAACAGGTGCTACATACTGGGTGCAAAAAGGAGAAGAAAATAGGCATGAGAAGGTAGATATTTCATTCGATTACCAATCATATACATGGTAGCAATAGCAGTTAATGACGGCTCTCGATCGTTCCAAAACGTTTTTTGTCAGGTTGCGCTCAAGCGTCTATTCTAGAACGTATTATGTACTCATGGAAGGTAATACTACCGTACTACATGTAAGCTACTATTGCATGTAAGAAATGTTGTCCAAGGAGTTAAGAATCCCTCCCGAAGCCCCGGGATTCATACCCCGCTTATCGTGCATTACACATCTCGACTCCTTCAGAAGATGTGTAGGTCAATATGATCTATAGCACCCCTATTGCTGCAAGTGGACCCCGCTCCACCTATAACGCCTCCGCACTTTCAGAGGAGGCTGGTTTGCTTAAATACGTACCTATGTCCTTCAAATAAAGTAAGTCAGTTAGTTCACATCCCCAACTCAGTAGTGGAATCCCTAACAACTCATATTAGATTCACTCGCCTGCCTATACACAGAAACGCCTTACTCTAGCTACTGTTTGGATTTCAAGACTGCGATTCTCATGTGTCAGCAAGCTGTTACTTTCAATCGCCTTGTCCAGTTGTGGGTGGGATTTCTGTCCAGGAAAGTGTGTCATCTACCTTCTGCCTGCCTTCTTTTCGATTGCGCTTCTGAATTCAATCATTATATCTGTTAGTCAGCTTCCCGTACCTTAATCATAACTACTGGCCTGGCAAAATCATTAGTATCTATTTATCAGCCAGTTTGCAATAACATCTGTTATTCAGCTTCATCGTACTACTTAATCATTAATATCTTATCAGCCAGCTTGACCATTCTATATTTATATCTGAAAAGGTCCGCATTTCTTAATCAATTTCTGTAGGCCTGTCCTACTCAAGTCATTAATATTTGTATTGATCAGACTTCATCTGTCTTTCTTCACCATCAAGCTTATGAAAGGCTACGCCGGTCCTATTTTAATCATTATCTCTCGGCAGGCTTGCCATCCTACCTTATCATTAATATCTCTCGGCAGGTCGTCTACTTTAATCATTAATATCTGTATATCAGACAGGCCACGCCTGTCCTACATAAATCATTATCTGTTTGGCGAGACTCCGTCTGCCTACTTTAAGTAATAGTATATGTTTGGCCAGACTTCGTCTGTCCTACTCAAGTCATTATGTGTTTATCGGCCAGACTTTGTCTGTCCTACTCAAGTCATTAATATTTGTATTGGCCAGACCTCGTTTGTCCTACTTCACTCATCTCTGCTGTTTATCGGCCAGACTCCGTCTGTCCTACTTTAAGTATTAATATATGTTTATCGGCCAGACTTCGTCTGCCTACTTTAAGTAATTAGTATATGTTTCTCGGCCAGACTCGTCTGACCTACTCAAGTCATTAATATTTGTATTGGCCAGACTTCGTCTGTCCTACTTCACTCATCTTTGTTATTTATCGACCAGACTTCGTCTGTCCTAATTCACTCATCTTTGTTGTTTATCGGCCAGACTCCGTCTGTCCTACTTTAAGTATTAATATATGTTTATCGGCCAGACTTCGTCTGTCCTACTTTAAGTAATTAGTATATGTTTTTCGTCCAGACTCGTCTGTCCTACTCAAGTCATTATGTGTTTTTAACAGCACAAACTCCCCACCCCCATCTCCACCTCCACCCCCCAATACCTCCTCACAAACTCCCTCACAAACTCCCTATCCTGCTCGCTATACGGATCCAAGCGCATGTCCACGAAATCCGAATACGTCAACTCCAAAAAACCCCTTCCCTTCTGTTCTTCCATGACCTCCTCCACTAGCACCACAAACCTATTAATTCTGCGGTGAAAACTGCCCACCACATTCACCAACTGCATAAGATCCACCAGGCCCACCTGGAAGATTGTAGGACTCACTTTGGCCGCTGCCCCGGCACTGGCGAACCACAGGAACGCGTTCCAGAACAGGCCGCTCCACAGCCGCAGCTCCGTCTGCTCATACCACCATTGCGGCTCGTTCTGCACCTCTGCGTGCCCACGAACGGCCGTACTCACCGAATACGTCGTGTGGACCGACAAATCGTCTGTCGAGATATTCAGGTGATTTGTAAGTGTCAACCTGAGGGACGGGACCTGAAGGAACGTACTGGAGTCATTGCTGTCTTGATTGATTTGTGGTGACTGACTGGAGTTGTTGAAGTTTCCTGGCCTGCTTCCAAACAACTCTTGGTAGAGAACCTTGAAATTCGAGTAGTCTGCCTGGGTGGCTTTGATTTGGTTCCCATGAGAATCCTGAATTTTGACCCCCTCATGGAGTATTATAGCAATATCGTAGCACTTGTGTTCAAGTAGTATGTCATCGTTTGTTACCCCAATGTAGCCCGGGGTCTCCAATAAAGCCGTCCCAAGATCCGGTAAGCCCACCGTGTACACCGGAACCGACTGCTCTGTGTCTAGGTCGCTTTTGGGGATGCTGGCGAGTAACGAGAGGACGTATGTGAAAGCATTCACCGCAAAATACTCGGTATCCTTATTCATGATGAGAATCCGTTTCCGCAACAAGGCCTGCTTGTGCGCCACGTACACGAGAGGTCCCAATGTCTCTACAAAGTCGGCGAGCTTGGCAATGGGGTGGTTCTGGAGGCTCTTGGACGGGGCCATGGTGTCGTACGCACGCTCCAACACGCTGAAATCGCTATAGTTTTCCGTCTCGAGGAATTCCACGAGGTGCGAGTCCAAAAAGTCAATGTACTCCCATCCCGTGTTGAGGTACTCGTTGGGCTTCCAATCGGCATGAATCGGCTCGCAGAGCATCCCGAGCGAGTACATTTTGACCCCAGCCCGATCCCCGGCCTCACTGTCCCGTGTTTGGTACTGCCGAAACCTCCCGAGCCCGTAGTAGAGCTTCTCTCCGTGGAGATGGCTCACAAAGACGGTCGCCGCAGCCGTGTTGTGGATCCCAGATGGGAGCACTTTGTAGTCGAGCCCATCAAGGGGTATCAGCGACTTGGACCACACTAATGAGTACCCAGTGTGGACGTCAAAGTGCGCGAGAAAGAGAATCATAAAAATTACCAATCCATACAATATATCATTATATACAATATCCATAGAACTTCCAGAGAAATCCACAGAACATACATAGAAATCCATAGAGATCCAAGAGTATCGATGAGAAGAGAATTGAAATTAGATTCTTGTACTATGATTAAGATGAAAGTTGACCTGCATATAGGACCAAGATGCATACAAGACCAAGACGCATACCAATATACACTACCTAAGAGCATTCACCAATCTACTAAATAAGACCATTCAGGTTGGCTGTCTTACAAGTAGTCTATTCTAATCATTCAGATTGGACTGCCTTTCAACATTTTGAGTCCTGGTATACCAGGCACTGTACAGTTCTATAAGTTAGTCTAAAGAGAATAGTCTAGGTACTCTATAGAGGTAGTCTAGACTAATCTAAGATTTTATCTATGTTGCCTTCATGTATGAGGAATTGGTTCAGTGCACCTGATGTATTTGTCATAGGTACGGTCAGTCATTCATAGGCCAAATACTATCACTGTGGTGTGTCATGCGAATAGCGGTGATTTCTGTACTAAACTCAAGTTCATGGTACTACTGTAACACAGACTATTTTAATGGTACTATGCATGACTGTATTTATGCAATTTCATTCTACTCAGCCTCTTATTACTCCTCGAGTCGGCTTTAGTCAGCATAGCCTAGTTGATGTACAGTTTTCAGCTCTGCTTATTCAGTGTCTTTAGTTCCACAGAGTATGTTGCCAGTAAACCGGTACACACAGTGGTGCGAGGAAGTAAAACAGGTATTTGGAACGGCGGGTTCTTTGTAGATTAAGAGTCAGTGGTACGAATGTCTACACCAACCGATCGATAACGTAGACTTTCTCTGCACCGGTAAGCCTGAGCACACAGTGAGACGTGGAGAATTCACTGAGATAGTCTAAATGATAGTGTTTCACAAACAGCAATGAAAATAATACCCAGTACGCAGGTGTATCGCTTGAAGAATGGAAAATGCATTTATATACCTTACACGACTCAACAGGTCTGAACATGTCATTTCTGGGAAGGAAAAGGGACTAATGCGCCATGCCTCGTAATGTAGTTCATACTCACTATCACCAGCATGGGTATATTCATGTTGAAAATAGTAAGGTGCAGGGTATACGCTTCTGACTAAGAACTCCCAATATGTGACGATCCAGCAGCTATTGGTTCAAACGTATCCGGCATTTTTTCAGTCAGATTCTAAGCAAAGCATGTGCATTCTTAGAAGCATTAGCTTATCACAGATAAAAGTTCAAATTAGCTGATCGGAAGATATCTGCCACATTAGCTGAGAAGATATCAGTCTTAGCTGATCTCACTCTGTATGCTTCACTGGAGTTCTACATGTACATGCTTTCATATTCATTAATCCGTCTTCATGCTGAGAATTCAAGCAGTATATACATTCTATAGCATATTCATGGAATTTTATTGAAATTCCCAGATCATTGTCGAGCATTTCTGTATGTGTGTATGACATCTGTTTCATTTGTGATATCATTTATATCTGTGAACATCTGTATTAACATCTGTATGACATCTGTTTCAGTTGCGATATCCTTTATATCATCTGTGAACATCTGTGAACATCTGTATGATCTTTCATTCTCTGTATCATCATCTACTATGCTCTTATTCTCAAGATGAAATTCACCACCACGGCGACCAACAAGAAGACACACAACATGGTTGGGCCGAAGCGGTCGTCATAAGGGCCCGAGCCCCTCAAGCGGATGGCCTTGGCTCTCCAGTGGTAGGTGATCAAAGCATAGACCATGGTCAACATGGCGATGAAGGTGAACAAACCAGCACTAACTCTCCCGACCTGGTCGCCAAAGTTGAGCAAACCAACACCGAGGGAGCCCAAGATCACGGTGAAGTTGAGCCACGAGAGGAACGTTCTCTCGTTGGCGAAAAAGACCTTGGGCTCAACACGCGCAGGAAGGGCGATTCTCTTTTGGTTCAGCAACATGCAGATCTGGGGGGATTATGCGTTTTTATATAGGCACGTGGGAAAAAAGTCCAGGGGTGAAACGTCAAGCAAAATGCAAAGCCGACATGGCAAAACCATTGGAACCAGATGGGAGAGGACTATACATGGGTTTGACTAGGATGAGAGGAAAGGTGTGCTCCATCAGAGTCAGTATGTGCGCACGTGTTTAATTATGCAATAGATGTAATTAATTAATGAAATGAAATGAAGATGCTGAGAGATTAGGTGGGTTAAAAAAAGATGACAAGGACTTGAGCATTCTGACGGATGCACACAAACACACAATAGGTACATAGACAGACATATATACATAGACATATATACATAGACATAGACATATATACATAGACATAGACATAGACATAGACATAGATATAGACATAGATACATATCCATTATATAGACATACAGACATATGACCTCACCATCATCCATCTACCTCTACTCTATGTGTACCTACTCTGTTTGTACCTACTCTATGTTACCTACTCTGTTTGTCCCCACCATACGGTAATATAAGACCCTGTGCATAAGAGCTGGCCTGAAGAGCCTGAGTCGCCATACTAAGGCGTAAGTATTGATTCTATGGTGGGAGTTTGGAGAGAAAGATCCCACCCGAGTGCTGGTGTAGAGTAGTGACAGAGCGTCATGAGAGGTGGAAATAGAGTTGAGTGTCTGCGTTCAGTGTAGCCACGACCCAGCATGTTGGGAAAGCAGTTCAGAGCTACGATTGAAGATTACATTGTTTCCTTAAATAGATTTTTTAGTAGATTTTTCAAGATTGTTTTGTTATTGTTGGAGAATTCGAGTTGAGCCAAATATTGGCTGAAAGTTGAAAAAATTAACGAATATTTCACATCGTCTCAAGTGCGCAATATATAACACATCTATCGATACATCACCTCATAACCCTGTAAACTTGCTCGCCCATCACCACCAACCTACAAAGATTCATGACGATGAAGAATTGATTAACCGAACTAGACAAAGTCCTTTTTTCTACATACCCAATTGTATGACATATTTCCATTATCTTTTTCTCAGAAATGCTTCACTAGCTCAGTTGGCAGAGCGTCAGTCTCATATCATCTGGTGTGTAATCTGAAGGTCGACAGTTCGAACCTGCCGTGGAGCATTTTTTCCAGAATATCAAAAGATCCATATTGGCACATCGCAGAAATATCAAAAGAGTCATATTGGCACATCGCCTTCTTATGTCGATAATTCATCTGATCTTGCTTTTTTTGAACTATTTGACCTAGGTATTCTGCCTATTTGACTAGATTTCCCTCGACACTAATTCTAACTCTGAACTTAGTTCTCATATATCTCCCCCAGTCTGGTCTATTCTCCAGTGGTCTATTCCTCCAGTGGTCTATTCCCCAGTCGGTCTATTCCTCCAGTCGGTCTATTCCTCCAGTGGTCTATTCCTCCAGTGGTCTATTCCTCCAGTGGTCTATTCCTCTCTATAGCCCACTCACTTCGACTAACTCAGACAATCGAGTAGCTTTTCTATTCATCGTATCTTCGATCTACATATTTCCAGATCGCATCAAGTCTAGCATTACTGTCTAGTCATTACCAAGCATGCAAGGGCAACTTATAGGCAAGTCAAAGTATACGAGTTAACAGCATAGGTGAATCATTGAAGGTGGATAAGCCTGTCAAACATAGGTAAGCCTGTCCGAACATAGGTTAGCCAAGTCCATAAGAGTTCCATAATACAATTGCACTATTATTCTACTCCAACAGTTGGCTGCCTACGAGTGGGTATGAGATATTAGGTTTTCTTCGTGTATTGTACTTTTATCTTTTTTAGCGCGTCGTGCACAAAAAACACAACATGCCATGATGTCTGCCGAACGACTGCAAAGCAAGCGGCACTTCAATGAAGAGGACAGCACGTTCCTCCCCCCCGCATTATCGTCATACAGCATTGCGCTTCTCAACAACGCGCCCAAGGACAACATAATAGGCATCTACGAGATGGACTTTCCCCAGGGCAAACGACGGGCCAGCAACTTCAGAAACAGGCTTTCTGTACACTTCCAGGAGGGCAAGCTGGAGTCAGAGGAGGAAAAGCATAATGGGTCTCTCGAAGAGGCGCCCAGCACCGCCGTTTCGTCGCTGCCGGCCAAGACCCCCGCCAGTGTGGTGAAACGAATGAGGGGCTCCCGTCGCTTCGGCAAGGTGTTGGGGCCCCCTAAACGCACTTCCAGAATGAGCGACACGTACGAACTGATGGAGGAAACAGCATCCAGTGCGTTTATGCGTGCATTGATCGAGAAGAGGTCTCCAAGGAGGAAGGAGAATGATAAGAGTGAGAATGAGGGCGATGTAAGCATAGAAAGTGAACAGAGTAATGGGAATGAGAATGAAAAGATGAGGAATGGGAATGAGAATGAAAAGATGAGGGATGAGAATGAAAAGATGAGGGATGAGAATGACTTGAATGTGAGGAATGAGAATGACTTGAATGATGTGAGGAATGAGAATGACTTGAATGATGCGAGAAATGATAGGAACTTGAATGACCTGAGAAATGATAGGAATAACTTGAATGACCTGAGAAATCATCTGTCTGTGGACGAGAACAAACCGATTGAAGCCTTCGATCCCAACAAGGAAAACATACACAGCAGAAAACCCGTGATCGAGGGAGAACGGGTCCCGTTGAATGAGATTCCCGTGAATCTTTTTCGCGTTCCCGACAAGCACGACCCGTTCAGCAAACCAAAGAGGAGGGTGGAAACGAGCCGAATAGAAATAGACAAAGGACAGGAAAATAGAAACGGCTCGGCGGATAGCAAAGGCATAAGCATAAGGAACAGCGATGTTGGAAGCATAAGGAATAGCGATGGTGGAAGCATAAGGAATAGCGATGGTGGAAGCATAAGGAATAGCGATGTTGGAAGCATAAGGAATAGCGATGGTGGAAGCATAAGGAATAGCGACTTTGGCAGCACACGGAATAGCGACATTGGAATGAGCAACATTGAAAATGGAACCATTAGAAATGATCTGAAAGGATATCTGAAAGATTACGATTCAAAAGACCCCAAAAAAGCTTTGGAGGAGCCGCGAAAAAAAAGCATCACCATCAACGGGCGGCAGTACGAGAAACTCGAGCTTCTTGGGCGCGGAGGCTCGTCCAAGGTGTACAAAGTGAAGGCGCTCGCCAACTCACGACTCTATGCCATCAAAAAAGTGACCTTTGACCAGTTCGAGGACCTGTGTGTGGCGGGCTTCAAAGGCGAGATCGATCTCTTGATGCGGTTGCGGCGCCTGGAACGCGTGGTCAAGCTCGTGGACCATGCTATTGGCGACGGCAGCATCTACTTGGTGATGGAGTGCGGTGATTTGGACCTCGCACATGTTTTCCAGACAAAGCTCGCCCATGCCAAACTCGATCTTGGCTTTGTGCGCTACCACACCGTGGAGGTTCTCAAGTGCGTGGAGACAGTGCACCAGGCTGGCATCGTCCACAGCGACCTCAAGCCCGCCAACTTTCTCTTTGTTCGTGGAGTGCTCAAAATCATCGACTTTGGTATCGCCAACGCAGTCCCAGAACATACCGCCAACATCTACCGCGAGTCCCAGATCGGCACGCCAAACTACATGGCCCCAGAGGCGCTCGTGGAGCTCCTGCTGCTTGGAAAGAACACCTGGAAGGTGGGAAAACCCCTGGATGTGTGGTCCTGTGGCTGTATCGTGTACCAGATGATTTACGGAAAACCGCCCTATGGCGGATACAGTGGAAATCAGCGAATCATGGCCATCATGAACCCACAAGTGAAGATTGCGTACCCTGCCAAGGGTCTAGGGGGCGTGCAGGTGCCGCTCAGTGCGATTGAGCTCATGCAAAACTGCTTGGCACGAAATCCCCAGGAACGCTGGACCATTGCGCGGTGCTTGTCGTGTGATTTCTTGAAGCCAAAGGTGGTGAGTGAGGATTTTATAAGGGATTTGGTCCATCTGGCAGTGAATTATGGGTATAATAAGCGGGGTCTGCAGATGAGCACGGATGTGTATGATGCGTTGGTGGAGAGTGTGATGAAGCAGATTGAGAATTTAAATTATGCATAGTCTTCAGGGCGAATGTGAGCAGTACACTGAGCGAAGCGAAGTGTACTGCGAGTGACCGAAGTGTATCATAATGAATGTACACTGAGCGAGCGAAGTGTACCGAAGTGTATCATAATGAATGTACCTTTTCTTCGCTCAGTGTATCATAATGAATACACTTCGCTTCGCTAGTATATCATGAGCATTTACACTTTGTTGCTAGTGTATCATGAGCATTTACGCTTGCTTCGCACAGTGTATCAAGGAGACGATAGGTGAATAGACATGAACGGCAGAATGTACACATGCTTATTTGGTTTTGACATCCTGGAACAGCACAACCCTAAGAATAGCTGGAGCATATGAGCAATATCAAATATCTTGCAGATTTTGGTAGGTCAACTATAAGACTTCATCATAAGCAAGTGGGAACGAAAATCATTGTATTTGAGAATTACTTAGAATCATTGGATCAAAGGAGTCGTATATTTGGGTAAGGTATTAGAATCATTAGTGTTAGGTAATCTACTGGAAACAGCTTAGATCGTACATTTTGAACATAGTAATGTAGCGGATGCAAAGTTTATCAGCTGGCACTGCGAAGTTGAAGTTAGCTTGATCAGAGTAGTCCAACTAACTGAGTCATAATTGAGAAGGTGGTTCATGAGAAACATAAATGAGAATAGTAGATTGAAATGAGAATCATAAATTGAAGGTGGATCTTGAGAATCATAAATTGAGAAGGATAAAATGAGATACATAAATTGAGAAGGATGAAATGAGAATCAGAATCATTATATTGAGAACCACCATATTTGGTGACCCAGTTAGACATTTTTTGAGTTTTCGAACGCAGATGGTTATGGGAGTTATGTTTTCAGACAAGCCAATTAAAACGACAATTGTTCCTAAAGTGAATTTCAGAGAGTAGGATGAGTCTATGGCCAGTAGAATAGTTTAAAAGTACTCATTGGATCAATACGGCTCGTGTGGATCAAAAGATGCTCTACTCATTCACATCAGCTATTTTGACGTAAATGTTAGACTACACCTAATTGGTTGTTATGCAGCAGGTCATGGCTCACCAAGGAGCTCGCTCAACCAGCAGATAGCAAGACAGCTACTCTCATGTCTATTCTCATACATAAAAGAATCATGGATGGGAAAATGGAGATTAAGAGTCAATCCAGAATACCACCTCGTCCTGTTGAACTTCGTGTACACAACAATAGCCTTATCTGTTTATTATGGAATATAGAAAGTCAATTCTGCTACGATGTATCCCCACATACTACACAAGACAATCACTACACACATTCGCTTCGCTCGAGCAATCCTAATGGAGCATGAATAGCACTTGAAGAAATACCGTAGAATTGGCGAGTTTTCTCCCATTTATATGAACAACTATACAGTACCAATTACTTCCACCATTTTTTAACCAACAGATTACGCACACTTTTTTCAGGACGTACCGAAAGCAATAGAGAGCGAGTGAACCCACCGTTTTTTTTAATGTTGATTAGCACGGTTGAATCCCGTTTCATGAGTGATGAGTGTATGAGGGATATAGTGATATGACAGATATGAAATCAAGAAGAACAGTTCAGCTTTCGAAGCTCCCTATGTTAACCAGTCAAGTAATAGATTTGAATTTACAATATGATACCCGCACCACAATTCATTCACTTCTTCAGTGCTCAACTACTATAGTCATTTATTGATCATTCATTTTATCTTCTATTCAGCACAGCTCAGGGGAAGTGACTATAGATTCCTGATAGGAAAAGGTCAGCATATACGTTGAGCAATATCAGTGGAATACCAGTGAGCACGTTACCAACTGTTGCTTTTCTTCACCACCATTCATAAGTCAGTCAAATGGAGAAGCATCTGTTGAACCAGATGCTTGAACCATCGATAGACACCAGCTATGACTGAGCACAGCTCAGCAAGCTGGTTAAGCCAGCGATGACAGCACGTGAGTGAAGATTCGTTGGGGAGGATCTGTCAGTTCTTTTAAACAGTGAGAGAAGTAGCGTGTAGATGATGCTGCAGTCACTCAACAACAGTTGATATGTACATCGTAGACAGGCAATCATTAACAGTGGTGATGTGTCACTCAATAGTGAGTACCTGTAGGTCGTTACCAGTCAGCAACATTAACATCAACAGCTTTGTAGATCTCAGTCACAAATATCGGCCCTGTGTTCAGACGACTATGTGATCAGCAACTTCGCCAGTGTGTGGGTACACAAACGAGCAAGTGATGAGCAAACATATTCAGACGATCAACAGGCACGTCCACCAACAGTGAGCGAAGCGAGCTGTTGATAAGCCAAAACATCCACACAACAGTTGCAGATCGCAATCATCAACATTAAGCAGAGCGAGCTATTGATATGCAATTGAAATCCATTCGTCCACAATTCTTTATTCCTGGAGATTCCCAATAACAGCCACTTAACAGTTCGCATACTATCGTATTCGAAATAGATAGCCACTCAACAGATTGCTCGCTTGCTGTTGATTCTCAGTGTTGATTCTAACTGTTGATTCTCACTGTTGATTTATTCCTGTTGGTTCGCAATCATCACTCATCAACAGTTCACTTCGTTCACTGTTGGCATTAACCAACAGTTCCTCACTGTTGATTCTCACTGTTAATTCGAGATCATGATCCACTCAACAGTTCGCTTGCTACTGTTGATTCTCACTCTTGATTCTCACTCTTGGTTCTCACTATTGATTAAACATCACATCAACAGTTCGCTTCGCTCACTGTTGATTCGGTAATCACTCACCAACAGCACTCAACAGTTCGCTTCGCTCACTGTTGGTTCGATATCACTCATCAACAGTGAGCGAAGTGAACTGTTGATTCTCACTGTTGATTCTCACTATTGATTAAACATCACATCAACAGTTCGCTTCGCTCACTGTTGATTCGATATCACTCACCAACAGCACTCAACAGCTCGCTTCGCTCACTGTTAATTTTAAATCATCCACTCACCAACAGTTCGCTTTGCTCTCTGTTGGTTCGATATCACTCAACAGTTCGCTTCGCTCACTGTTGATTCGAATTCTCACCGCTCACCACCGCTCGCTTCGCTCGCTGTGGTGAGCTTTTATCTAGGTCCCAACTTCTCCAAAACCCTCACCCCCTCCTCCTCCCACTCCCTCTTCCCCACCCACATATGCTCCTTATCCGCCATAATATTCGCCAACACCGCCCCCCCGATAAACACCATATGCCTTCTCCTCGGGGGGTCCTCGATTCTCACCTTAAACTTATCCAATCTGGACGCATCTCCATTCAACACACGCGTCAACCACAACTGCTTCAACTCCCTCTCCAACCTCGACGGCAAGCCCGGATACATGGACGAGCCCCCCGAGAGCACGATTGCCTTGAATAACGACGACCTGATATCAACGTCTGCCGATTGAATCGTGTTGAAAAGCGTCTCGCCCACACCCGGCTGCTCTACATCCACCAAATGGGGCTGAAAGAGGCACTCTGGGGCCTCGAACCTCTCGGAACCGACGCGAATCACTCTGCCGTCCGGCAATTCGTACAGCTCTACAAGCGTGGTTGTCTCGTGGGCCAATTTCGTGTCTAGATCGAGGTCATACGAAACATAGCACAACTTTTCCTTGATTTGGCGCACCGTCTCAAAGTCGGCGGTTCTGTTGAAGGCATACCCCCGGCGCAACAAGAGGTTGATGAGATTGCGTGTCACGTCTCTTCCCGCCACGTCCAAGCGTTTGGTGAGGTGGTTAAGAACAACGCTCTCATAAACAGGCACAATGTGTGTGACTCCATCACCCAGGTCCACCACCACTCCAGACGACAATCCCTGGGCATACAACGCAAGAACCGCTTGGATGGCCACGTAGACACCGCCAAAACCGTACTTTTCAAACATGACACTACACATGGTCTCCCTATTTTTGAGGGGGTTCATGGGGGGCTCGGTAAGGAGAATCTTTTCGCCCTCGGTGGGCTGTTTGAGCTTTTCGTAGAAGGCATAGTCCCACAAGTGTTCCATGTCCTCCCAGTTCTTGATGATACCATTCTCCATGGGATAGCTGATCTGGAGAAGCAGGCGGACGTCGCTGGCTTCGTTGCCGCACATAATGTCACGGAGCTGGACGTTGGGATCGATGAGATTGCGCTCTTCGGCACGGAGGATTGGCCGGCCCACAATGGAGGGGAAGGTGTAGTCGGGGAAGTTGGTCCCGGCACGGCCGATTTTGACAAAGCCGGTACCTTGGTCGAGGACGATAGGCGACATAAAAAAAACAACTAATTACAACAACTGAGCGAAGCGAAGTTGTTGGGTGTCAATTGGTTTAGACTCACCGAGCAAGAGATCGACTCACCTCGCTTTGCTCGGTGAGTCGCAATAATCATTGGACTACTTCAACTAGTTTGACTAATTTCACTAACCACTCTAGGGGATAGCAATTACTTCTGATGATAACTTCGCTTTGCTGTTTAGAGGATTTTCTTAACAATTGACACAACTGAGCAACGAAGTGTTAAGCCTAAGAATCACTGAGCGAAGCGAGGTGATTCTTAGGCGGTGATTCTTAGGCTCGAATAAATAGTAAGATATAGATACTGATTTGAGACCACTTATTTTGCCACCCCCTTTAGACTGCTTTACCAGTGGACCACTAATTTCTGAACAACAACCTCTTCGCTCAGTTGTTGAGGACATGATCAATGACAACAACCCTTCGCTAAGTTGTTGAGTATCAATTGGGTTTATAGAATAGAAAGTATACTCGCAACAAGACTCACCTCGCTTTGCTCGGTGAGTAATGAGCAGTAATAAAGATCTCTACCACTCACTTTTCCACTTAATTCCCACTCACACTATTCTATAACCCAATTACTTCCCTTTACCACCATAACCCCTTACTCCTTTTAATTTACCATAATTCTAGATTACTTAACTACTTACTTTCCATAGACCACTTACTCCGCATTCTTTACCCAGACCATACGTACACCTTACTTCCACTTCCCCTACCTCCACTTACTTCCACATACTTTCACTAACTTTCCACTTCCACTTACTTTCCTCTAGACCATTGACAGCCTTTATTCGAGTTAGACAGATTGCCGCCTTATGGTGCCTATCAGTACATCAATAATTGTCACTGGAAAACTTCGGTAATAAATGTCTACAGGCTTAACCATTTGTTGACTATCAAATGATACACATGCAATTGAGTATTTATTCGCTCTTCGAGTGAGAAGTGGCTTTTTGATGGTTACGATATAAGGACCCAATGATAGCATGTCTCTAGGGATGACTAACACGGGTACAATGGCTTCAACAGCTATACGGTGTAAATAGTTTATAACCTGTGTTTAATTTCACTAATCACGTCTAGATACCACGATTCACTGGATCACTAGCTTTACCAGATTTCACTAGTTTTCACTACTCAGATATTCTTCTACTTACCCACATTATTGGACTACTGTGGGAAGCTCAATAAGAAGAATTAATACGAGAAGCTGAATCAGACGAAATATGCACGTGTTGGTTCAATTGTATCGAAAGGACGATTTGGCAACTCTCCTTTTAGAATTGAGCTTCAATTACAATCTCTACTTCTAATAGTAGTTCTCTGCAGATCTAATAAGTGTTTTGGGCATCTGGCCGTAAAACACAACAATAACCAACAGCGAGTCATTGCTCAACCAGCGATGGGCTAGGTTTGCAATCTTTAAAGATGGACCCTCTAAATCTTGTCTCCTCATTCAACTAAAATCAAATAAGTTTGGTTATCAACCTCAACTACTACCGTTATAAAACAAATATAACACTATCGGACCTCTCATCTATCCATTCTTTTCTATTAATACCTAAGTCCTTCTCAATATTCCTATATGCTCTCTACCACTGGTGATTCTATTTGATTTCTGATAATCTAGCAATGGGGCCAAATAAACTGTTCTATGCTGTAGTATGTTCAGCTGATTCAGTCATTATCTTTTACTAACCTTCATACATAAATTTTTCGCAGCAGAGAGAAATAGCCATTCAATTGGCGATAGAGTTGCAAAAAGAGTAGGAATATGGAGTTTTAGTATAGTGATTGGAATTTCAAGGTAGTGGTGATTGGAGATCTAAGGAAGTGATTGGAATTTCAAGGTAGTAGTGATTGGAATTTTTAGTATAGTGATTGAAATTTCAAGGTATTAGTGATTTCGTTAGTTTCGGGGTATTGGAGTAGTCGGTATTGAGTGGAGGTCAACTCAACAGCAAATCAACAGCTCGCTTACTTTTGAGTGGCTATTGAATCTACGAAAGAGCAATACTACACCACTAATACTACACCACTAATACTCAACCTACACTAATACCCAAAACTCTTAATACTCACTCACCATGGAGCACGTGTCTTCCTACCCCTCACTCATTAGACGTTCCTTAAATAGCTAGACTATCCATATTGATGTGCTCGCCCAATGAGCTCGAAAAGCTCACTGAGAATGGCATGAAAGAATGTTAAGAAATCGACACTATTTAGAAGTTACTATCAGAAATTGTCGCTAAAAAATTGCAACAATCTCAGAAATCGCATTTCAGAAATTGTCACTGTTAAGAAGACTCTATTGAGAAATTGACACTGTTAAGAAATCGACACAGTTAAGAAATCGTCACTATTAAGAAATCTACACTATTGAGAAATTTGTTCCAGAAACTTCACTAAGAGAAATTGTCACTAACAAGAATTGGAACTATTTCGTCACTATTTCAGAATTGTCACTATAGAAATTGACACTATTAAGCTGTCACTATTAAATTGACATTATTAAATTGACACTATTAAATTGACACTATTATATTGACACTATTATATTGACACTATTATATTGACACTATTATATTGACACTATTAAATTGACACTATTTCAGAGATCGTTACTTTCAGAAATTGTCACTATTAAATTGTCACTATTTAGAAACTGTCACTACTAAATTTTCACTATTCAGAAATTCACTCTTCCGAAATTCACTATTTTAGTAATCTTCACTATTTAGAAATTGTCATTATTGAATTGCCACCATTAAATTGTCACTACTAATTATCACCATTCAGAAATTCACTCCTCAGATATTCACTATTCTAAAATCTTCGCTTCTAGTCCAGAATACTATCTCTATTAAAGTCCTTATCAAGTTACATTATCATACCGACATTCGCACTTACTCAGCGTTTCAAGGTCTTTCTCAAGCGCTTTAGATACCCTCATTCTCACATACTCTCGACTCATGCTCTCGACTCTAATCACTCTAGATGACTCGAATGCTCTTGATTACTCTTACTTGATACTCTTTCTTGATACTCTTTCTTGATACTCTTTCTTGATACTCTTTCTCTTGATACTCTTTCTTGATTCTCTTTCTATTACTCTTTCTCTCTCTCTTTCTCTTAATACTCTTTCTCTCTCTCTTTCTATTACTCTTTCTCCTCTTTCTCCTCACCCTTATACTCCGGCACCCTATAGGCAAACGTCAAGTAGGACGTATGGCTCTTCACCTCGGCCTCGATCTTGGTGACCTCCTTCCAGCCGTACAAATCGTCTCCTTCCCTTATCCGCAAGCCCCTGCCAAAAGGATTAAAGCCCCGTGCCTTCTTGTTTTCCTGTTTGGCGCGTTTGCGAGGGGGTTCCCCAGCAGTCAACACTTTTTCTTCATCCTTTTCATCCTCATCCTTCTCCTTCTCCTTCTCCTCTTCCTCCTCCTTCTCCTCATCCTTTTCCTTCTCCTCATCCTTCTTCTTCTCCTCATCCTTTTCATCCTTTTCATCCTTTTCATCCTTTTCATCCTTCTCCTTCTCCTCTTCCTCCTCCTTCTCCTCCTCCTTCTCCTTCTCCTCATCCTTCTCCTTCTCCTCCTCCTCCTTCTCCTTCTCCCTATCCACCACCCTCACATGCCTTGTACTCTCGATACCCCAGTTCTTTCTCTGCTGGATATCCTTCAAGCGCCCCACCACGTCGTCCACACTCCTCACCATATCCTTTCTGGCCTCCCAGCGGCGCCCCGCCACCTCCACCGTCTCTATACTCGTCCACCCGTGTTCCTGAAGCGCCACGATGGTTTTCTCCACCTGCTCGATGCACGGCAGGAAACAGCAGATGCCCACCCTGGAATCTGGGCTGATGGCGGTCTCCAAGTGCGGGATGGCGGTCCACGGCGACGGCAAGTCGAGAAACACCACGTCGGCGCGAATATCCTCGCCTTCAACCCCAAACCCGTCTCTGCACACATCTCGATGCGTGATGACAGTGTTCCCATCAAGCAACCCATGGGCCTGGAGCTCCTCTCTGGCTGCCTCGTACCGCGGCTCGTGGAACTCGTACGTGTACAAGCGCCCACTAGTCCCTAGCGTCCGGGCAAAGCTATGGGTAAAGGAAGCAGAGCCCGTGCCAGCCTCGATGACCCGAGTGCCTCCAGTGACCCCCAAGCGCTGCATTACATACAGCGAATCGGGCGTGTAGACAATCTGGGTGCGGTGGGGGAGCGAGACCGTCCATAGTTCGGGAGTGGGGTGGAGTAGGTGCACGAATCCATGGCCCTTGGCCCCAGCCATCTGGACCCCGTACTGGAGGCCCACCATACGGTCGTGCTCAAAGTTTCCGTACCGTGTGTTGAGCTGGGCCCCGCGTGTCACCGTCACGGGCTTGATGTTGCCCCGCGAGACAAACGCGAGCACAAGGTCTCCATACTCAATGGTGTTTTTGTAGCTGTAGAACATAAAGAAAGAGAGAGAGAGAGAAAAAGAGAGAGAGAGAGAGAGAGAGAGAGAAATGATAGAGGAGATGTGATGATAGAGATGAGTTGCATAGATAGTAATAGAGATGAGTTCATATATGAGATGGGTGAGATGAGTTCATAGATGAGATGGGTGAGATCAGTTGCATAGATGAGATGGGTGAGATGAGATGACTATATTGTCATCTCCTCTCAATGATCAGGAGATGACTGATGATGTTATGGAGGGATGAGGGCATGGCTGAGATGAAATGAGATGAAATAGCTGGAATCAGAATCAACTACACAGACACACAATGTACATACAATGACTCCACATTCAACTACACCTACACAGAAAGTCTCTACACAACTAAAATGTACACCACACAGAAGCTCTACACAAACTCAAAAATACACTACACCTACACAGAAGCTCTAGACACTATACTAAATGCACCACACACTATCCCTATAATGTTTACACACTATACTAAATGTACTCACACTATACTAAATATACTCAAATATGCTCACATTTCTCCACAATTCTCCCTGTACTCAACGCTATCAAAGATGACATTACATTCTATGTGCTATATTCACAGATCAGGACTTGCCATGTTCAGAGGTCTTCTCTGATACGTATTGACAAGAAGAATTGAGCGAAGAGAAATTCTTCATAAAAAGAGTGAGAAGAATTGAGCGAAGCGAAATTCTTCATAAGACTCAGAAGTAATTCCTCATAAGAGTGAGAAGAATTGAGCGAAGCGAAATTCTTCACAAGACTCAGAAGTAATTCTTCATAAGAGTGAGAAGAATTGAGCGAAGCGAAATTCTTCACAAGACTCAGAAGTAATTCTTCATAAGAGTGAGAAGAATTTCGCTTCGCTCAATTCTTCACAAGACTCAGAAGTAATTCCTCATAAGAGTGAGAAGAATTTCGCTTCGCTCAATTCTTCACAAGACTGAGAAGTAAATCTTCATAAGAGTAGAAGAATTCAAATCTCCTCGGTGCCTCTGATTCTCTGCTACGTACCCACCCCCTTCTTCCAATTACACTCACTGGAGTACCAACTGCTGAGGCTTTCTGGCCTAAGGGGAGTTCCAACTGGATGCAATGGTTGCTGACAATAGTGACTCTTAATCTACAAGATCCCTAAACGACTGGAGAGCGAGTACATGAAGTGAACGGGGATTGAAACTGGGATTACTGTGCGAACAGAATAAAATTCATTAGCCAACATGCTGAGCAACTGGATAAATATGTGGCCGAGAACGGATTTGGTACGCTGATCCAGTATTCTTGATTCATAGAAATGGGGAAGACTTGTCATCAATTAAGCACCACATGAGTGAAGGGAAACGTGATGTGCTCAATTTGAACAATATAATTGAGCTAATTTATTGAGCGAAGCGAGACCTCACCAATTTCGCTCATCATGTACATGTTAATGTTCATATAAGCTCCATCCATCTCCATCTCCAAACCATCTCATATTCATCTCTTCTTCAGCTCATCATATCCATCTCATCTCCATCTCATATCATCTCAACCAGAGTGGAACTACAGTACAGGGACATGGTGTTTTTGTGGCAGTACCTCTGAAAAGTGACAGCAAATAGAGGTAATACGTACTGGGAAATGGTAATGGCAGACTTGGTAATGAGTCGAGGAATAGCTGGTATTACAGTGGAAATGAAATAGCGAAGCAATAAAACAGTGACAGAAAATGGTAGGGAAAGTGACCGCGTAGAGTCCTGGATAATTCAACCCTCAATCAACCGAATAAAAGCTTTGTAAAAAACCTTAAGTGAAGTGTCTTGAGTTACAATAAATTACCGAGATATAATAGAGTAACCCTGAACTGGTACATATTGACTCGGATAGAACAGCCAAGATTTATGTCCAAAGTAACAGTACATAAATTGTCTCAATCATCATATCCATCTCATCTTCAGCTCATCTTCTGCGTCTATCTTGTCCAACTGAAAACCAGCACAGATGCCTTGCTAGCTCTCTCGCTCACTTCATCATTGCCAGTGTGTCATGAACTTTGAGAAGCAAATGAATAAGTGAATGCGAACATCTGTAGGGCTCTGACTTTCTTGACACTCAAACTCAATGCACTCCTGGGTGAGAATAAACTTAATACACTCGTGAGAATCACTCCTGGGTGGAATACACTGATAGTCAGTTGGTTTGGCTATTTTGACAGCTTATTGCCTATTTGACTTGCTCAGGTTGGACTATTTTGACTCAGTGTAGGTACTGGAAGTGCTAGTCCTGCACAAATACACTGGGTGCAAAAATACTCTTTGGGTGCAAATTAATTTGATAACCAACAACCACCCTTCCCAAATACTATGGATATCATCAAGAATATTATCCCATACCTTTCACCTACGTATGGATTATCTTCTTTCAGTTACATGATTTGGGAGTGCATCATATTCAACTCTCATTCTATACCCATTCTACTTCTCTATTCTAGTATAACATAGGATAGGTGAACAGGAGGCAGAGCATGGTAAACTGCGCACGAAGTTACGAAATTAGGTATTGTTTGATGGTTAGCCTGAGAATGAACTGCGATGAATAATAGTGGCTTCTGGGTTGAAATGAAAGCGATGTCATTCGCGTTCACTGGAATCAACGAGTCACCGAGTCAAAGTATTAACAGATTGTTGCTAAATGACTGAATAATGAGAGGAACTAGCACCAGTCAGCCGAATAGGCAAGCTGAAAAATGAGCTGAGAGATGTTCATCATAGCTCAATAGTACTTAAATAGCCAGTTAAACAAGAACAATAAGTGTAGCGAATTGTTCACCATACAGTCGCAGAAATAGTCAGTTAAGTGAACAAAAGGGGACTGTTCACCATACAGTTACTTGAATAGCCAGTTCAATAACTGAACAATTCGCGAAGCGAATTGTTCACCATACAGCCACTTGAATATCCAGTTGAACAACTGAACAATTCGCTGCGCTCATTGTTCACCATAAAGTCACTTGGATAGCCAATTGAACAACTGAACAATTCGCAAAGCGAATTGTTCACCATAAAGTCACTTGAATAGCCAAATGAACACCTGAACAATTCGCTCCCCTCATTGTCACCATAATAGCCAAATAGTTAAATAGCTGAATAATGAGCGGAGCGAGATGTTTCTATACAGCACAATAGTGTTTGATAGCCAGTTAATCTACTGAACAATGAGTGTAGGGAATTGTTCACCATAAAGTCACTCAAAAGCAGGTATAAGTGAACAATGAGCGCAGCGAATTGTTACTGTCTAGTCACTTCAATAGCAATATTAAGTGAACAATTCGCTACGCTCATTGTTCACCATAAAGTCACTCAATAGCAGGTATAAATGAACAATTTGCTACGCTCATTGTTCACCATAAAGTCACTCAATAGCGTAAATGAACAATTCGCTGCGCTCATTGTTCACCATAAAGTCACTTGAACACTTCTCACTTTATACTGATAGTGAAGTAACTGCACACCACACTCATATTGTACAGTCAGCCAGTCACTGGATGGCTTATTCAAGTGACTGGCTGCGCTCCTCTCATTGTTCAGTATTTAAACACCTGAACATTCGCAAAGCGAATGTTCTACAACCCAATAGATATATAGCCAGTTGAACAAAGAAATGAGTGTAGCGAATTCATATCTTAAAAAAGTGAACATTTGCTCCGCGAATTGTCACCCTACAGCCCTCTTAAATAGCCAGTTATTACTGAACGATGGGTCGTGAATTGTTCACACAGTCACTCAAGTAGCCAGTTGAGCAACTTCAGCACTCAAATAGCTGAACATTCGCGGAGCGAATGTCATACAACCCAATAGTACTTAAATATCCAGTTACCAACGAACAATGAGCGTAGCGAATTGTTCGTTCGCTCATTGCTCACCAAATAGTACTTAAATATCCAGTTAAGTACGAACAATTCGCTCCGCTCATTGTTCGTTCGCTCATTGCTCACCAAATAGTACTTGGATATCCAGTTAAGTACGAACAATTCGCTTCGCTTATTGTTCGAATATCAATTAAGTCGAACAATTCGCTTCGCTCATTGTTCGTTCGCTCAGTGTACGAAGTATATTTTTTTTCATGGTCGAACCCGACTCCCCCAATGTGGAAGACTTGTACCTCGAATCATACGCCTTCACGACTGCCGCGGCCCTTGTCGGCTCCGTTGACCGCAAGATCTTTGTCTTGCTCCGTGACGGGCGCAAGATGTTTGGGATCTTGAGGACATTTGACCAATTTGCCAACCTCCTCCTCCAGGACGCCATAGAACGCATCTACCTCAGCGAGAATGGCCGCACGGCCCGCTTTGGCGAGACATACCGCGGGGTCTTCATGGTGAGAGGCGAAAACGTCGTCATGATGGGCGAACTCGACATAGACAAGGAGGACGACCACCTCGACAACTTGGAGCAGATCCCGTTCCAGGACGCAGAGCAGTTGGAAAAGTCCATCACAAAGGCCCAGATATCCCACGACAAGATACGCAAAAAGAAGTTGGCCGCCAAGGGCTTGGTGGCAGACTTTGAGGAGCAGATGTACTAATCTTACTTTGAATCCTACTTTGAGCGAAGCGAAAAGTAGGTTATTTCAGGTCTATCTTAATCCTACTTTGAAGCGAAAAGTAGGTACATTTCAGGTCTATCTTAATCCTACTTTGAGAAGCAAAAGTAAGTTTATTTCAGGTCCATCTAATCCTACTTTGAGAAGCAAAAGTAAGTTTATTTCAGGTCCATCTAATCCTACTTTGAGAAGCAAAAGTAAGTTTTGGTCTATCCATTAATCCTACTTTTCGCTTCGCTCAAAGTAGGTATTTCAGGTCTATCTTAATCCTACCTTTCGCTTCGCTCAAGCCTTCGCTCAAGCCTTCGCTAAGTGTAGGTATTTCTAATCTGGAGGTCCATATGACCACACTAACGATTTCATGCATATCCGATGCAATGACAGGTTGTACCATGCTGCCCAGGCGCAGTGTATATGTAACATAGGAGGTAGTATAATGTAGGAGAAAGGCTATTCAATATTGGAGAAAGAGCGCAAAGCGCTCTTTCGACTAATCTGATGAGAATGAGAGAATTGAATGTTATCACAATTCTGATGAGAATGAGAGAATTGAATGCTTTCACAATTATAATGAGATTGAGAAAAGTCGTAGCGCTTTTAATGAGAATGAGAGGAGACCTTGAGTCTTTACCATTCCCATGAGATGTTATAGACAGAGTGGAAAAGGACAACGATTTTCTCTCAATTATTTGAGACAGACAACGGTCTTTTTGCTCAACAGCTAGAATGGAGGGTTTGGCTGCCATCTAGAAAGATCTCAAAGATGGGAAATCTGGATGCGAAGGTTGAGTTCTCTATACACTGAAACGACCTTAAATCATTTAATTTCAAAATAAGGTAGGCTTTAGGCTAGAGCAGCCTTGAATGTTCAGAAGCACCGCAGGAATTAGCTGTGGAATGACGAAGACACACCGCTTTATCAAAAATGAAGGAAAAGGAAAAGTTATTGCGGTGCTACAAAACATCGACTCATTGGAGGCGTCCACAACATTGGCGTGGATGACACGAGGGTATTTCTGAGCATGCTGCGTGTTCTATTAAAGTTCAAAAGGGAGCCACTATTAAAGTATATGGAATGAGGACTGAGGTTGAATGATTTCGAGTGGTGGATTAAGACGGGTGTTAGGAATACCACACTATAGGGGGGGGATTTGTTTATAACCGACTTATTTATTTCGAGGAATTATACACGTATTTATAGTCGGAACGCTGAGGCGTTCCGAATTGGGTGACATGCAAACCTCTGGACGTCAGTCCCTTACAACGGGGATTTTATAGATTAAGAGTTATGATTATATGCAGGAATATAATCCTTCAAGAAAGCGTGTTTAGATACAAATGAATTAACCAGATAGTTGGGCAAGCTCTTCACAGAATCAGGTTAGCCAAGAACTCTCTCTGTTTCGCAGGCCACAGTGGTACTGTTGAATAAGCGGGACATCTAGAAGAAAAGTATTCTACTGCTCGAACCGAGCGATAGCAGGGTGACGATAGTATACTGATTCTAGCATGGTGACTAGCAGGGTTACTAACGGGGAGTGAGGCCGAGCATTTCTACGTTATCAGTCATGGAGTGCCGTTTTTTAAGCTTCTGTATCTTACTTGGGCTCATAAGACCATTTTTGTATACGGCAAATTAAAATACCACATCAAGGTCTACAAGCATTCAATTACGCAAATTGTTTTTACTAGTTGAACCGTCAGTCGACTTGTAATATGTTGCTAAGCATTGACGAAGTATACTGAATAAAGCATTGATATCAACGGATACTAATCGTGTTGAAAGCGTTAACAAATCATCAACAAAATATGATCTGAAGGTTCTGGACAATTTCCTATGCAACAGCGAATGAACTCAAGTGTGTATGTAATGGATAGTATGTCAACTGTATAGGTCTTTAATGGACTGTATGTCTTTAATGGACTGTATGCCTTTAATGTCTTTCATGGACTGTATATCTTTAATGGACTGTATGTCTGTACAACTGTATGTCTGTACAGCTGTATGTCATTAATGGACTGTATGTATTAATGGACTGCCTGGACTGCTGTATTCATTAATGGACTTTAAGTCTGCATGCACATATTTCATTGCTCTGTTGCAACATTCTAAATGAAATTCTTTGGGACTAACTGCATATAAAAATCTCATTCCACCATGAGCTAAACGGAGTTGCGACAACGCTAGAGGTGAAGACTCGAGTTGGACACAGTGCTACACCTGGTATTAGGTGTAGGTGTATTGTCCTGTATACAGTCCATTGTCATCACGATGGCACGTTGACAGCAATCGATGAGTATGTAAGGGGCAGATCGCTGGAATGTATAGAATAAGGAGTATAGATAATAGGTGAGTTGGTTGTGAAAGTCTATGATATTCTTGATATCTGATATTCTTGATGTTCTTGATATCTGATATACTTGATGTACTTGATATTGTGATATTCTTGATATCATATTCATCATTAGTGTCTTTGTGATCTTGAATTAATCAGCATTTGTCAGCAATTTATATATAAAGCCCTAACCGTATCCTATCCACAATGGTTAGAGCAATTATCGCAGTCACATCATACAACGAGGTCTTTTACGACGACGGAGCCAGAACTGGCTTGTTTGTCACCGAGGCCCTCCACCCATACCGCTACTTTACCCAGCACGGTGTAGAGGTGGACTTTGTCTCTGAAACTGGCACTTTTGGGGTGGACGACCACTCGTTAATCCCAGACTTTTTGAATGGCCAGGACAAGGAGGATTTCGAGGATAAAAACTCTGCCTTCAACAAGGCCATTGCGAAAATCAAGGCCCCATCCCAGGTGGATGCTACACAGTACGATATCTTTTTTGCCTCTGCCGGCCACGCCACGTTGTTTGACTATCCCAATGCGGCTGGATTGCACGCAATTGCTTTGGACGTATGGGGCCGTGGAGGCGTTTTCGCTGCTGTTTGCCATGGTCCGGCCATTTTCGAGAATCTCATTGATCCAGCCACAAAAAAGCCCTTGATTGCCGGCCGCAAAATCACTGGATTCACCGATGAGGGCGAGGAACAGCTCAGTTTGGTTGGCCTTTTGAATAAGCACAATTTGCTCACTGTCGAGGCCGTGGCGAAGAAGAACGGGGCCCAGTACGTGGCTCCAGAGCACCCGTGGGCTGATTTCACGGTGGTGGACGGAAAATTGGTGACTGGTGTTAATCCACAGAGTGCCACTTCTACTGCGAAGAAGGCGTTGGAGGCAGCACAATGAGCGGAGCGAATTGTGCGGGGACCTAAAACTACCTTAACTGAATAAAACATAAATGATCTTTCTGGATCACTGTATAATCCTAAACCACACATACTCCTAGATACTGAATCCACTCTGAGTATCTCGATAGGAGACGTATCGTCCAATGAATAGCAGCTATTGGAAAGTCTGTGTATAGTAGCATAAATTGATCAGTGTAATATATTGATGAGTGTCTAGTAATTTGGAGCCTGGCATTTTTGAGAATATCATGCAAGTGATTGAGTTGATCGCATCATCTGTATTGTGTAATTCGACTGTAAATATGGTGAA
The DNA here is from genome assembly GCA_015708815.1 of Kodamaea anthophila. Taxonomy (NCBI): domain Eukaryota; kingdom Fungi; phylum Ascomycota; class Pichiomycetes; order Serinales; family Debaryomycetaceae; genus Kodamaea; species Kodamaea anthophila. Next base: position 171,166 of record JACFYR010000034.1, on the reverse strand, counting down.
CCTCAGTTATCTCAGCTCAAAGGGGTTAATAGAAATCGCTATTCCATATCGTAACCTCGCTATTCATTTCCTCACCAATACATATTTTCCTCTTTCCTCACGAATTATTTCTCTTCCTCACTAAATATATATTTCTCTTTCACTAATTACATATTTCTCGAAACTTACCTTATTTATTTCTCGCTAATTCCTCTTACACTATTTCCACTAATTTACTTATTTCCCACCCCTCCTCACTAATTTTTCCACTCTTTTTAACAGTATTCTACATTTGTCGCTTCCCTATTCTCAACTCATATTCACTACACTACTTCACCTATAGTTTGCTATTCTTACAACTTCTCCACCCTAGCTCTGTTTTCTTGCAACCTTGCAAACCACTCATCCACGTCGTCTGCCTTCTTTGCCTCGTTCCTGCCCAATTGGCTCAAATGGCTCTCGTCTGGCCCGTCGGCGATTCTCAATGTTCTGTTCAATGCGTATGCCCGCGCCAACTCGGTGTCCTGGGAAACGCCCTCTGCGCCCCACATCTGGATACACCAGTCGATGATTCTCACCACGGTACGGGGAGTCTCGATTTTGGCCATGGCGATTTCCTTCTGGGCCTTCTTGGGGTTGGAAATGTCAATCTTGTGGGCTGCATTCAACACCAATAATCTACACCTCTCAATGTCAATCTTGGCCTGCGCAAAGTTGTTAATGAAGGACTCACGCTTGGCCAAGGGCTTGCCAAAGATGTTTCTGTGGTTTGCACGGTGCTGGGTCAGCATCAAGGCATATTCGCCCGCGCCAATGAGACGCATACAGTGGTGGATACGGCCCGGGCCCAAGCGCAGCTGGATCAATTCGAAGCCACGGCCTTCGCCGGCCAACTCCACCATAGGCATCTCGTCTGAGGGGACCTCGTAGTCGTTGAACTCAATCTCACAGTGGCCGTGGGGAGCATCGTCGTAGCCAAAAACATGGAGCGGACGCACCAACTTGGCCTTTCCACTTGCCAATGCCCGTTTGGAGTCAAGTACCAACACCGTGTGGTTAAAATACGGGACCTCCTTATTGTCGCTGGTCTTGGCCATCACTAACCACACACTACAACGTGGATCGCCTGCACCCGAGGCAAACCACTTGACTCCATTCAAGACATAGTTACCCGCACTATTCTTCTTTGCACTCACCGAGATGTTTAAGGCATTGGATGACAGTGTGCCCTTTTCGGTCATTAAGAACGCAGACCGGATCTGGCCATCCAACAATGGCTTCAAATACTTTTCCTTTTGTTCGGGCGTCCCGTACCGCGCCAAAAGCTCCATATTGCCGGTATCGGGTGCATTGGTGTTGGTGGCCTCGGGACCAATAATGCTCCGGCCTAAATACATGGCCATGAGGCCGTACTCGAGATTGGTGTACCCCGCACCCTCGGCATACCGCTTGGACAAAAACATGTTCCACAAACCGAGTTCCCGGGCCTTTTTCTTGAGCTTCTCGGTGATCTCGGGCGTGTGCTTCCACCGCTTGGCGGGGTCCTTGTGGATCTGCTCCTCATAGAGCTTCTGTGCAGGAATACACCATTCCTCCACAAACGTCTTGGTTTTGCGAATCGCCTCCAACCCGCGCGGACTCAATTTCTCAAGAAAAATCGCAGGAATATCCTCCTCAATTGACATACTAGTAGCCTTATAATCTGAATGTTGACTGTTCTCAATAATGAGTGAGTGTTGACTGTTTTGTGGCTGTCACTAAGACTGTAGTTACTGTTGTACTATTAGATCCTTATGAATCTTATTCCTTTTGCTGCAAGTGCGAATCGAGACTTTAAATAGTTGTGTCCCCGCAAAAGTGGGGACGTCACGTGAACGTGGGCCGATCGCATGAGAAAAAGGCTGTGATAGACTATGATAAATATAGCTAGGCTGTACGCTATATAGAGGCTAGACTATAGAATAGGCTAGACTACTGTTATAGGATAGGCTAGACAACTGTTATAATAGGCTAGACTACAGTGTGACTATAGGCTGCTGTTCATCTATGGGCTAGCTATTGATACTGATACTATTTTCAAGAGAAACGGGAATAGTTTTACAATCGAGCATTGTTATATATATGAACAATTGTGTAGAAAAAGCGTGTGTTCGTTGCAGAATGGGGTGCAAGAAGCATCTTGATAGAAGCAGTAGACTGCGTAATGATCGGCTCGGCATAATGGCCACTTGGTTAGTGGCGCTGGTATCGGGAATCGGCAGTAAAACCTCCTAGTGCGATTGAATCAAAGTATTCAGACGGGTAGTTGAACCTTAAAGTTGCTTAGTCCTCATAATCAGTCTTTTCTTAATCCTTTATAATCAGTCCTAATCTCTGTTCTTCAGCTCATACTCTAATCCATTCAGCCTTCTCGAAGGACAATCACTATTCGAGATAACTACTTCTGCTGGATTAGTTCAACTCCAAAACACTCTGTTGTATTACAGAAAGGTGGGGCTATATTGTTCATGTAAGTTTAAACATTTGTCTTAGGTATATTTGCACATGCACACTGGAAACGCTAAGCGGGAATTCAGCCTATTTGTCAGGGGAAATAAATATTCATTGATCGCTGTTAATATGGGTGTTTATGTTGGTATATCCTGAGAGGTTTGTAGTCAGTGCTATGTTTAGCCTATCCTATCATTGAAGACTTCTCTGTCCGGTTGAGCCTCGTTGCAGCCTCAATTACAGCTGCATTTGCCCAACATGAGCTGATTTATGTACAATTCCATTTAACCATTCGTCTAGTGTTTCGATTCACAAGTATTCCGTGTCCCCTTGGGGAGCTGAACGGAGGAGTATGAAAGATGCCAGGTTACATTCAATGGCGATGGGTTGTCTATTACTCGATCGTATTGCAAAAGTTCCTTCACAAATAGGCAAATACGAGGGGAGGAGAAGAATTGAGCGAAGCGAAATTCTTCATAAAAAGAGTGAGAAGAATTGAGCGAATGTTGCTGGTTGAGATTTTTATCGTACAGATTAAGAGTCATCCGTACTCTGACAATTTCACTCCACACTCAACACAAAACCTTAGAGCACACAGCATTAAAGACAGACGAGGTAAAGTAAACGAGATATCGTGTAGAGCTTCAAGATGATTTACCAATATTGACGAAATACCATATAGGAGCTGAGTACATAGAATCCTGAATCGAAGGCAGACCTACAGCTAGATCAACTTGGTCGAGACGATAAAATACAGGTCGCCATAATCGTGACGATATTCAGATTGTTCGCAGCACACGAAGTGCTGAAACTGGATTAGCCTAGTGCGTGAACCCCTCGCTTAATGAATATTCTAGTACACTAGCCTGTTCACCTGCCCTCTCATACCAAAGCTAGTAACATAATGAGAATTGGTGGATAAGAGGAGGAATGGGGAGATGTATAGTGAGGATTAGGAACAAATAGAATTGATTGAGTCTGAACAGTGGAAGAAATGGACTAATGCGGATGAATTAGTCAGAAACGAGTGGGATAGTTAATGCGTAGTGATCGAAAATGGCAAGGCTTCACCAGTATTGAGTGTGTGGTCCATTCTGGAATAACCTAGTCTAAAATTAAACTCGTAGGACCATACTTGAATAGGATGTAGAAAAAAGCAATATGAGCTCATTGAATAAGATAATCTTGCATACCTGACTAAAAGCATATCCAGAACGGAAGAAAACCCTTTGCATATATCCACAAATCAGTGTACACAAATTCTACTCAGTACAATTCATCTGTTGAGCTACGTGTAAACACTAATCAAAATATCATAGTGAGTTTTAGTTTGCTTAAACTGAGCATTCAGCAGGATCGCCTTCTTGCTGGGTAAACTGAAACTATGCTCGATATGCACACCCTCACTGTATCTACACTCCTCCTACGTTCATACTATGCTCGTTTAATACAGAGCACTACACTCAATCTATCAGCTGTCGATTACAAACTTGCTACGCTCGTTCGATCTGTCTCTCTATACAAACTCCTCGATATGCTCTATTCTCTCCAGACAAACTCCTCGCTACGCTCGTTCGAACTAGTCCCTCTATACAAACTCCTCGCTACGGTCGTTCGAACTAGTCCCTCTATACAAACTCCTCGCTACGCTGTTCGAACTATGATATTTCTATTACTCGCTACGCTGTTTGATCTCTGTTAGCATCTCACTGCACCCTTGGTGGCGTTCGATCCATGCTATTTTATTACTACTCACTATGCTCGTACTATGCTCATTAATACAACTCACTCCCTACGCTCGTTCGATATGCTTTTTTATTACTCGCTGCCCTTCGTAGCATTCGTTCGATCTCTCTGTCTACAAAAAAACCCTCGCTACGCTGTTCAACTATGCTCTTTAATACAAACTCACGAGCGAAGTGAGTGAGTCTATTACTACTCACTACGCTCGTTCGAACTACTCTTTGATACAAACTCACGAGCGAAGTGAGTGAGTCTATTGCTACTCGCTTTTCTCGTTCGAACTACTCTTTGATACAAACTCACTCGCTTCGCTCGTGAGTTTTGACTACTCTGATACAAACTCACTCGCTCGCTCGTGAGTTTTTACTATCTTGCTAATAAAATTACTCACTCGCTTCGCTCGTTCGTAATTTTTATTATGGAATACCAATCCGACACCCCCAACATCCCCAACCACCGCCTCTCCGAGGCCCAATTTCTCCTTGGAAGCTCTCCCAACGAGTCCCTCATCCAGGAGATGCTTTCAATCATTGAAAAAGACCACATGGCGCCGTACTACCAGTACCTCCACGAAAACATCAACTTCCCCTACGACGAGCAAAAGTACCAGCAAATGGCGCAACACAATGCGGAGACGCTTGCTGAGCTCCAGAAAAACGTGCGGGATGCCGAGAGCGAGGACGAGACAGAGCTAGACGTGTTGTCGACCACAATCAAGCTCGCTGAGCACTACACTCGCATCATAGACAGAGAAAACGCCACCGCCACATACAAAAAGGCGTTTGAGCTTCCCCAGAGCACTGGGTCCAAGATAGACGTGCTTTTGGCCCGTGCACGTATCGAGTTCTTCTTCAACGACTACCCTGCGGTGGGAAAGTTGTTGGACCAGGTCCAGGGCCTCATTGATAAGGGAGGTGATTGGGAGCGCCGCAACCGGTACAAAACTTACCGCGGGGTTTATCTCATGGCAACACGCCAGTTTAGCGAGGCAGGTAAGTTGTTGATTGAGAGCTTGGCCACGTTCACGTCTACGGAATTGTGTACGTACGAACAGGTGGCACAGTATGCCATCACTGCTGGAGTGCTCACTTTGGACCGTGTGGACTTGAAGAATAAGATTATCGACCTGCCGGAAATCTTATCGATCCATTCGTCGGCATCTCACCTCGACCCGTTGCTCAACTTGACCAATTCCTTGTACACATGCCAGTACCACTGTTTTTTCGAACACTTGCTTGATCTGTCGGATAAGTTGCTCTTGACTGATAAGTACTTGCACGTGCACGCGCCGTACTTTTTGCGGGAGATGCGGTGCAAGGCGTACGGGCAGTTGTTGGAGAGCTACAAGTCGTTGTCGTTGAAGAGCATGGCAAGCAACTTTAGCATCTCGCAGGAGTTTTTGGATGAGGATTTGTGCAACTTTATCCCGAACAAGAAGTTGAATTGCACGATTGATAAGGTCAATGGGATTATAGAGACGAATAGGCCGGATAGTAAGAATAATCAGTATCATTTGTTGATAAAGCAGGGGGATAATTTGTTGACCAAGTTGCAGAAGTATGGGGCGGCGGTGAAGTTGAGTGGGGCGGAAAGATAGAGTTGCGAGTTTAAGTGAGCGAAGCGAACTTAAACGAGCTAAGCTGCGAAGCTTAAATGAGCGAAGCGAATTTAAGCTGAGCACTAAGTATAGTGGCGAAGCCCAAGTGAGCGAGTTTAAATGAGCGAAGCGAATTTAAGCTGAGCATTAAGTATAGTGGCGAGTTTAAGTGAGCGAAGCTTAAATGAGCGAAGCGAATTTAAGCTGAGCACTAAGTATAGTGGCGAAGCTCAAGTGAGCGAGCTTAAATGAGCGAAGCGAATTTAAGCTGAGCATTAAATATAGCGGCGAAGTTAAGTGAGCGAAGCGAACTTGAATGAGCATTAAATATAGCGGCGAAGTTAAGTGAGCGAAGCGAACTTGAATGAGCATTCAATACAGGAAGTTTAAGTAAGCAAAGTTTAAATGAGCGAAGCGAATTTAAACTGATCATTAGATGTGAGCGAGTTTAATGAGCGAAACTTATGTGAGCGTACCGAACTTGCACTGAGTACTAGATGTGAGCGAAGTTTAAGTAATTAGTTTAAGTGGGCGAGGTTTCGCTTTGCTCACTTAAACTGAACATGAGGCTTATTGAAGTAACATGTGCGAAGCGAATAGAACTAAGCAGCGGCAGGTTAGAAAACTTAAATGAGCCAGTTAGTTTAAGTAATCGACTTTAAGTGAGCGGAGCGAACTTAAATGAGCATTAAGTATGGCGAAGCTCAAGAGTTTAAATTCGCTTCGCTCATTTAAGCTGAGCACTAAATATAGTGGCGAAGATCAATGAGCGAGTTTAAGTGAGCGAAACGAACTTGAATGAGCATTCCATATAGTAACGAAGTCAAGTTTAGTTTAAACGAAAACTGAACATTCAGCAAGTTCAACAGGGTAGTGAGCAAAGCCAACCAAACTGAGCATTGACGTGCCCATTGAGCGAAGTGAAGCGAGCGAAACATTACCCTTATTCACAGCGAGTGATGATTATAGCGAAGTGAAGGTAAACTGAACGGCATAGTAGCAAGCTTAACTGAGCATTCAGTGACGAAGTTTAAGAGCGAAGCGATCTTAACCTGACCATAGATGATTGAAGTTTTAATGAGCTGTTTAAGTGAGCGAAGCGATCTTACTGACCATTGTTTGATTAAAGTTTGATGAGATGTTTAAGTTCGCTTCGCTCACTTAAACTGACCATAGATAATTGAAGTTTAATGAGCTATTTATCCCACCCCGACCAATTCATCTCTTCTTACAGATGTATTTATCCCATACATAGGAGCATTGTTGCTTGCTTATGAACAGAGTGAGTGCTGATTGTACAGAGGCTACTTCAGAGAAATGAGCGAACTGAGCATCCAAAAAGCATAAGCGATATTTAAATGAGCGAATGAGGACTGACACAGTAAATTAAGTGGCAAAGATTGCTAAAAAAGCAGTGGTCTTTGCTAATGTAATCGCCTTTCTGGCTGGCTAAACTCAGTGAAGCACAGTGAGCGAAGCGAACTGTGCTCAAGAAAAGAGAGTGATGCAATGGCACAACTCACTCCTGAAGCAAAGTATAGAGACTGAGCTTTGTGAGCTGTTTGCACAGTGCCTTTTTCTCAAGAAAATAGGAATTAAGTGCGTAGACAATAAAATCACTGGATGACTGAGTATTGGATATACAATAATCACTAGATAACTGAGTATTGGGTATACAATAATCACTGGATGACTGAGTATTGGATATACAATAATCACTGGATAACTGAGTATTGGATATACAATTTGGATAACTGAGTATTGAATACAATAATCACTGGATAAACTGCTGATTGTGCTGATTGCACAGTTCACTTCGCTCATTGTGCAGTTACTGTGCCCAGTCTGTAAATGAGAATGAAGTTTCAGGACGATAGATGAATACATGAATAGATTTTGATTCCTTTTATCTAGTGTATGTCGTTTTTAGCAGCCTTTCTTATGTCCCGCTAAGCCCCTTCCACCACTATACAGTTTAACTGCCCCAATAGCCACTATTAGCTTAAGCAGCCGTCCATTCATTTACCCACTATTAAATAGATCCAGCACTATTTTCAAACAGCCCATTAGCAATAACCAGTCTGTCAATTCATGTAGCCGATTCCTCTTTCTATTAAGTATTTCAAGTTACCTTAAACTGTCAACAGCTCAAACAGTCTTTCTGATCCGGTACCTTCCCATATAACCAGCAGCCAAAGTAGACTATCCAATTAGATATAACAGTATTTTTACAAAAGCCAAGCACTCAAGTCTTTTTTTGCAGCCTACGGTCTATTATTACTCTAAACAGCTCATCACACTATAGGAGGATTTTTTAACTTGTGAGTGACATTCAACCTCCGGCCATCCTTACAGCTCAAGTAGGTTCCCTTCCACTCATATCTCCAATCATATTGGAATCGCCTCTTCTTCAAATCGATGAGATACAAGCACTGGGAACTCCCAAGCCAACATACAATAATCGCTTAGTTACGCGCCATTTAGAGGACACAATGATGCGAATTGATATTCCAGGAAAGCGAAGTGAAAGAGATGCTGGAGAATAGCCGTTTGAGTTTCAGTCGCTAGTAAGTCTGGAGTGGGAGGTCTTCAGTAGAATTGCCAAGTATAAGGGCCTGTATTGAATCCCGTATAATTGTGCTCAGGATTTACTTCGCATTTTCAGTACACATTCAAGTCTTATTTTGTTAGCCACCAAGACCCTTTAGCCATGAATATTTTCCTTTCGAGGTGTTTAGTGTGTTTGAGTCTTCAAGTATTTTCATTCTCATGTGGCCTGTTCTCCTACAGTCTCGAATTAATGCTCACAGTCTCTCAAGTGTCTGTTATTAATCGGTGATCTAATTCATCGAAGTATCTAGTGCTTTAATTCTTATTAATCGTGCATCTATTCTTATTAAGGTATCTCTTGATGAATGATTTTTCCCTAGGCAATACTCATTTATTCACTCATCTTATCATTAATATCATTCCTTAGACCAATACATTTAGTACTTCATTAATACTCGTTTGGCTTCACTCACCTAAAAACCTCAAATTGAAGGATCTATTCTTATAGAAGTCGTCTTTCATCTTTTTTCTTTCATCTTTAATCTTTTATCTTTTTACTATCATGTCACAAATGCCTGCGCAGTTCAGCAGCGCAACCAAGAACCTCCCACAGCCGCCTACGCTTCCTTTTGCGGTCCCCGACAAAATCAACGAGACTCTAAGCAAAATACCCCCCGCACAGCTCATCGAGCTCATAGCCACGCTCAAAAACATCCTCAGCGGCCCCGAGGCGCTGCGCGCGTACGAGGTTTTCCTGCTCTCGCCCGATTTGGCCACATGTGCCGCCCAGATGCTCTTGGTGATGGGATTCATTGACGAGGAAGTCATCAGCGAAGCCATGAATGCAAAGCCCATTCCCCCCAAGCCAAGCACTCCTCTGTCGATTCCACAGCCGCCGCAATTCAACAAGCAACAGAAAAACCAGCGGCCGTACCAGAAGAAGCCGTTTCCAAACCAATTTGGCCAACCATTCAACCAAGGCTCTCAGCCTTTCCATAACGTTCCACCCAACTTTCAGCAACAAAACTTCCAGAACTTCCAGCAGCCATTCCAGAACTTTAATCAGCCAAGCTACCAACAAAACTATAACCAGCCCCAGTTTCAGCAGTACAACTTTAATGGGAGTAAGTGGCCGCACTTGCCACAGGCCACTCAGGCTAAACTACAGGCCATGGCCCCAGACCAGGCGGATTTGATTGCACAGGTGTTGCTGTTGCCGGCGGATCAGATTAGTACGTTGCCGGCAGATCAGCAGTCGATGGTGACGAACTTGAGGGCGCAATACCTATGAGCAGTGAGCGAAGCGAACTGCGAAGACACTAATCTATGAATAAAATAGCAGTGAGCGAAGCGAACTGCGATGCCCGAACTGATGAATAGATCAGCAGTGAGCGAAGCGAACTGCGATGACTCGAACTGGTTAATAAATTAGCAGTGAGCGAGCGAACTGCGATGACTCCAATCTATGAATAAATAGCAGTGAGCGAGCGAACTGCACTCGAACCGATTAACTAATATATCTACGTGCTGAATAGCTCAGTGGATGGTCAGTGATGATCAGTGATGACTTGGACTAATACGACCCCGGAGTAATACCAATGACATACGAACCATTCTGACTCAGGAGAATACCCATGCCATAAGGAAGGAATTCAATGACCCAAGAATAAAATCAATGGACATACCAAGGTATTCATGACTCAGGAGAATACCCCATGTCATAATGAATTCATGACTCAGTAATACCAATGGCATAAGGTATCGGTAGGACTGAGGAGTTACCAATGGCATATGGTATTCATGACTCAGTAATACCAATGGCATAAGGTATTCATGACTGTAATACCAGTGGACATCGAGGTGTTGATGCTATCTGTGATGATAGCTTCTCGCTGCCTAATGCATGACATCACGTCTCCGCTCGGACGAAGACTCAAAATAGAAAATGTGACAAGAGGATTGTCATGTCCTTCATGTCAAGAACATCTTATACACGACCTTTCATTGCGGTAGTTAGACAACGATCTTTATCTCTTGATCTTAAGTCTGAGCCTGAGCATAGGAATGCATCGGACGAGTAGTGAAAGGCATTACAGATTAGAGGAACTCTCTGACGAGTAGTGAAAGGCATTACAGATTAGAGGAACGCTCTGACGAGTAGTGAAAGGCATTACAGATTAGAGGAACGCTCTGACAAGTGAACTGTTGTATGATAGAAATGGCGCAATAGGCAGGCACTTATGGGCATGTACTAGCCATAGCACAGTGGGAGCAACTGTGCCTACGTAGTAATAGATGTATACCAGCAGTATAGTAAATGCAACTTTTATTTAGAACTATTCAATGCACACTTTAATACAACATGCTGCTAATGCCTTTAATTTAAGTGGACTTGGAATAATTGAATATTCTAATGGACACTGCAAGTATGCACACTTAATGGAAATATAGTGCACTTTTTTATATGGCGACACTTTAATGGAACTATAGTGCACTTTTTTATATGGCAACACTTTAATTAAACTTAAGTGCTTCGAATACTATTGATCTAACACTTATACAACGGATGTCCACATTTCAACACATATGGCAAATTGCCATGCTACTTAATGCACTTTTTGGAACTTAACTTTCGGGTTGATGAATAGTGATTGGGAAACTAAATGTATTGTCACTCACGTGGCTTATGGTTGTGATTACAGATTGCATTATTCAGGCTATTTGTCGTAAATCGTATCGATGTGGCTTAATTAACTCCACACTCTTAAATTAGAACACAAAGCACCAACAAAATACGCATGAACCAGTGAACTCGTTGTTGTCCTGCCATCCGAACGTAGAGCAAGCATGATTTGCAATCTCCCCCCATGATCTGCCGTTTCTTGCTCTTCTCCTCATTGGTCACGTTTCATTCATTGGTTCGGTGGTCCGGATGACGTAAGCGGCAATTAGAGCCGATCAGTGATTGATAAAATAGACACGATTGCCACAGCCAAATAGCATATACAGACCACATCAACAACACATACGAAGTGTCACGCTACCATATTAGACCATATCAGCTACACATACGATAAGGCACGCCACCCATATTAGACTATATCAGCTACACATACGATAAGGCACGCCACCATACATAGACCATATCACTACA